>BTPG01000002.1:128312887-128375387 GCA_036245525.1 Semisulcospira habei | reverse complement strand
GAAGTCCATGTCGTCAGTTTTATGAGAGTAGGCTTTGGCAAAGAAACTGCCTCACCAGAACAAACTTGTCCACATAATGCAGTCGACACACGGTGACATTCGGATATCCAGTGCTAACGCTTGCGCGCTTCTGCTCTTGTCTCCAAGATTTCACGGGCAACGATGTAAAGGTAAACCATATTGACAACAGTAGAATAGTCCGTAACACCGAGTGTTTGAAAATCGGAAAACGTTTGAAGTAAAATGTTTGTTCAGTGAGTGAAAAGCAGCTTGTTTGGAATCCGTTTTCGTGATTGGGACAAAGACCAAATCTCCCCAGATTGGAGTGGTATACTAGTATGTCCCAGGAATCAAAGGGCGGTAAGACTGACATATTGTGTGGGTATGTTATCTATGTAAAAATGGACTTGAAAGGTTCTGTATAGCGACAAATGGAAGTTTTCTTAACCCATTCAGCCCTGACGCCCTACAGCAGGAGATGGGTCGACCATGATAATTCAAGGGTAGTGCCAGATTAGCTGTCCTTGAATTATCATGGTCGATCCATCTCCTGCAACTGGTGCATAGTCATTAGATGACGCCTCCAAACTAAGGGAAATAGGGCCGTCGGGCTGAATGTGATAAGTTTGCAGGTATGCGTGCGTGTGTGTGTGTGGGGGGGTTGGGGTGGGGGGTGGGTGTATGTGTGTTTTGTGGGGGGGGGGGGGGGGGGGTGTGGGGGGGGGGAGGGGGATGGGGGGGAGGGGGAGGAGGGAGGTAGCTACATCTTGTTTATGTTTATGGTTCATAAATGTGCTTGTTCCCTATTATATACGTGATCTTGCTTTGGGCCCATGGCCTTGCAGTTAACTCATTCTACCCCAGACACACCACAGCAAGATAAGGATCGACCATGACAGTTCAAGGGTGATGCCAGAATAGCTTGGCGCCTATGGGCGCCAAGCTATTCTGGCATCACCCTTGAACTGTCATGGTCGATCTGTGTCCTCCACTGCAACGCAGTCTTCAGAGAACAACGGCAAAAATTTGGGGATTTCGGTGTTGGGGGTAGAATGAGTTAAGTCAATGGGTCAATGAAAAAAAATCATATAAAACGAATTTACACAGAAAAATAACTGCACGATCAAACGGCGAGAGCAAAAGCTGTGCCATTCTCGGATGAACAGTTCTGTATTGGATGATGCTTGCATGACGAGCGACGAAACAGTCTGTTTATCGTAATACGAAAACAATCGTTTAACTTCTCTTTCAACAGCAGGCAGAATCGCTTTCATTTATCGATCAGTAAAATACTTTTTTTTCTGCAAACAAGCAGAGAGATGGATCAAATATTATCGATATGGTTTAACCCATTCACTGCCCGATATGCAGACTGCGTTTCTCAAATCTGTGTTAATTTCAGGGCCAAAGAAGAACGGCGGCCCAAGAAACATGGATACAAAGTAGCGTCAGCAAGATGCGGGGGCTCATGAGGATCTATGTCTCTTATGTTGGATTGTGTTCATTTTTAGATTTTCTCTTCAGTGAAAGGGTTAATACTTCTCCATCAGCAATTAACCGATTCGCTTCCAGCGACTGTCAATAATCGCCACTGTATGATAATCATCAGCCTCACGGTCATGAGACCAGCAAGAGACATAGTGTGGGATCACATGAGCTTCTATGCCTCTGGCATGTGAATAGTGGCCTCTGTGCTTCTGCTGGTGTGATTTTATATCTGTGCCCCACACGGGTGAGGTTCTTCGGCGATGAATATTGTAATGTTTTCAAAGAATCTGTGTCGTCTCTCAAAGCCTTCCTCCGCCTGAAAAGCTAAATACATGTTAAAAGCCAACGAGGTCTCTCCCTAACGGCAACAAGCACATGAGCCAAGCCCACTGACAGGGCTGACGACAATCTGTGCCACCACGAAGGTGCTTTCAAGGAAGGGGCACAGAAAAGGATCTGAACCCATTTTGACGCCAGCTGTTTTCCGACCCGCTACCTTTCGGCCAAGAGTCGAACGCTCTACTACCAGATTTTACCAGCTCCACCTGGCGGAATGAAGACCTCCACACACAAAGTTTTACTGGATTTGTCACTTGTAATATACAGACGAGTAAAAGAAATGCGACATTTTTGGAATCATCGGATCAACACTCATGTCATGCTTTACTTCTTTTTTTTTGTTGTACTAAAATCTTAGGTTTAAAAAAAAAAATTCTGTTGCGTACAGTTTTCGTTAGGATAAGCACAGGCTCACACACACACACACACAAACACACACACACACACACACACACACACACACACACACACACATACACACACACCATGACACACACACACACACACACACACGCACGCACGCACGCACACACACACACACTCAATCACACACATATACACGCACGCACACACACACACACACACACACTCAACCACACACATACACATATACATGCAGTTAAATATATATGGTTGCAACATGAGTGAAAAATACTTATTCATGAGTAAGTTTAGGACATAAAAGGGAAACGACTCGGCAAGTGGAGAAGACACAGAATGCAAGTAAGAGACAGACAGATAGACAGACAGAAAGACAGACAAGAAAGAGAACCTCGAAGGTAGAACTCACTGGGTGAAGTTGAAACCTCTGGTATTGTGTCGAAACCGGTATGGATGGAAAGCAACCAGCGCGGTATTTATTCACTTATGTCAACCAGTCGGACTGATGCTGGCCAATGAAAAACAGGACACGTCATTCTAATCTAACCCCTTCACTGCCAATGGCCGTAGATTGTGGAAATTATTGTAAATTCAGTCAAAGTTCACCCAGCCGTGAAAAGGAACATAGATACAAAGGTAGGACAGTTTCACACTTAACTGCAAGTGGCAAAGGTCCTCATGAGCCTCCGCAACTGCAAGGGCTCATGAGGGTCTATACCTCTTGCAGTTAAGTGTGAAACTGTCCTATCTCAGCAGTGAAGGGGGTTACATGACTCGTCATGTTGCATTGAACATCATTTCCTTGATGGACATTATGGGTGCTACAGCTGGAATACATCAAAGAATTCCCAACAGCACAAAAGAATAAACTTCAGTTATACGATGTCAAAATGCGATGACGCCAGGTACAGAACAGCGACTCTAACGCCACCTAGACACAAATATTTTACCATGTCATTGCTTCCCTTAACTCATCCGAAACGTGCCGTAATGGGATACGGGGGCTTTTTGCCTCATATCCGCGTGTAGCAAGTCTCGAATGAGTTAAAAGAACCTGCTCCCGACAAGAAAAGGTTAACAGCTCGCACTAGCCCCTTTATTAACGTTCTTTGTGCGTTAATTTCAATGATGTCGGACAAAAGGGATCATTTCACTTATTAACTCTTGACTGCCGAGAACAAGTAAACACGATCCAACTGTTAGAGACATTAATCCTCATGAGCCACTGCTGTGGCCGGGGCTGATGAAGATCTACACCTATCGCTGAGGTTAGTTTGGATCCATGTTTCTTGGACGTATGTTCTTTTGGTGGTTGAATGAACAAAGACAACAATGTACGTACAGTGACAGGGAAGGGGTTAAGTTTTAAATGTCGCAAAATGAGAGACTTGTCTGCTCGGAGAGTCCCCCCTATGCCCACAAGGATCAGCAGAAAGCCTCTCTTACGCGTGCCCGCTCACACATGGATTGTGCGAAGCAGGACAGAAAATTCTTATTTGAGTCAAGACACCATGGACAGCCTGTCGTAGCGGCGACATTTTATCAGTTAAAACCCTCCCATGGACCAGCCTCCAGCTGCAGGAAATTGTTCCAAGGCAGCAACTGCCAGCCAACTGTCAGACAGCTTTGCTGCCAGAATTTTTTTTTTGTGGAGCTAAAAACAGCTGAAAACAAAGCCGTTGGAACAATGACAGACCGGTCCTGGCTATTGAAAATGACGTGCAACGCGGCCCAGATCGCTTAAAAGCGAGCCGAATATAGCACGAATATTACCCGGATTAAGTAAAAAGAAAACCGACCCCAAACCTCTTTTTCCCGCCGCGAGTAAAGAAGAGCCCACACGGCAACTAAATAATTTGGACGTTTACAATGACGGGTTTTGTCCCCTCGGGGTCATTTAGAGGTCAGATTTCCCGGGTAAAATTTATTGTATGTTCGGCGAGGTGAGGCTTTAATTTAGTTCGAGTCATTTTTGCGCAGAGTGCTCGCAAAGGCAATTTGCACAAGGTGTAGTTTTAGGATTAAAAAACAAACAAACGCAGGCTGTAAGAAAAAAAAGTATTATCAGGGGCGGATCAGCAACATTAATAGGGACTTTCTATAGCTTTTTAAAGAATTTTGGGGCCGGGGGCGGGGTGCGGGGGGGGGGGGGGGAGGAGTCCAGAATCCCTGAAACCCCACCTCCCTCCCCACCCACCCACCCCCCTCCCCACCCACCTCCCCAGATCCGCTCCTAATTATGCAGAAAGTCGAGTTAACATGGCCTCCGAGACATCCGCAGATTCCTGTAAAATTGGCATGAGTGAAGGACTGCGACCCTAGGGAACCTGCGTGAGGTTTCGTTTGCAACAAACGACTACCACCAACGAACGACTACCACCAACGAACGACTACCACCAACAAACGACTACCACCAACGAACGACTACCACCAACGAACGAGAGCAAAGTCATGGCGGATAATCGGCTCGTTCCCCAAACATTGACAGCACTACAAACGTCTCCAAAGGACATAGATTTTCGTGAGCCCGGAAGATTTCAGACTGTGGTCGCTTTTCGCGAGGAATGCATGCCTACTACGCGAAAGCTTATCGGGCCGACGTCGGCTGCCGTTGGCCCGCGCACAGCCGTGCGTGCGCGGGCCAGCTGCGTCCGACGTCGGCCCGAAAACCTTTCTCGCATTGGGCACACGGTACTAATTAATCCCCCAACCCTCCATCAGCCAAGTCTTGGTGAAAGTGGAGCTGGTGCTGAAAATGTGTGAAATAATATACGTTATTGGTCGCAGGGGTTTGCTACAAGGACCCTTGTAGGCCTGAGGGAGGTCAAAGGAACCATTGTATCCCGAAGGAACGAAGGCCTGAGGGGTACAACTGTTCCTTTGACCTCCCGAAGGCCTACAAGGGTCCGTCAGCAAGCCCC
This sequence comes from Semisulcospira habei, assembly GCA_036245525.1. NCBI lineage: Eukaryota > Metazoa > Mollusca > Gastropoda > Semisulcospiridae > Semisulcospira > Semisulcospira habei. Next base: position 128,370,258 of record BTPG01000002.1, on the reverse strand, counting down.
AGCTACCAATAACGTATTTGTTTTCATTCCTCCACTATTTTCGTAAAGAAATCAAGAAGACATCTTCCGACCTGGATCACGCCAGACATGACTGACGTCAAAGGAATATACATTTATACATAATAGACTGATGACGTAATTTAAATATTTCATAACGTTGCCGTCTCCAGTACTGAGTGTGCTTTTATTTTCGAACAACACTATGCAACTACAACAACAAAAATACATTGATTTACAAGGAGCAGAAAACTCTCTCTCTCTCTCTCTCTCTCTCTCTCTCTCTCTCTCTCTCTCTCTCTCTCTCTCTCTCTCTCTCTCACACACACACACACACACACACACACACACACACACATAGACACACACACACACACACACACACACACACACACACACACACGCACACACACACACACACACACACACACACACACACGCACACACACACACACACACACACACACATGATGAGCCGGCAGACAAAAATAATGGTCTTTACATATATGCAACAGAGAAAAGGTGTGTTTTAAGCTTGGATTTGAAAATGGAAAGAGATGATGAGTGACGCACATCAGCTGGGAGGGCGTTCCATGTACTGGGACCAAAATACGAAAATGCACAATGACCTTGAGTGACCTTATTACGTCTAGGGATACGGAAAACACGAGTGTCTGAAGCAGAGCGTAGTGAGCGGGACGGTGTATACTGCTGGACAAGATCAGACAAGTAAGGAGGGGCAGAACCAGAAATGATGTTGAAACAAATAACACAGAATTACGAAAGTTGCTCCATTCGTCTCAGTCAGGATTTCGTCCTCGGCACTCATGTCATACGGTTCCGAGCAGATTAACAGATACATGGCTTTCAAATATGAATAATTCGCAGCTGACAGGTGTAATTTATCTTGACTTTAAAAAGGCTTTCGACTTAGTCAACCATACAATATTGATTTCCAAACTTAAGCAGTATTTTCGAAACGACATGGCTGTTTCGTTGTTTACGTCATACTTCGAAAACAGGAAGCAGAAAGTAATTGCTAATTGAGCCTACTCTTCTACTAAACATTTTAAACTCGGAGTTTCGCAGGGGTCAATTTTAGGTCCTCTTTTATTTTGTATTTATATAAATGACCTACCTCTACGTCTCACCTACGAAGCAACACAGTGTGATATGTTCGCCGATGATACCTCAATCCACACAGCTAATAAAGACATAATAAAGTTGAACACGGCCTTCAACAAAGTCTCGATGATATAGCAGCATGGTGTAAAGTCAACGCTATGATTCTGCATCCTACTAAAACAAAATCTATGATTATTGCAACACGTCAAAAGCATCAGTTGAAACCATTAAAGCTTTATTTATCACTCGGCAACGAAATCATTGAACATCGTCTATTGGGGGTCACAATTGATAATCAGCTGAGGTGGCAGATGTACATTGACAATGTCTGTAAAACGGTCCCTAGAAATGTCTTTATGTTATCGAAATTAAAGTATTATACAGATAGTGAAACCAGAAAATTGTTCTGTAATGCACACATCATGTCACATATAAACTACGCGTCGACGGTGTGGGATTGTTGCAGTGATGTACACTTAAAAAGACTAAATTATTTACATAAGAGAATGGCTAAATTAATTCTTCCAGACCCGCACTTGACGACCGAGGAAAAAATCAGTAAAGCTGGATTTCTACCCCTTCAAAATCACATTAAATTTAACAAAGGGGTACTGATGTTTAAAGTGAGGAACCATAGACCGCCAGAATATCTAACAGAGCTGTTTAACAAATCAGACTATGGGAATATGAAGGGTCTTTATATTGTTCCCAAACCCCGAATAGATATATTTAAATATACTTTGTCATTTGCGGGTTCCATACTGTGGAACTCACTCCCACATCACGTTAAAGCCACTCCGACATTATCTCGTTCCAAGACAAGTCTTTATATATACCTGATATCAATCAAATAACAATATCTAGTTATACGTAGACACACGAATGTATGTGTATATTTTAACAATCATGTGTATGTGCGCGCGCGCGCGTGTGTGTGTGTGTGTGTGTGTGTGTGTGTGTGTGTGTGTGTGTAGACGCGCGCGAGTGCGTTTGTGTGTGTATGCGTGTCTTTGTGTTTAGTGGACTATAACTATATCCCTGTATCACTGTGCTTTGATGTCCCTGTTTTATGTATATTTTGTACTTAGTCGTAGTTGTAGCAACGGCAGGTACGAAAAATGACACAGTCACTGACTGTGTTAAGATCTTCACCGTTGTAAAATAAAGATTCATTGATTCATTGATTCATTGATTCATTCTCTCTCTCTCTCTCTCTCTCTCTCTCTCTCTCTCTCTCTCTCTCTCTCTCTCTCTCTCTCTCTCTCTCTCTCTCTCTCTCTCTACTGTTTTATATCTTCGTTAACGATCTACCGTTACATGTAACGTGTAGTGAGACTGAGTGTGACATGTTTGCCGACGACTCAACATTACATTCCGCTGGTAATTGAAATTGCAAATAATCTTCAAGAGAGTCTTCATGAAGTCTCTCGGTGGTGTAATGAAAATCGCATGCTTGTAAATCCCACAAAAACAAAAAGCATGCTTACCACAACCCGCCAGAAACATCAGCTCAAACCTCCATCACTCAACCTTTCTTTGGACTCCATCTCAGTTGAGCAGGTCAGTCAACACCGCCTGCTTGGAGTAAAAATAGATGATGATCTAAGCTGGCATAACCACCTATATTATATGAGAAAACATTTGTCCAAAAAGTAGTTTCTACTTTCCAAACTTAAAACGATCATTGACCTTAAGACGCGCAAACTATTTTTTAATGCCTACATTAAACCACACATTGATTATGCCTCAACAATATGGGATGGCTGCAGTGAAAATCACTTCAAGAAGATAAACTCATTATACAAGCGCGCTGCTAAGCTTATCCTCCCTGATCCGTCTTTATCCACTGATGCCAAGCTGCAGGCCATCGGACTACTCCCTCTGGTTAAGCTCCTCGCACTAAACAAATGTGTACTGATACACAAAATTCTTAACGTGAAAGCTCCACCTTACTTATCTAGGCTTTTTTCGCCAACTGAAAAAAATACAGCACCTCCAGGAACAGTCTCTCTATAAAAAGGCCCCGTATAGACCTGTTCAAATCTAGCCTGTCTTATTCAGGTTCTCTTTTATGGAATTCACTTCCTCCCACTATTCAACAAACCACGTCCCTCTCTCTGTTTAAAAGTAGAGTACATGATTACCTTTCTAAGACATCGTTATGCTGATCCTTTCTTCTTCTTTGTTTTTCGACATAATTCGCTTCATGTTTATATATATATATATATATATATATATATATATATATATATTATATATATATATATATATATATATATATATATATATATATATAATATATATATATATATAATATATATATATATATATATATATATATATATATATATATATATATATATATATATATATATATATATATATATTTCATCTAGCCTCCAAATTGTTCTTTCTAACTTGTTTTAGATAGTACACAAAATATCATACCTACTTATATGTTAGATAATTATGTGCGCACATACGTGTGTATGTGTATGTACAAAAGTGCGCATGTGCACGAGTACATGTATATGTGTGTCTGTGTGCGTGTGTGTATGCGTGTGTGTGACGTTTATTATTAGTTAGTTTTTGTTGTTTGGTTGGTGTTCCTTAAGTAGCTTAGCAAGGACAGATTGTAAGAAAGGCCTGCGCGCCTAATATCTCAATCCTTGGAAAATGAAGTTTCGTTCGTTCGTTTATTCGTTCGTTCTCCTCTCTCTCCTCTCCTCTCTCTCTCTCTCTCTCTCTCCTCTCTCTCTCTCTCTCCTCTCTCTCTCTCTCCTCTCTCTCGTACTGCAGATATCTTATGTTGATCTGCTCGTAACAGATGATATTAATCATTTCATCTCTGCATGTTTGGTCAAATACCATCATAGCAGTGCACGTGTGAGACGTGTGTTTACCGGACCTCGTATCTTATAATCGACTCGAACTCCTTACTACATGCAGCGCACTTTTGTCTTGTGTCGACTTACTTTCTATTGCTCATGTGACTGTCTATATAGACTATAGATTTTACGGGAAAAGTCAACTTACTTTTATTATTATTATTATTATTATTATTATTATTATTATTATTATTATTATTATTATTATTATTATTATTATTATTATTATTATTATTATTATTATTATTATTATTATTATTATTATTATTATTATTATTTTAATATTTTTCTTTCTTCCCGTTAAAGCGTATCTGAGCAAGTCAGATCAGTGAATATTGGCGAGTGCTTGTTACATTTTTCCAGCCTCACAAATATTCTCTTATTTGTCTTGGATAACGTAAACGCTTTGTCTAAATAACGTACTCCCCCTCCGCCCCTTTTCCCCTCTCTTTTCTGTTTAAATTTTGCTTTTTCCGTGAAGTTTGCTGTTTGTTTGCCTTACATTTGTTACTTGTATTACTCGCATACTACTTTTTGTTCCTGTATTCTACTTCCCCTTAGTTCAATTACTTATTTTTAACGCCAAAATTACCATACAAGATAATGTGCAAAAAAGGCCAAAAATTTCGAATCGGACATTTAAATGTATATCACCTGGCGAACAAAGTGCCGGACGTTTGCGTTTATGTTAATTCACCTAGTTACTTTCATCTCTTTGGTATAACCGAGACACGCCTTGCCTCCAACATCAGTGATGAGGCCATCGCCATTCCAAATTACTCCATTCTTAGGCGAGATCCGTCAGTCCAGGGTGAGACAGGTGTAGCGGTCTACATCCACAACTCAGTTAAACACATAACCCGCAGGCGCCGAGACTTAGAAACTAGCAGTGTGGAATGTATTTGGATAGAGATTAGGCAATCTAAATCCCCTCCTTTACTTGTTGGGTTTCTTTACAGAAATCCTGCGGTCAATTTTGAGTGGTATGACAACTTTGTACACTTGACTGATAAAACAGATATTCATAAAAGCGAACTTCTCCTTCTAGGGGATTTTAACATTGACACTCTTAAACCTCACCCATCATGGGAGTGTACCACTACCTTAGTCGGCCTTCAACAAATGGTAACATCGCCCACTAGAGTTACGCCATCATCAGCCACTGTTATAGACCATATTTATACAAATCTGGCAATTAGCAAAGTTCACGTTGGTAGTCTTAGCGTAAGTGACCACTATCCGGTAAGCTGCACGTGGCTGTCCAAGCTTCCCAAACTAAAAAAGCAAGGACATACGTGCATAACATACAGATCATTTAAAAAGTTCAATGAAAATACCTTTCTGTCTGATCTAGCTTCTGCAGAATTTACTGAAGTGTACAATGAAACCGACCCAAATAAAGCACTAGATACGTGGTATCACATCTTTCTCAGAGTGCTAGATAAACACGCGCCCTTGAGACAACAAAGAGTTAAATACGCCACTTTACCACCCTGGCTGACTGCGGATCTTATCGAGGCCATGGAGCACAGAGATGAGCTGAGAAGAGAGAAGCGCTTCACTGATTACAAGAAAGAACGTAATCGAACAAAATCCATGGTTCTAAAGGCAAAGAAATTACTTTTCGATAAAGTTATTCACGAAAGTAAAGACTGTGCCACAATATGGCGTGCGATAAATTTAGTTACTAGAGGCACGAATAAAAGCACAACTCCTTTACCGCCGCATCTCACAGCAAACAGCTTCAACAGCCACTTCGTCTCCGTAGCAGAATCATTAATCCCGCCGGGAACTGAGGCGCATGACTATGTATGCCCGGACAACTTAGTCGATTTCTGCAAGCAGAGAACTGCCGGCACAAAACCTTTCATCATACCCACTATAGCGGTCCATGAAGTTGGTAAATTAATTACATCCTTGGAAAATAAAAAATCATCAGGACTGGATGAGATTAGTGCGAAAATACTCAAGATATCCCTCCCATACATTGTAGAGAGTATCACTTATATCTACAACCTCTGTATTAATTTTAATTGTTTTCCAGACGCATTTAAAGACGCGAAAGTAATACCTCTACCTAAATCTAAAGATCTTAGTGAAATTAATAATTTTAGGCCCATATCACTTCTACCTGTTCTGTCCAAGCCCTTAGAACGGCATATTCACAAGCATCTATCTATATACCTGGAAAGCCGAAAATTAATCTATTCATTGCAGTCGGGCTTCAGATCAGAACACTCATGTCACACTGCACTGATACGGATGATAGACACCTGGTTATCTTCCATCAACGACTCAAAACTTACAGGAGTCATGTTTCTAGATTTTCGTAAAGCCTTTGATCTAGTAAACCACGAAATACTAATCAAGAAAGTATTCATGTACACCAACAACTCGGCGTCGTTTCTCAAATCCTACCTCGAAGGTAGAAAACAAAAGGTATTACTAAATGGCTCATACTCGAATCAAGGTTTAGTGAAGCATGGCGTACCACAGGGCTCTATTCTTGGTCCCCTTCTATTCTGCTTGTTCATAAATGATCTTCCTCTTTCGATAAAAAATGAAAGCGTTACATGCGATATGTTTGCAGATGATGCTGCTGTACACACGCCAGATAAGGATATATCAAACATCAATTCACGACTGCAAAACACACTGCAAGATATTGATGAATGGTGCAGTCATACTATTATGATTTTAAACCCGGTAAAAACGGAGAGCATGGTAATTAGCACCCGCCAAAAACACCAGCTTGGCTCTCTCTCACTCAGTCTGTCCCTCCAAGGCAAAACCATCAGCCAAGTTACTAACCATCGCCTGCTAGGAGTCACGGTGGACAACCAGCTTAGGTGGCAGCTACACATCAGTAACGTTTGTAAAATTGTCTCCAGAAATCTGTACATCTTAGCAAAACTTAAACACATTACTGATATGGAGACACGTCAACTGTTCTTCAATGCCCATATTAGATCGCATATAGACTATGCTTCTACTGTGTGGGATGGTTCGAGAGATGTCAATTTGAAAAGATTGAACTCTCTACATCGGAGAGCTACCAAACTAATACTCCCTGGTCCCAGCTTAACTACTGACCAAAAATTGGCAGCCTTAAAAATTCTGCCCCTGAAAGATCATCTAATTTACAATAAGGGAATGGTTATGTTCAAGGCATTAAACGATAAGCTACCCCGATATATCACATCGCTATTTACCGTCCAGTCATCAACATACTCCAGATCAAGAAAATCCCTTATTGTGCCGCGACCTAGAATTGATCTCTATAAAACGAGTTTGACGTTCTCTGGCTCTAGTCTTTGGAATGCCTTGCCTAGAAACGTCACGACATCAGCTACTTTCTCCTCGTTTAAAGTCAGTCTCATCAAGTACTTATTTTTGTCAGCAGCATCCCCGTGACTGTGCACATATTGAAAAATACTATTTCTCATTAGATCATTAATTGCGTGTATCACAGGTTTCGACTGATGACTCATATTTATTCGGTACAGCTTGTATGTAGCCAGCTACTCATATGACTGACTAGCTTAAGCGTGTGTGTGCACGTGTGTGCGTTGTGCGTGTGTGCGTGTGCGCACATGTATATTAGAGATAGAGAGTGGCGTGCTCAAATGTGCATGCGTTATGTATGCGTATTAGGTTGTGTGTATTCTTATTATATTATTTTCATTAAACCTCACAACATGTCATTATGCCCGACCAGTAAAGTTGGTAATTCCTATGTCACTTCCCCCCAACATTATTATTATTTTTTTTCCCTTTTTTTCATTCTTGGCTTGTGCTGTGTCATGTAATTTTTTTTCCCTTCTTAGTAGTAAAAAACAATTAGTACGATAGTAACTCGGTAATCAGTAGATTAGCAACGGCAAGTTCGAAAAATGGTTGTTACTACCAAAACTTTTACCGTTGTCAAATAAAGGATCATTGTCATTGTCATTGTCATTGTCATTCTCTCTCTCTCTCTCTCTCTCTCTCTCTCCTCTCTCTCTCTCCTCTCTCTCTCTCTCTCTCTCTCTCTCTCTCTCTCTCTCTCTCTCTCTCTCTCTCTCTCTCTCTCTATCTCGGTGTTGACTCGCCTTTTTGGGCGCTTATGGTGTGTCAGTGCGTGCGGCCCCGTGAGTGTTTGTGTAAGTAGTTTAGCAAGGACAAGATGGAAGAAAGGTCTTCAGACCTAAATCTTTTTATCCTTGGAAAATAAAGATTCATTGTCATTGTCATTGTCTCTCTCTCGTTTGTTGTGTCTCTGGAATCCTTCTTAATTCAACGCCAAACATCGCCAGCCGTCCAAGGTACACGGATACCAAGTGGTTTCCGCAAGAGACATAGATCCTCATGAGCCCCTGCAACTGCAGGGGCTCATGAGGATCTATGTCTCTTGGAGTTGGATTGGGTTCACCTTCTCTCAGTAGTAGTATGAGTGATACGAATTTCTCATCTGTGGAAGCGGAGCCAGTTACGATGAAATAAATTACTCATTCCTCAGGTGTTACATAATTAGCATTCACGACACGGTCTCGGCCAATAACTGTAACGAATTTATTCAAGGCGGCTTTTGATGACTAATTTATGTTAATATTTTCGAGAACACACATACGCAATAAATTCATCAACACCTTCCTCATCTCTCTCTCCTACTTCTTCACTCTTTGTACATTGCAGTGCTGATTTTATGTTGTTACCTAATTGCCAACTAAGGGCGGTCTGTGGCGCAGCGGTAAAAGCCCCTACTACACATGCTATACCCAGTTCCGGCGTGGGACTTTCTCCTCTAGTAAAGTGTCACCGTTAATTCGGGCGGACCGTCGGGGGTTCTTTCTCCGGGTACTCCGGCTCTTCCTCTCCCACGACTTTGGTATCAATTCAGCCCATTTAATCAAATTTTGAAATATAAACGATTTTAATTTCCAAAACTTCAGTAGCTCGCTTGAGCTTGCCCTTAGCACCACGTGAATGCTCGGTGTTTATGTACAGTGTGTGAGTGAATGCGCGTGATTCACGTGAGCGTGCTTGTTGGGTTCAGTTCGAGGAGGCGCTTTGAGCCATTTTCAATTGGGATAATGCGCCTATTTAATGCGCTGATTTAATTTATTATTTATTTAAATACATGTATGTCTCAATGAAAGCATGACCGATTTTAATGTTTGCGTTTCGCTTTGTTGCCCCTGTCTACCTTAGCAACGACGCAGTCAGCATCCCCGTGGCCCATCTTCGGGCCCGAAAAGGCTGCAGTGGTGACAGTGCGCTGGTCCACTGCGTCCGTCGTGGGTCCGAGGATCTTTGCTTACTGAGTATGTCTTCGAGCCGACGTCTATCGCAGCTAGCCAACCGACGTCTGCCCGAGGACATTTTGCTCACTGGGAAGAGTAAATGCTACGTTGGCCGTAGTGTTTTGTGTCTGGAAGGGTGTTGATCCCTTCCCTGCCAAAGTAGGTACATTTTGTTTCTGAAATCTGTCTTTGTTAACGACCAAAAGCTATAGTCCAAGAGCTAGCCCGATCCACCATGCACCCCCCCCCCTCCCCCCACCAGTACACTATAAGATGGGCTTCAAAGTGTACCTTAGTATATCCTGCGATGTTTATGCCATGTTCCCATAAAATCCTTAAGAACACACCAGAGATGGGCGCAAGGGTACCCCATGAACTAGACCCTCTCCCGGCTTCTCTCTACAGGGACGGCCTTCCAAAACTTTTGCCCTTTATTACCAACATCATTAACACATCTCTAGAAAATGGCTCTGTCCCCGATATCTTCAAGTCCGCCATCGTCCGTCCTCTCCTAAAAAAACACAACCTCGACCCAAACGAACTCAAGAACTATCGCCCAGTCTCCAATCTCTCTTTCCTGTCCAAGCTTCTTGAGAAGGTTGTTTTCAACCAGCTCAACCTCCACCTCGCCGACAAATATCTCCTCAGTTCCTTCCAGTCTGCCTATCGCAAACATCACAGTACTGAAACAGCCCTTCTACATATCTTGAATGATCTGCTTCTCTCCATCGACTCGGGCAACATCTCCCTTCTTACGCTACTTGATCTCTCTGCCACCTTCGACACTATAGATCACTCTATCCTCCTCCACCGCCTTCACCACTCCTTTGGCATCACTGACTCTGTTCACTCCTGGTTTTTCTCCTAACTCTCCGACAGACAGCTGTCCGTCACCATCGACGGCGTCTCCTCGAACCCAGCCAGGCTTTCCTGCGGAGTTCCACAAGGGTCCGTCCCGGGCCCGGTCCTTTTCACACTCTACACCTCTCCTCAGTCCAACATCATCCAGTCTCATCACATACACCACCACCTCTACGTTGATGACTCACAACTACTCTTGGCTTGACTTCGCGAACGAAGATTTTATAGGAGTTGACCACGACGTCTGCAGGCTTGTTCGTGGCTGCGGAGGCCAATCCGAGACAGGCAGGTTCGACCGCAGTGGCTGCAGGGGAAGGTATGGCCAGGGTTCTGAGCTGCGGCATCTCTGTTTTTTCTCCTGAGCCGCTTGTCCTTAAGGCTAGCTCTGTGAGAGTCCTCAAAGGAGACAGCTGCCTTGTAAATGGTGGAGCGCCAGGTGTCACGGTCCGCAGCAAGCGAAGACCACTGGTGGTGGTCGATTTGGCAGGCACTAAGTGACTTCTTGAGACAGTCTTTGTATCTCTTCTTTGGTGCCCCTCTGTCACGGTGTCCAATAGCAAGCTCGCCGAACAGTGTGATCTTTGGTAGGCGATGATCCTCCATCCTGGAGATATGCCCCGCCCAGCGGAGCTGTGTCCGCAGCAGCAAAGCCTCGATGCTCACAGTTTCAGCCTGTTCAAGGACCTCGACGTTGGTGACATAGTCACTCCAGTGAATGCCCAGGATGGTACGCAGGCAGCGCTGGTGGAAGCGTTTTAGGCCTACTCACAACTACTAGTCAAAGACAAAAACGACAACATTCAGTCACTACTGACTCGCACAGCTGACTGCTACGAAGATGTGAAAAACTGGATGACAGCAAACAAACTTAAACTGAATGACAACAAAACAAAGCCATGCACTCGCCAGAAACTCTCCCAGCTCTCTCCCTCTCTCCATCTTCAACTCGACAGCACCCGCATCCCCTTCTCTGACTCGGCCAAGAACCTCGGTGTTATCCTAGATTCCTCTCTTCCCATGACCAGCTTCGTCTCTGCCACGACCCGGGCATGCTATTTCCACCTCCGTCACATCAGTCAGATCAGAAAATACCTCACCACCGAAGCTACCACCAAACTTGCTGTCTCTCTCGTCATATATCGCATCGACTATTGCAACTCTCTCCTTTCCGGCCTTCCTCACTCCACCACTTTCACTCTCCAGCGCGTCCAGAACAATGCTGCCCGCCTCGTCCTCAGAAAGAAAAATCCGACCACATCACTCCCCTGCTCAAACTCCTCCACTGGCTCCCCATCCCCCAACGCATTCAATACAAGATTCTGTCTCTCTGTTACAAATCCCTTAACAACTACGCTCCCTGCCTATCTCTCCAACTTACTTTACCCCTACATTCCTTCCCGCTCCCTACGCTCTGCCTCCGACCCTCTCCGCCTCCACTTCCCCGCACCAAACTCAGCACTTTCGGCCCCCGCTCCTTCTCCGTCTACAGTCCATCCACCTGGAACACTCTCCCACTCTCTCTCCGTCAGAAACACTCTCTCTCCTCCTTCCAGTCCGCCCTCAAAACTCACCTCTTTCAACAGTTCTAGCACTATAACGCCACCACACTCCCCACCCTAATCTGACTGTCGTAATGTATTTGTGGTACGTGAGTCATTGTCAAAAGCGTGCGCATGCGTGCGCAAGTTGTGAGTGCGCGCGTAGAGTTATAATTATTATAAAATAAGCGCATTATAAATACCGTAATTAATATTATTTATTATTATTATGTACACTCTTCGCGGATTTTTAAATGTGCTTGAGAAACATTTTCCTCTAATAAATCTGAATTCAATCCAGAAGCCAAAATCAGGCACTATTCTTGTCACAATTTATTTTAATCATTATGCAGTATTCTCTTCTGGGGAGGAATTTCGTTCTGTGTTGTGTCTTGTGGTGAAGGCATGTACTTTTTAGTGACGTCAAGAACATGTGACGTAAGATGTGTGTTTGGAACATGTGACGTAGGATGTTGGTTTGAAGAGTTACGTCACTGTGAATCGTTTGGAAGACAGTCAGTCATGAGAGATTTTGCTGAGTTAAAAGTTAGTTTTTGTGAGGAATTGAGGCGGTGTGGTGTGCCTCGTGTTAGTCTATTGTAGGATAGAATGTTAGTGGAGCTAAATGCTCATTGTAGGCTGTGTAAAACACAGTAAGTAGTTGTCGAACTACGAATGTAACCAGGAATATGTCGTATTCGTGGGTGTGCATGGTATTTCGAATTGATTGTTGTTACGATATTTTATTCGATGTCGGAAACGATCGGGAATCGGCGACAACGTCCGGAAGCCGTTTGCGGTCGTCATTGCTACAGTGTCGTCATTCCGGCGGAAGTATCTTTTAAGCAATGGCGGATGTCTTATGGAGAGATACGTTTTATATGTTGTATAGATGCTCCTTATCACCAGCTGAAAAGTTGGATTTGTATATACTTCATGTGGAAATGTAATCAATCAACGTGGTGTACGAAATAGTCCACTTGATCCAGGAGGTGTGCGGGTGGAGCTTCGACGTGCCATCGCGAGAGACAGTGCGATTATTCGACCAGTGGCGCCGGTGACTGAATCAACGAGCAGCGACGCTACATTCATCTTTATTCACGGTCGGAGTAATCAAACTGTTTAAACGTTCGAGGATCTAAGCATTAAATAGTGTCAGTTATTTTCGACAGACATTGAGATGTAACATCGTAGTGGAACAATAAGTGTAGGATGTGTGGTTAGTGCTGTGAACAGTGTGCGAATGGTTAACGGTGTGCGTGTATTACAGGTGCATGTATGAATTGAGTGAATATTGTGTAGGTTTGTATACATCTTGTCTATTGTTTGTCGTGCGAATGAGAAGATCAAATCATTAAAATCGAACTAATTATCCAACAGTTTCGTGTGGTATATACTCTTCCTCCCTGGTGTGACAATTCTGTTAAAGCACACCTTCTGCGTTATTTGGAACAAAAAAAAAAAAAAAAAAACCACACCAAAAAACCCGAATAAAACAATATTGAATGTATGGCTCACAGTGAAGGTATTTGTGCACCTAGTACACGGCCAATTCTCCGAAATCGCAAAAAAAAGACAAAAATAATATGTCAGAATCCATCAGACATTTTCTATATCACTGGCAGTCCATTTTGCAGACTTATAACTTTAAAACATAATGTGAACAATTATTATAAACTTAATTAGGTGAAGTTGTGGTTACTGTAATTGCCACAGTGGTTGATTTTGTATCCCTACCCCGAAGTTGTAAAAATACACGAAATTAATTAGAAAAAATTACTAAAGTCATTCAATTTTATTTTGACTTTCTTTACCTATTAAGTTTCAATAGTGTGAGCATTAAGTGCAAAAAAATTACGAAAGTCGGGATTTTTTACGTTACGTTCGTGGTGAATGATAGCCTTTTCCCTTTAAAATTGCCAAATTGGGAAACGTACCTTGTTTCCGATGCCCTCAGAAATTTTGTATACAACTGACATGTCTCTTTTTAGGTTTTAATGGTTATGACAGAGTACCACAGTTACTCCCAACCTGATTTTATGACGCTGTGATGCATTTAGGGGCCACAGTGGCTGAATCTGCTGCCCTACCTCCATTTTACCAGTACGCAAAGGAACACAATATGATCATAAAAATTGCTTACGTCATATCCTCTGTTGAAATATTTTTGTTGCCAGTTTTCTTAACAAAGTATGCATATTAAGCATAACAATTTGTGATTATTTCATTAATTTCAGTGTGACCCATCCATTTAATTGTAATTCTTTTTAGTTAAGGCATAAAAAGGGGGAAACGTCTGTAAACAGGGGCTACCGCTGAAGCTTTTACCGTCTGGAGCTGGAGGCACGAAGTACCGATGGCTGAAAAACTTCCTCTTCAACAGAACAGCGAGACTGAAGTAAACGGCACATTCAGCAGTCTTGTCAAACTCGAGGAAGGTGTACCTCAGGGAGGTGTTGTGTCTGAAGCTGTTCTTGGTCTACATTAATGACATCAGTACAGCAGTAATAATAATAAATAATAATAATACCGTTATTATATAGGCGCTTTTTCTCAGTTTTGGGGAAATCGACTCAAAGCGCCGCGCCTGAAACCCAACACACACACTCACGAAACAGACACGGATTTACGCCATTTAAGACAAACACAGTACAAGACAAACGAAGGGCCAGTCAGCTACTGAAGTTACAGAGATTTTTGATCGCTTGTATTTGAAATTTGTAAAGTGGCCTGAGACCGGTACCAAAGTGTGGGGGGTGGGGGGGGGGGGGTGGAAGAACCGGAGTACCCGGAGAAAGAACCCCCGACAGTCCGCCCGAATTAACGGTGACACTTACCAGAGGAGAAAAGTCCAACGCCGGAACCCGGTATCGAACCTCGCACCCTTGGCATTGGTGGCAGGCGCCTTAACCACTGCGCCACGGACCAGTACCAAGGTTCGCCTCGAACATCCTCTATGCGGATGACTTTGCAGTGTGGAGCGCAGCAGAACATACAGAAATAGCATCCTGCAGAATCCAGGATGTTGCCAACAGAGTCAGCAGCTGGACTGAAAGATGGACACTCAAAGCAAACTGAGCTAGACCATCTCTTTCAGTCAGATGAAAGAGGTCACCATGAAAACGGAGACCTTCCATTACCAAAGACAAACAGGCCAACTTTACTCGCAACAGATACATTATTGGATTCACGTGGAGGCCTCACATCGAAGCCATGGAAGCTAGGGCTGCGGGAAAAATGTCTCTGATGAAGAAACTGGTGGGGACCACATTGGCGCAAATCCTGGCGCAAACAAACACCAGCTCGGTCAGACCAGTAGTGCAATACCAAGATACTTCGACAATATGAAGCACTGCTTCCCAAAAACAACAAAGCCAGGCTTGACAAGATGCAGAACATGGGTCATTTTCATGATGCAGTGACATTCTTTGAGCCATCTGGAGCGCCACAATTTAGGAAATGGAGGACATTGGAGCCACTGGAACGCAGAACAGCACACAAGATGAAGAGACTCACTAAACACCGACAGCACTGGAGACTACAGGATCAGACCAAGAACCGTCAGAAACGCCCAAGTCTAAACCGCCAACTGAAAGTCCTGCAAAGGGCTAAAACTAACGTCCTGGAACCAAGCCCAACGATGGGTGAAGAGCTTCCTTCAGATATCTGGAAAGAGCCTTCTAGACATAAACGATGTTCCAGGACTGTTTGCCAAAGGTCTCGGCATTGCACAAAGCAGTCTCGCTGGAGATTATACACAAGCGCTACCCTCACAGCAGCTGTGCTCACATCTACACAGGTGGGTCCGCACAAGACGCCGTGCGGAACGGAGGAAGTGGCATTTGCATCTGTTGTGCAGACCGGTCTACTACCTCCCTCTTCTTACCAGCTGGCGGCAGCAGCTCCAACTAACGTACAGATCTGCAGGCGCTCAACACAACAACAGAGGACTAACAAGGGTAAGGAAGCAGCTTGATCCACTGATCTCCTCACCAGGAAGCTTCAAGATAGACTGGATGCCCTGTTCAGACGCCACAAAATAGTGCTACAATAAATTCCAGGGCATTCTGGAGTACCTGGGAATGGGGAGGCTGACAGCCGTGCCAAAGCAGGCGCCAGACTACCTCAAGATCACAACCTCCTGTAAAGAAACCAAGACACTACAACAACACAGTGATTGGCAACAGCAGAATGGCGGCTGCAGCCCGTGGTCAGACGATATTAACAAGCTGAACAGGGAGAGCCAGACCACCATCTTCCATTTACGCATTGATCACTCTGGACTCACCTCGTGAGACTGGGTCTTGTGGAAACAGCCCTGTGCGAATGTGGCGTAGAAAATCAATCTCCTTAGCACATTTTCCAGACCTGTCCATACAGAAAAGCGGTCCGCCGGCCGTTCTGACCAGAAGACACGCCCCTGTACACCAAACTCTGAGAACCCGCTGCCGAGCTCTTGACAGCTCACGTACTGGCAGTCAGAACAATGTAAGATTTAAAGACGGCCATAAAAAATTGAACGTTGCAGAAGAAGAAGGCAAAAAATGGGGGTGGAAGTGGTGATCTCATGGTGGACATGATATGTGGAAACTAAGTATTTTCATAACATTGTTTTGGCTGATAGGAACCATGAAACTTTATTACGCATATTTATACTTACACCTTACTAGACAAAAATAAATGAAAAGAAAAGGGGAGACCTTATTAGACCCGTCTTACGCTAGATACAATATCTCATAAAAAACCAACCAGTTTCACTCATGCAGTCTATCATTTTTGCCTGTTTTTCTCCACTAAAGAAACAGCAAACAAATTGACTGCTTACACTGTGATCAATTCAATTCAATTCAATTCAAATAACTTTATTTATCCCTTAAAGGGCAATTAAATTTGTGTGGACGGGGGGAACAATCAAATAAAGTCATTCAGTAAACATTAATTAATATCAGGACATTCTAATATCCCACTTGTACCTGATATTAATATGCTAAATCTGTAAGACTTATAATACTAATATTACGACATATTAAAACTCTAAACTAATACAATTACTAAAACATTATTTAAAACTTAAAGTGCATTATTAACGACATTATCAGCGAACACATTAATGTCTTACTTTCCACTTACACCCTCTACAACTGTCCATCCAGGCCAGCGATACCCACGCGATAAAACAGCTGTATGAAACACACACACACACACACACACACACACACACACACACACACACACACACACACACACACACACACACACACACACACACACACACACACACACACACACTTTTAACAGCTGTGTAGATTTACAAAATATTTAAGAGTCGGACGGCAACAGGGATGAAAGACAGTTTCCTGCGGTTGGTTTTACATGATGGTTGTCTTGTTCGGCAGCCAGACGGGAGAAATTCAAAGAGGCTTTCATCACGTAAGCATCACTAGCCAGGATGGAAGTAGCTTTTCTTACAATCTGACGATTGCAGAACACGGATAAACTTCTCTGTTCTTCCCCAATGATCTTTGAGCTGAGATGAACAATTCTCTGAAGACTGTTTTTGTTTTTAACACTAAGATTTGGGAACCAGCAAATGAACGAAGAAGTCAGGACGCTTTCTAAGAAAGATTTGTAAAACAAAGTTAAAATGGTCCTGTCAACAGAGAAAGAGTTCAGCTTTCTCAGAAAGTACAATCTCTGTTGGCCTTTCTTCACAACAGTTTCAGTATTGTCATCTCAATTCAGTTTATCATCGAAGATGGTGCCTAAGTATTTATACTTCTGGACAATGGCAACTTCCTTATCATGTATAATAGTCTTACTGTGAAACTGCTTGTTCATCCTAAAATCAACAATAAGGTCACATGTCTTACCCACCTTAAGCTCTAAAAAAGAGTCATCGCACCACTGAACAAAGTCAGTCAATGAGGGTCCATGTTCATCAGATGACCCTTGATGAAGGGAAAGTAAGGCGCTGTCATCTGAAAACTTGACAATTTAACTATGAGCATGACAACTCCTACAATCGTCAGTGTAGAGGATGTAAAGGAGTGGAGACTAGCAGCACCCTTGGGGTGACCCGGTGCACGTGACAGCAGTAGTAGAGATGCGACCATTAACCAAAATACGTTGTGGTCTACCGATAAGGAAATCTGTAATCCACAAAACAAGCTGTGGTTGAAGGTTGAAATTAGACAGTAATCTCTGGGCTAACAAGTGTGGCTGCATGGTATTAAAGGCAGAGGAGAAGTCAGCAAAGAAGATCCTGGCATGCGCACCGGGTCTCTCCAGATGAGTGTACAGTTTGTCTAGAATGAACAGCTTGGCATCCTCAACACCTTTTCCAACCCGGTAAGCAAACTGCAATAGATCCATTTTACTTTCAGTCGCAGACAAAACAAACGCTCGGACAATCTTCTCCAACGTTTTCATGACAAGGGAGGTTAATGCAACTGGTCGGAAGTCGTTCAGTTGTTTTGGGTTATCTTTCTTGGGAAGTGGAATGACCGTTGAGGTTTTCCATGCGGAGGGAATAGAGCAGGTATCTAGGGAGAGCTGGAAAAGGTGTTGAAAAACACCACTAAGCTGTTCAGCAAAGAACTTCAACGTCCTGCCACAGATCCCATCAGGACCGGCACTCTTGTTCACATTAATCATTTTCAAACACTTCTCAACACTCTCTTGTTCAACAACAACAGAGCCATCGTGTGTCAGTGACTGCCTCAGATCAGCTGCATCAGACGAAAAATCGCGTGTTTCGAAACGGGTAATAAAGGAATTAAGAGCATCAGGCAACGTGTCGTCACTGAAGCCCGCAAGACCGATCTTCGATTTATGTGTATCGTTGGCATTGTTGACAGCAGACCTTTATGCCTTTATCAGAATACAGATCAACGTTCCACACATTTTACGGACATTAAAGGGATCGGAGACACCTCCCTGAGATACACCTTCCCTGAGTTTGAAAATACTGCTGAGTGTGCCGTCGACTTCAGTCGTGCAATTCTGTTGAAGAGGAAATCTTTCAGCCATCGGTACATCGTGCCTCCAACTCCAGACGGTACAAACTTTAGCAGCTGCCCCTGTTTACAGACTCCCCCCTCCTTTTAATGTTATTAATAAAAAATAGTTACAATTAAATTGATGGGTCACATTGAAATTAATGAAATGATCACAAATTTTTAAGCTCAATATGCATACTTTGTTAAGTAAACTGGCAACAAAAATATTTAAACAGAGGATTATGACGTATGCAATTTTTATGATCATTTTGCGTTTCTTTGCGTACTGGTAAAATGGGGGGTAGGGCAGCAGATTCAGCCACTGTGGCCCATAAATGCATCACAGCATCATAAAATCAGGTTGGGAGTTACTGTGGTACTCTATCCTAACCTATAAAATCTTTTAAAAGAAGACCTATCAGTTGCATACAAAATTTCTGAGGGCATCGAAGATAAAGTACGTTTCCCAATTCGGCAATTTTACATGAGAAACAGCTATCATTCACCACGAACGTATCGTAAAGGATACCCACTTTCCTCATTTTCTTGCATTTTATGCTCACATTATTGAAACTTAATAAGTAATGAGAAGTCAAAATAAAATGGAATGACTTTAGTAACTTTTGTTTAAATTAATTTCGTGTATTTTTACAACTTGGGGGTAGGGATACAAAATCAATCACTGTGGCACTCACAGTGATCACAGCATTACCTAGTCAAGTTTATAATAATTGTGACATCACGTTTTAATGATATAAGCTGAAACTGGACTGTCAGTGCTAAAGAAAATGTCTGAAGGCATCTGACACATTATTTTTGTCTTTCTTGGGCGTTTTCGCGAAATTGGCCGTTTACTGGGTGCACAAATACCTTTACTGTAAGCCAGAGATTCAATATTTGTTTTCATTCTGTTTTTTTTTTTGAAGAGGACGCAAAAGGTGTGCCTTAATATAACCATGCCTGAATTGGGCTTCTGGAATGAATTCTGATTTGTTTAGAGGAAAATATTTCTCAAGCTCATTTTAGCATCAGCGAAGATCGTGAATGGGGGTACCCTTTCGCCATCGGCTATATCTCTGGTGTGTTCCTAAGGATTTTATGGGAATATGGCTTAAACATCGCAGGACATACTACGGTACACTTTGAAGCCTATCGGGTGGGGCGGGGGGGGGGGGGGGAGGTGTACCGTAGCCAGGACTACAACTGTCCAAAGAGCATGGGCACACAGTGGTTTAATCGAGAGGCAAAGATCCTCATGAGCGCCCGCAGTCGAGGGGGATCACGAGGATTTATGCCTCTTGCAGTCAGTTCACTTTTTCTCGGCAGTGAAGGGGTTAATCTCAGCTCTGTTACGGTAGTAGGCATGTCGTGGCTTACGTCAAAGCAGAAGAGGGATAAGTCTTCTCAGCAAGACATGGATCGAGCATGACAGTTCAAGGGTGGTGCCAGACTAGCTTGGCGCCCATGCTCGATCCGTCTCTAGAATTGTAATATACAGGGGCGGATGTGTGTGTGTGTGTGTGTGTGTGTGTGTGCGTGTGTGTGTGTGTGAGGGGGGGGGGGGTTACAGGGGTTCCGGAACCTTACTCCACCCCCACCCCCTCAACACGCACGCGGCTTCTAACTCCCCTTTCCCCCCTCCCCCCCCCCCCCCCGCATTTCAATTTTTAGGAACCTGGAAGTTAGGTCTAGCGTCGGGGCGGCCTTTTTTGTATCAGGTTGAAGATCAAACAAAGAAGCTGGACCCCCCTCCCCCCCCCACCCCGACGTAACTGATCCGCCCATGATACGTTCCTTCAGAGGGCAACTTCAAATATTGGGGATTTCGGTTCTGGGGTCGTATGTGTTATGGTGATAGTACGGTCATTTCAGACCCATGATAAAGCTTTAGGAATGACTTCTTTACGTTCCCTAGGGTCCCAGCCCTTCACTAGACACAATGCCCACCCCGCCCAAGCTCTTTACGTCCCCTAGGGTCCCAAACCTTCACTAGACACAATGCCTACCCTGCCCAAGCTCTTTACGTTCCCTAGGGTCCCAGTCCTTCACTAGACACAATGCCCACCCTGCCCAAGCTCTTTACGTTCCCTAGGGTCCCAGACCTTCACTAGACACAATGCCCACCCTGCCCAAGCTCTTTACGTTCCCTAGGGTCCCAGTCCTTCACTAGACACAATGCCCACCCTGCCCAAGCTCTTTACGTTCCCTAGGGTCCCAGACCTTCACTAGACACAATGCCCACCCCGCCCAAGCTCTTTACGTTCCCTAGGGTCCCAGCCCTTACTAGACACAATGCCTACCCTGCCCAAGCTCTTTACGTTCCCTAGGGTCCCAGCCCTTCACTAGACACAATGCCCACCCTGCCCAAGCTCTTTACGTTCCCTAGGGCCCCAGTCCTTCACTAGACACAACGCCCACCCTGCCCAAGCGCTTTACGTCCCTAGGATCCCAGTCCTTCACTAGACACAATGCCTACCCCGCCCAAGCTCTTTACGTTCCCTAGGGTCCCAGACCTTCACTAGACACAATGCCCACCCCGCCCAAGCTCTCCTTGTTTGTTTGAATAGTGTACGAAACGAAAATCAGACAGCTAGCCAACTTATGCCGAGTGCGAAGAGGGTGGGAATAAATGAAGCTGCAGTTACTCAATACTTTGCAGTTTGTGTTTTCACGTTTTTCACGTGCATCAGTTATGATCTCTATGTGACAGCAAGCATTATTGCTCTACGCCGGGTGTTTGGTTATTTTGCTTCATGCACAGTATATTTATGCCTAATTATATGTTTGCCTGAGTTGCAATATCAGTTATACCTTCATTTGTACCACTGAGCAAACGGTCCTCGGGGCGACACCAGGTTTTGTTACCCCGCACAGGCCGTCGGAGGCTGATGTCGGCCAGAAGACTTTGAGCCATTTGGGCCGATGGTATATCATACGTGGTGCGCCTGCAAACCTCCATCTGTTACACCATGTTACTTGCCATTGTTTAGTGCGGACAAATGTTGAAATCGTTTCTGTTGTTCGTCCCTACAGAAAACTAAAAGCAAAGCTGCAATGACGATCTACACATCTTGCAACATACACACACACACACACACACACACACACACACACACACACACACACACACACACACACACACACACACACACACACACACACACACACACACACACACACACACACACACACGAAAGACTGAGACAGAGACAGAGAGAGAACGAACAAACGAACAAAACTTTATTTTCCAAGAGAAGAACCCAAGGGAGAATGAACAGGCTTAGGAAAGACAGTTACAACACAATTTATTAATATTTCAACACTTCAAAATAGACAAACAAACAAATATAGAGATCAGTCGCTACCTATCTTTATTATTGCAGAAGGAATATGGCAAGGATCGAGATGTTAGGCACGCGGGCCTTTCTTATAGTCTTGGCAGTTCCGCCAACTATACTGCAAATTTGTCCCAGACTTTTGAAATTTGGCAGTTATGTACAGTTTTCAACGCAGTTTTGTTTGGTAACATGCACTTTTTTGTGACCGTTAAAATAAGGAGAGATAACTCTTACAGGCATTTTAAAAACATTTCTTCAAAGAATTAATTTTTACTGAACAAGTTCAAAACATACACAGCTGGCTAACGAACTCATCCAATGTCTTTCTCCAATCCGGCTATTCTAAAACCGCAAGTGAATATAATGAAAATAACGGACTCTAATATATAGACTTCCTATAAACGGCCATTTAAATCATCAATGAGACATCCAGTTTCAAAATGCTCGGATGGGCTCCTAGGCACCCCCTGAATGAAGACCTCCCCTAATTTCAAGCTTGTACGCACGCAAACTTCTGAGATTTTGTTGTTTACATACATACGCACACACACACACACACACACACACACACACACACACACACACACACACACACACACACTCACACACACACACACACACACACTCGCACGCACGCACGCACGCACGCACGCACACACACACACACACACACACACACACACACACACACACACACACACACACACACACACACACACACACACACACAGCAAATTGCTGTGACATTTAAATTTTCTGTGCTACCAAATCAAGATTAAAGTGTGTGTTTTCTGTTAACTCACGGTATTTCACGGCAATTATAAGCAAAAGAAAAAAAATGTGTGACAAACTATTCCATCCTTATTTTGTTTAGAAGCTTAAAAAAACAACCTTTTAGTGTTTCGATGAATTAATAACAGAACACACCTATATTTGATTATTATTCGTATTATCAGTTTCAGCAGACGTTCAGTTTCGTTTCGCTGTCAGCACATCGTGACACCCGAAGTATTTCCATTGGTCACGCGATAAACTCGAGACCTGTGCACGGGTTGAGGTGTGCCATTGCTTTGGGTGTAACAGAAGCAAAAGCCACTTTCCGCCTGTGAACAGATGAATTCACTGACATTGAGAGTTACGTCCTCTGGCTACTGAAAGTACTTAGATGGGATTCTTTCAAGTGGACCCTTCGCGCATTTATATTTTTACAGTTGAAGGCAAAATCGTTTATTGCGAGTTAGGCTTTGCCAGTGGTTGTTGTATGCACAAGACAAAAACCACCGCAAAGCCTTATAATTCATTATACAAGTTACCCATAATTGCTGAGTTTTATTTAACGTCTGTTCACATTCAAGCTTAAAACTTCATTTTATAACCTATGCATATATTTACAAAGTTTTCCAATAGGAATATGACATTTTATCTCTAGTTGTTGCTGTCTTGGCTTTGGCTTGACTTCGCGGACGAAGATTTTATAGGAGTTGCCCACGACGTCTGCAGGCTTGTTCGTGGCTGCGGAGGCCAATCCGGGACAGGCAGGTTCGACCGCAGTGGCTGCAGGGGAAGGTATGGCCAGGGTTCTGAGTTGCAGCATCTCTGTTTTTTCTCCTGAGCCGCTTGTCCTTAAGGCTAGCTCTGCGAGAGTCCTCAAAGGAGACAGCTGCCTTGTAAATGGTGGAGCGCCAGGTGTCACGGTCCACAGCAAGCGAGGACCACTGGTGGTGGTCGATTTGGCAGGCACTAAGTGACTTCTTGAGACAGTCTTTGTATCTCTTCTTTGGTGCCCCTCTGTCACGGTGTCCAGTAGCAAGCTCGCCGAACAGGGTGATCTTTGGTAGGCGATGATGCTCCATCCTGGAGACATGCCCCGCCCAGCGGAGCTGTGTCCGCAGCAGCAAGGCCTCGATGCTCACAGTTTCAGCCTGTTCAAGGACCTCGACGTTGGTGACATAGTCACTCCAGTGAATGCCCAGGATGGTACGCAGGCAGCGCTGGTGGAAACGTTCGAGGAGTCGTAGTTGGCTGCGGTAGAGGGCCCAGGACTCGGAACCATACAGCAGGGTGGTGAGGACCACAGCTCTGTACACGCTGATCTTGGTGCCTGTTTTCAGCTGTTTATTGTGCCACACCCGCTTGAAAAGTCGCCCGAAAGCGCTGTTCGCTTTTGCCAGCCTGCTGTCAAGCTCCCTGTCCAGCTTGGCGTCCGACGTGATAATGCAGCCATGGTACGTAAACTGGTGCGCTGACTTTAGTTCAGACTCGCCAATGGTGATGTGAGGAGGGCGACACACTGTCTTGGGTGCCGGCTGATGGAGGACCTCTGTCTTTTTCAGACTGACCTCGAGTCCAAAGAGCTGGGCAGCGTCTGCGAAGCAGGACGTGATGCGCTGCAGGGCTCTCTCTGTGTGTGCAACGAGGGCAGCGTCATCAGCAAAAAGCAGCTCACGAATCAGTTGGTCTAGGGTTTTCGTGTGGGCCTGCAGTCGTCTGAGGTTGAACAGGCTGCCATCGAGACGATACCTGATGTACACTGCATCGTCATCATCGAGGTCTACTGTGGCCTGCTTCAACATCATGCTAAAAAAGATGGTGAAGAGGTTCGGTGCCAGCACGCAGCCCTGCTTTACGCCGTTGAGAATAGGGAATGGTTCTGAGAGAACATTGTTGAGTCTGACCTGACCTTGCTGGTCCTCGTGTAGCTGGACAATCATGCTGAGGAACTTTGGGGGACAGCCAAGTCGCTCCAGGATCTGCCACATGCCTTCCTGCTCACAGTGTCGAACGCTTTTGTTAGGTCGACAAACGTTACGTACAGCCCTTTGTTCTGCTCGCGGCACTTCTCCTGTAGCTGTCTCAGCACAAAGACCCGCATTCGTGGGCGGCACTTCTCCTGAAGCTGTCTCAGCACAAAGACCCGCATTCGTGGGGGCTCATGAGGGTTTATGCCTCTTGCTAATCCTATGTGTGAGCAGTGGGCAGATGTTCACATCTGCACGGGACTTAGACGACCCCGCCCTCCACAAGTCCCCTGCTGCCTTGCAGGCCTGGCCGCTTGGCTGCGGAAAGGCTAAGGGAGGAAACCCCTGACATCAAAGCCCCCGAGTCTCCGGGGAAGGCTTTTGAGCCAGAGACTAGGACAAGGACAGTCTGATATAAAACCTACGACCCGAGGACCTCGATGCCATCGTCCCAGCTTGCTAGGCCATGGCAGACGAACCAAGGGTTTAAAGGGTGGGGCCAGTACTGCGCACACTGCACTCCACCAAAAAGCTCCACCGCGCAGGCTTTAGGAAACGTCCACGGACCATGACACTGACCATCTCAAGTCATGTAGCGACGGGCGAGGGGCGAAACGGCAGGTGAAAGATGTCACTGGTAGCCGCAGTTTCAAACCTGCATGCAGGCGGTTCAGGATATTGGTCGCCTGATGTTGACCTGGGGATGACAACATCACTCGGCACACCCTGAATGACCAAGCAGCCTTCTCTAGGGACAGCACTGCTTGCTCCACACGGAGAGGGGCCTAGAAAAGGTGGCCTAACCAAAGCTCGTCCCCTCTCAACCCCAGTTGGCTAGCCGCGGTCAACGGGCATCTTCTCCTGCGGTCAAAAAAATAATAACGGATCCACTCTCATGACGACCACGACCGGACTCAACGTAGCATGCTGGAACATCCGAACCATGCTCGACAAAGCAGACAGCGGACGCCCTGAACGTCGCTCCGCCCTCATTGCCCATGAATTGCGGAGGTTAAACATCGACATCGCCGCGCTCAGTGAAGTACGTTTTCCGGACGAAGGCAGCCTCCAAGAACTTGGCGCTGGGTACACCCTCTACTGGTCAGGCAGGCCTGAATCAGAAAGACGGCTCTCAGGCGTGGGTTTCATGGTCAAGACCTCCATTGCGACTAAGCTGGAAAACCTACCAACGGGTCACTCAGACCGCATCATGTCCATGCGCCTCCCACTGAGACACCAGCAACACGTCACCCTTCTCAGTGTGTACTCCCCAACCCTCCTGGCAGAGCCTGCTGAAAAGGACAAGTTTTACACTGACCTGCGCAGCCTCATACAGAGCACCCCTGCAGACGACAAAGTCATCATCCTTGGCGACTTCAACGCCAGAGTGGGCCAGGACTCCGAAGCCTGGAAAGGAGTCCTCGGCAAGCATGGCGTCGGGAACTGCAATGACAATGGCCGCCTACTGTTGGAGTTCTGTGCAGAACAGCAACTGGTCATCACCAACACTACTTTTCAGCAAATGGACAGTCGAAAGACCACCTGGATGCATCCTCGCTCCAAACACTGGCACCTTATCGACTATGTCCTAGTGCGTCAGAGGGACCGCAGTGACGTCCTCCTCACCAGAGTGATGCCCTGCGCAGAGTGCCACACTGACCACCGCCTTGTCCGCTGCAAACTCAGGCTCCACGTCAAGCCAAAACCCAAGAAATGGGGGCCCCCCAAGAAAATGCCTGATGTTGCCAGCCTTCAGCGTGACGACGTGAAAGCTGCCTTTCAGACAGATTTACAGAACAGGCTCAAAGACACAGGGGACCCAGCAGACTCCTCCCCTGAAACACTTTGGGAACAACTGAAAACTGCTATTGCAAAATCCTCTGCAGAAGTCCTGGGTTTCGCTAGAAAGAAGAACAAAGACTGGTTTGACGAGAACGATGTAGAGATCCAGGAACGCCTAGCAAAAAAAAAAAAAAAAAGAGCCGCCCATCAGGCCCACCTAGCCCAGCCTTCCTGCCCTGTGAAGAAGTCTGCCTTCCGCCTCGTCTGCAGCAGTCTCCAGCGCAAGCTCAGAGATCTCCAGAATGAGTGGTGGACCAGACTTGCACAGAGGACCCAGCTTTGCGCTGACAATGGTGACTACAGGGCGAAGCACTGAAAGCAGTGTATGGCCCCAGATACCTGGTACAAAGTCCCCTGCGAAGCGCGAATGGCCAGGCACTCCTCACAGATAATACCTCCATCTTGAACCGCTAGTCGGAGTACTTTCAGAGCCTCTTCAGCGCTGAGCGCACTGTTCAAGAAGCAGTCGTCCTACAAATCCCACAACTCCCAGTAAAGGTTGAATTGGACGAACCGCCCACCGCTGAAGAGACCCTCACAGCCATCCACCAGCTCAAGAGTGGCAAAGCAGCAGGCATTGATGGAATACCACCAGAGATCTGGAAACATGGAGGCACAGCACTGCACAACAAGCTCCATGACCTCTTTCTCTGCTGCTGGGAGGAAGGAACACTACCAAAGGATCTCCGTGATGCTGTCGTTATCACCATGTACAAGAACAAAGGCGAGAAGTCTAACTGTTCCAACTATCGGGGAATTACCCTGCTGTCCATTGCTGGGAAAATTCTTGCAAGGCTGCTCCTGAATCGGCTGGTACCTGCCATCGCTGAAGACCAACTCCCAGAGGGCCAGTGTGGCTTCAGAGTTGTTGCTGTACTGTTATTTAAAATATCATTGATGTTTCCTGCTAGATTATTTACATTTATGTTAGTTCATCTGAACATATTTGTTGTAATTGGGCATTCCATTATTATATGTTGAATAGAGAGAGGTGCCGAACACTCACAAGTGATACCTTCTGAAAATTCGGTTGTCCAATGGTCTAACTGTAATGTGCATAATTATTAGAGTTGTTCATTTTCGTGAACAAGCTGTGAAATTAGAGATACTTTTAGTTATTCTTTGTGTATACTTTTAGTGATCGCAGTATAGATTGCCAGATTGTATAGATTACATCAATGCCTGAATTATCGCACTATCAGTCTTATATGCTACCCAAGCAAAGTCATGTTAAAGATCCTACTGAACAAGCTGAAGCCACAGGCAGAGGAAATCATAGCTGAGGAACAGGCAGGCTTTAGACCAGGGCGCAGCAGAAATGAGCAGATCTTCAACCTGAGAGTTCTATGTGAGAGGTACCTCCAGCACCGGCAAGACCTCTATCATGTCTTTGTGGATTTCAAGAAAGCGTTTGACAGGTTGCGGCATGCAGTCCTTTGGTCCACCATGAAGCTATACAACATCAATGCCAATCTGATCAAAGTCATAGCAAACCCTACAACAAGGCCACTAGCGCAGTCTGCTTCAACGGCAAAATAGGAAACTGGTTTAGGACTACAGTCGGAGTCAGACACGGCTGCTTGCTCTCACCTACTCTTTTCAACATGTTCCTGGAAAGAATCATGACGGACGCTCTGAAAGATCACGAAGGAATTGTCAGTATTGGATGCAGAACAATCACGAACTTGCGCTTTGCGGACGACATTGATGGCCTTGCAGGAACAGAGAAGGAGCTAGCTCAGCTGGTGGAAAAGCTGGATATTACAGCCATTGCGTATGGGATGGAAATCAGTGCAGAGAAGACCAAACTGGTGACCAATAACGCCAGTGGCGTTGGCACTGAAATCATGGTTGGAGGCCCAAAACTGGAAACAGTTAAGAAATTCAAATACTTAGGAGCCATTGTGACAGATGAGGGATCAAAACCAGAAATACTGTCCAGGATTGCGCAGACAACAACAGCACTGACAAGATTGAAGACTATATGGAAGGACAGATACATCACACTCTGCTCCAAGATCAGACTGATGCGCTCCTTAGTCATCTAAGTGTTCGTGTATGCCTGCGAGTCATGGACCCTCACAGCAGACCTTGAAGTGAAGACCGTACAAGCCACTGAAAAGAGATGTTTTCGAAGGCTGCTTGGCATCTCATACAGAGATCACATCACAAACGAGGAAGTGGGAAGCAGAATCAGGCAAGCCATCGGGCCCTTTGAAGACTTATTAGCCATTGTGAGAAAACACAAACTGAAGTGGTATGGGCATGTCACGCGTTCAGCAGGGCTTGCCAAAACAATCCCGCAAGGCACTGTGCAAGGAGGACGAAGGAGAGGAAGACAGAGGAAAAGATGGGAGGACAATATCTCAGAGTGGACAGGACTGAAGCTGGGCGATACGCTGAGAATGGCAGAGAACAGAGAGGAATGGAGGGAGATGGTTGTTAAGTCATCAGTGGTGCCCCAACGGTCGGCAAGACTACGGGATATAGATAGATAGATAGATAGATAGATAGCTAGCTAATAGACAGATAGATAGATAGATAGATAGATAGATAGATAGATAGATAGATAGATAGATAGATAGATAGATAGATAGATAGATAGATAGATAGATAGATAGATAGATAGATAGATAGATAGATAGATAGATAGATAGATAGATAGATAGTATAGATTGCATAGATTGCTGGAGAGAACACTTCTCAAATCTGTTGAACATGCCTTCCACTGTCGACCCCGATTCCCCAGAAGCCGACACTGGATGACCTTGACCTCCCGCCTACCCTGGACGAGGTCAAGAAAGCGATCAACCAGACTAGCTTCGGCAAGGCTGCAGGCATGGATGGCATCCCCGCAGAGCTCTTCAAACAACTGGACCTCAGACCCTTGACGCCTTCCTCCACATTCTGACATGCATCTGGGCAGAGGAGAACATGCCACAGGAATTTAGAGATGCTACAATCGTCTCCCTGTTCAAGAACAAGGGCAGCAAAGTAGACTGTGCCAATTACCGAGGGATCTCACTCTTGTTCATTGCTGGCAAGATCCTCGCGAGAGTCATCCTCAACCGCCTGATCAGCTCTGTATCTGAGGAAGCACTCCCAGAGGCTCAGTGTGGCTTCAGAACCGGCCGCAGCACAGTCGACATGGTCTTCTCTGTGAGACAGGTCCAGGAAAATGCATTGAGCAGCACATGGACCTCTACGCTGTCTTCATAGATCTGACAAAAGCATTCGACACCGTGAACAGAGAAGCGCTTTGGGTCATCCTCGCAAAGCTCGGCTGCCCCAGGAAGTTCACCAACATCATCCGCCTCTTCCATGATGGAATGGTAAGAGTTGTCCAGTCAAACGGCGACACATCCGCACCCTTCGACATTTCCAACGGTGTGAAACAAGGTTGTGTTCTTGCCCCTGTGATGTTCAACCCGTTCTTCACGTGTGTCCTGACCCATGCAGTACGCGACCTTGAGAAAGGAGTGTACCTGAAGTGCAGACGACGGCTCTCTCTTCGACCTCCGTCGACTGAACGCCAGGACCAAGACCATCGAGAGACTGATCCTTGAGGCGCTGTTTGCCGATTAATGTGCGCTGATGGCGCACACGGCGTCTGACCTCCAGACCATCGTCAGCAGGTTCTCTGAAGCCTCTCGACTGTTTGGTCTCACAATCAGTCTCAGCAAGACCGAGGTCCTGCACCAACCAGCCCCAGGCACAAGAGCCCCCCCCCCCCCTAAAGTGTATATCGAAGGCACCGAGCTGAAGGCTGTCGACCAGTTGAGGTACCTGGGGAGCATCATCTCTTCTGACGGTACTATCGACAAGGAAATCGCAGCTCGCATCAGCAAAGCCAGCCAAGCCCTGGGTCGTCTGCGTACTCGTGTATTGAATAACAACAACGTCAAGCTCTCCAAGATCAAAGTCTACAAGGCAGTAGTCCTCCCCAGCCTCCTCTACGGCTGTGAGTCATGGACGCTGTACAGAAAGCACCTCAAGCAGCTTGAACCTTTCCACATGAGATCTCTGCGCTCACTCATGGGCATTAAATGGCAAGACAAGGTGACAAGCCTGGAAGTCCTGGACAATGCTGGCTTAGTGAGTGTTGAAGCCTTGATCTTAAAGACACAACTTCGCTGGACAGGTCATGTCATACGCATGGATGATTCTCGTATGCCACACCAACTCCTGTATGGTGCACTCTCAAAAGGCCACAGGGAGCAAGGACGGGTAAAGAAAAGCTTCAAAGACTGCATAAAAGACAGCCTCAAGTACTGCGTCTTCCCGGTAAAGGAACTTGAAGCACAAGCACAAGACAGATCTGGCTGGCGTGCCGCCACCAGGAAAGCCTGCACGCTCTTTGAACAAAATCGGCGCGAACGGATCACCAGTGCCAGAGCTCGCAGAAATACAGCGTCGACTCTCCCTACAGCTACGTTCCAGTGCCCAAATTGCCCTCGCAGGTGTGGCTCCAGGATTGGCTTGGCCAGCCACACCCGCACCCACAAATAGAAGTCATGCACAATAACGACATCATCGGTTTCGATGGTCTACACATTATTATAGATTGCATATGTCCTACTTCATATGTCGATAATGTCAAATTATTATGTATTACTGAGGTGTCGTTCGTGTACCACTACAGTTAGGTACAATATGACATAAACAAAAATAAACCAAACCCTGCACAAAACGTATATTTATTTGTTTGTTTGTTTTGGTTCGTCATGGCAGGGATACTATATAACGGGATAGGAAACGGCCTCTTTGCATTACCAAACATATGTGCCACAGGTCCACTGGCTATGTTATGACCACACGGGCACGCGGTGATGCAGGACATCGCCTACTCACCTAGTTACGCAATCAGCGAGTCGCAAACAAATCAGTTAGCGAGATAGTGTGCATGCTCCAAAGGACGCAGCCGGTTTTTATTTACATTTGCAACGCAATTTACAATTAGAAAGATCGGTGTCTGTTTTATTATCGTCCGTCCAAATCCGAGTATGAGGCTTGATTCTATTAATTAACACTGTAATATATATATATATATATATATATATATATATATATATATATATATTTAGCGTCTTTTCACGGTTCTTTTCTCTTGGCATTTGTAGCTTAATGTCACACTGGATCACTACCTCAGGACAGTCTACTATGCCGCGTAAGTGTGCATATAATATATGATCCGCTGCTACTTTTTATCTGTAGATGCTTAACAAAAGAACAAGTGTCATGGACTAATCTGCCCTGAGGGTAATCAAGAACTAAAAGGTTAGGTGTGAAGAGACATTACCATTATGTGTTAAAAAATAATGCAGCTCTGAAACAAGGTGTGAAATCAGAATATAGAGCTACTTCATATATCAAATCATACTATTATGAGTCTTAGATTATCAGCATGAACGAATAAGAAGTATGCGGCTGAAAAACTGTCTTTAAAACAAGTCAACAAATTAATCAAAAGCACGCGTCAAAAATAATAATATTGAGAACACCACAGTTCAGGCTATTTTGATTTGACCATCTCATTTTATTATCACTAGCTGTAAAAAATTGTAATATACATTAAGATAAAACAGTTTTTTTTTTTTAGTGCTAAACAAAATTATGTCTGGCGCGTTGGAGTGAAACACGATTAGTCCGATAGAAAAACGTTGTTTTACTCAAAATTTACACAGCAATAATATTAAAACTGATTGGCTAACGAACTTCTTATATACCTTATGGTAGAGATCTATACTAGTAAAATGAAATACATATACATAACGTAATAGATATCTAATAAAATGTTTTTTTTTTTAAAACAAAATTAAGTCTGACGCGTCAGAGGAAAATACGTTAAGTCAGATATATGAACAAAGTGAGGATTTCATCCCAAAGTATTGTTTGGAGCTCACATGCGTTTTTCTTTTAAGTACATTTACAGTTGTTCATATTTTTAAGTTTATGCTTCTTATCCATTTTCATCCTCTCTAAGACAACCTCTGATCAACACACACGCTGGCGCTCACAAATAAAGACGGACACACGGCGCTTTTCCCGCCATTAGTATGCGCTGTGGGATCGTGTAGCGACAGGAATTCTGAAGAAAAATAGCACGAGCAGCAAAATCACGTCACTATAAGCTTGACGTCATGACATCGCTAGTCTCACGACGCCGTGTACACGGTGACGAAACTGATGTTTCATGTCACTCATCCGAAAGGCACGCAGCCTCTTCCAGGGCTGACTGCTTTCTTCCACACAGCCTCTTCCAGGGCTGACTGTTTAATGGAAGTATATAGTGGATTCAAAACGTGCAAAAATGAAGTAATTATTTTTCGAAAAGTTGAGGAAGTACAACGCTGGATTACGAACTCATTCAACATCTCCCTTTAGTCTAGCTGTAAGCAAAGTACCTAGTAAAAATAACAAAAATTGCGGACTCAAATGCTGATCAACCGGTTTTTGTGAAACGGTCATTTTTTTGTCAACGTGTGAACTAGTTACAAATAAAAAAAATCTGTTTCGGTAGAATTCACGCAGTGAACATATTATTATCCTAAAGTGTCAAGCTTGTCTGTCCACAAATGCGGGCTCTAGTCCCTGTCACACACACACATACACACACACACACACACACACACACACACACACACACACACACACACACACACACACACACACACACACACACACACACACACACACACACCATTACACGAACACTCACACACACAAACGCGGACAAGCACATCATACATACACGCTTTTGTAGTAGTAGTAGTAGTGAAAGGTTGAAGAGGCTACCTTTAATCCTAGTGTGGATGAAGACGCCATCTTCTGACTGACTGAAGGCATGGCGCATCAGCAGGGAGAAGAAAATGCCGAAAAGTGTAGGGGCGAGTACGCAGCCTTGCATCACGCCGCTTCGGATCGGGAAGGGTTCTAAGGATGAGCCATCATACTGTACGGTACCTTTCATTTCGTCATGAAAGGATGTGACCACCTTCAGAAGCTTGGGGGGACATCCGATCCTGTGTAATAGGGTGAAGAGACCTCTTCTGCTGACCAAGTCGAAGGCCTTGGTCAGGTCAATGAAGGCGATGTAAAGTGGCTGTCTCTGCTCCCGGCACTTCTCCTGCAGCTGTCTCAATGAGAAAATCATGTCGACGGTTGATCTTTGAGGTCTGAAGCCGCACTGCGCCTCTGGGTAAACGCGTTCGGCCAACACTTGGAGTCTGTTCAGCACCACGCGAGCGAAGACCTTTCCCACAGTGTTCAGCATGGAGATGCCTCGATAGTTGTTACAGTCACTGCGGTCTCCTTTGTTCTTGTAGAGCGTAATGATTTTGGCATCCCGCATGTCCTGAGGAACTGTTCCCTCCTCCCAGCACTGAAGTAAAAGCTCATGGAGGTGGTCAAGGAGGACACTCTTTTTACCAGCCTTGAGAACCTCTGGGGGAATAGTGTCATTGCCTGGAGCTTTACCACATGCTAAAGAGTCAATGACCTTGCTGAGTTCGTCTACAGTTGGCAGAGTGTCAAGTTCTTCCATCACAGACAGAGGGGTAGTGCTCTCCACTGCAGTGTCAGTGACGTTGTTCTCCCTCGAATACAGCTGCTGGTAGTGCTCGGCCCATCAAAGACCAAGGTGCGCAGGGTCCTGATCAGAGAGATGCTGTTTGCTGATGCTGCTGCCCTGACCGCCCACACTGAGGAAGCACTACAGCGTCTCGTCAGCAGCTTCGCTCGCGCCACCGATGAGTTTGGGCTGACCATCAGCCTGACGAAGACAAACATCATGGGCCAGGATGTCAGCAGCACCCCTTGCATCTCTATAGGCGATCACACCCTCGAGGTAGTGGAGAACTTTACATACCTTGGCTCAACTATCTCCAATAACCTCTCTTTGGATAACGAACTGGACTCCAGAATCGGCAAGGCATCAACAGCGATGGCTCGCCTGACCAAGAGAGTGTGGAACAACAGCTTGCTTACCATCAACACTAGGATGAAAGTGTACCAGACCTGTGTGCTCAGCATTTTTCTCTACAGCAGCGAGACGTGGAGTTTGTACACCCGTCAAGAGCGCAGACTCAACTCTTTCCATCTGCGCAGTCTGAGGAGAATCTTGGGAATCACTTGGAAGGACCGTGTTCCAAACACTGAAGTGCTCGCCCAGGCAAACATTCCTAGCATGTACGCACTCCTTTCACAAAGACGCCTACGCTGGCTTGGTCATGTCTGCCGC
The DNA here is from genome assembly GCA_036245525.1 of Semisulcospira habei. Lineage (NCBI taxonomy): Eukaryota > Metazoa > Mollusca > Gastropoda > Semisulcospiridae > Semisulcospira > Semisulcospira habei. The sequence continues at coordinate 128,335,412 of BTPG01000002.1, read as the reverse complement.
ATGCAGGGTGGTAGGATTCCTAAGGACATCTTGTATGGTGAGCTCGCCTCCGGCACCAGACCAACAGGCAGACCAGCGCTTAGATACAAGCGTGATCTGAAAGCTGGAAGCCTGAATCCCGCAGACTTAGAAGCCACCACCGCAGATCGTGCCAGCTGGCGGCTCGCAGTGAAGACCAGCATAAAGCTGAGCGAGGGAAGGAGAGAAAGCCAGTGGAAGGAAAAGAGGCAGTGCAGACGAAAGAAAGAAGAGCCAGTGCCCACAGCAACAGTCACATGCTTCACCTGTAGCAAATGCAGCAGACACTGCCGCTCTCGCATTGGACTGATTAGTCACAGCAGGCACTGCAAATCTTAAAAAACGGACTGACCCAGCAAGCGCATATACTCCATTGTCTTCCGAGACAGAAGGATGCCAACAACAAGTAGTAGTAGTAGTAGTAGTAGTAGTAGTAATAGTAGTAGAATAAGTTGTAATAATAGTTGTTGTAGTAGCTCCCTTGACATCGTAGTGCACAACGCTTCTTTTTCGAAATAACCCTCCGCAAAGAAACATTTTTCTGTAGTACTTGAAAAAAACAAATATCATTTGGTGCCCATCGACCTAATATCGGCTATATTTAAATCCCTTCTATTTATAGAAGGGACTTTTTAGGACCGGTCGCGGTGGGGCAAATTTAATAGCATGTCCATGATGTCAAAGGCAGGCAGGTTAAATTTAAACACATAAAATGATAAAGTAACAAGATAAAATGTACGTCATGTCTAGTTACGCTAACCTCACCTCGCTGCTGAACGTACATTTGTCGCGAAGCGCCGTATGTGCGTATGTATGTATGTGCGTATGTATGTATGTGCGTATGTATGTATGTGCGTATGTATGTATGTGCGTATGTATGTATGTGCGTATGTATGTATGTGCGTATGTATGTATGTATGTATGTATGTATGTATGTATGTATGTATGTATGTGTGTGCGTATGCATGTAAACAAGAGAATCTCCGATATTTCTGTACACACAAGCTTGAAACTTGGCGAAATACTTTCTTAAATGGGTGGCTAAGAGAGCCTCCGAGCATATTGTAACTGAATGTCTCATTGAAGACACAAACAACCGTTTATAGGAAGTCGGTTGACCCAGATTAGAGTCCGTAATTTTTGTCACTTTTATTTGAACTTTTGCATATAACTAGTTTGAAGAAAGATATTGGATGAGTTCGTTAGCCAGCTTTGTATCATTTCAACTTCTTTAGTACAAATTAATTCTTTTCAGAAAAGAATTAAAACACTAAAAAACCTTTACTTCTAGAGAAAGTCAGACAGGTGGTGACGTAACCACGCAGACACTGACATAATACTCTAAATATGACGTCATTCGCTCTCTCGCGCGCGGCTCTCTCTCTCTCTCTCTCTCTCTCTCTCTCTCTCTCTCTCTCTCTCTCTCTCTCTCTCTCTCTCTCTTTCGAGCGGCAGCTGATCGAGGGGGGCAGCCAGTATGACTCGCCGTGTTGGGCGCTTATGGTGTGTCAGTGCGTGCGGCCCCGTGAGTGTTTGTGCAAGTAGTTTAGCAAGGACAAGATGGAAGAAAGGTCTTCAGACCTAAATCTTTTTATCCTTGGAAAATAAAGATTCATTGTCATTGTTATTCTCTCTCTCTCTTTCTCTCTCCCTCTCTCTCTCTCTCTCTCTCTCTCTCTCTCTCTCTCTCTCTCTCTCTCTCTCTCTAGCCTTCGTCCCATTTCTCTTCTGTCTGTTGTATCAAAGCCACTTGAGAAGCATATTCAAAAGCATCTCCTCCAGTACCTCGACGAACGGTCCTTGTTAAATAAGTTCCAGTCCGGGTTTAGACCCAAACACTCATGCCACTCAGCATTAGTACGTATGGTTGATTCATGGCTAGATAACATCAACAATAACAAAATGACTGGCACGTTATTCTTGGACCTGACAAAAGCGTTCGATCTGATAAATCATGAAATCTTGCTGAGGAAACTTAATGTTTATTTCAACAACAACAGCCCGTCAGCCCTTTCATTCTTTAACTCTTATCTTTCTGCGGGAACACAAGCCGTCTATGTAAATGGCATCTATTCCACAGAGGGTAAGGTAGAACTTGGTGTTCCTCAGGGTTCGGTTCTGGGCCCATTGTTATTCTGTATCTTTATTAATGATTTACCACTACACATCACAAGTGCTAGTGCTGAGTGTGACATGTTTGCTGACGATTCGACGCTACATGCATCCGGTAAAACTGTAGCTGATATAACCAACAGCCTCCAGCAGAGCCTACAAGAAGTATCGGAATGGTGCAGTAGAAATAGAATGATAGTCAATCCAGCTAAAACTAAAAGCATGCTAGTCACAACACGTCAGAAACACCAGCTGCAACCCGCGCCTCTAAACCTCTCATTCGAAGCTGTCCCCATAGAGCAAGTAGAACAGCACCGTTTACTAGGGGTAATTGTAGATAACAAACTTAGTTGGCAGCCTCATCTCATACACATCGGAAAGACAATTTCAAAGAAATCATTTTTACTATCTAAACTGAAAGCGGTCATTAATCTGAACACGCGTAAACTATTTTTTTAATGGATACATCAAGCCCCACATTGATTATGCCTCAACAGTTTGGGATGGCTGCAGTGAGGTCCAGCTCAAGAAAATAAATTCGCTATACAGGAGAGCAGCCAAACTTATTATTCCTAGCTCATCTCTACCCACTGAGGTGAGGCTTGAGGCAGCTGGACTCCTTCCTCTTGACAAACACTTAGTATTTAACAAGTGCGTAGTAGTGCACAAAGCTCTTAACGGTAAGGCCCCCGGCTACTTATCGGAACTCTTTACTCTTACTGAGAAGAGATACAGCACCTCTCGGAGCAACCTGAGCATAAAACGGCCCCGCATTGATTTGTATAAATCCAGTTTGTCATACTCAGGTGGTTTCCAGTGGAATTCTCTTCCTCTGCATCTACAAGTTAATTCCCTAGCTGCGTTTAAAGCAAAACTGTACAAGCACTTATCCAAGGCAACGTAAATTTAATTATCTCGTGTTGTCAAAACATAATATATTTTAATTTCTTTTTATGCAACTATTATTTTTTATCATACCATTTACGCTCACGTGCCGTTTGTGGGGGTGCTTCCCGTATAGACCTGGTCAGGAGATGCAGTGCCGGTGCACAGTTTATTCAAACGATGTGCTTAGCATGTCATTCGAGTGAAAGTACTTGTGGCGTGCCCCCCGGGTGGGAGTTTCTAGGGAGAGCTCCTGCAAACGGATATTATGACACGTGCTAAAATCTTCGTATGGGTACCTGTGTGTTTTGTTAAATAATTGTTGCTGTTTGTAGTGTTGTTGTAATTCGCATTACTTTCGATGTTGTTTGTGAGTGTAATGTAGCTTTGCCTGTTATTATATGTCAGTAGATGTAGCAAGGACAGATTGGAAGAAAGGCCTGTGCGCCTAATATCTCAATCCTTGATAAATAAAGTTTCAGTCAGTCAGTCAGTCAGTCAGTCAGTCTCTCTCTCTCTCTCTCTCTCTCTCTCTCTCTCTCTCTCTCTCTCTCTCTCTCTCTCTCTCTCTCTCTCTCTCTCTCTCTCTCTTAGTTACATTATTAAATTTAGCCTTTTGTATTAATTTCTTTCATTTCATTAGTCTCGTGAGCAATTTTGCTGTTTGATCTGAAACGTTATAAACATGATATCAGATCAGCATTTAAATATTGGTCACTTAAACATATATCATTTGTATAACAAAATCCCTGATCTATGTGTGCTCTTGACTCAACCCAGTCCTTTTCATTTGTTTGGTGTCACTGAATCGCGCCTCAATCCTAACATTAGTGATGAGGCCGTTTCTATCCAGGACTTTGCTGTCTTGCGCCGCGATGCTGAACACTCGGGACAGACAGGTATAGCAGTGTATATACACAATTCAATCAGCGGTATCACCCGCAGGCGTAAAGACCTGGAATCACCAAATGTGGAATGTGTCTGGATTGAGTTGAGGGCAGACAAATCTAGTCCCTAGCTCGTCGGATACATTTATAGAAACCCAGCATCAACATTTCAATGGTATGACGAATTTACAGTTATGATGGATAAGGTCAGAAAGGCCACATCAGAAATGCTGATTTTGGGCGACTTTAATATCAATTTGCTCCTGAATAACCCTGCCTGGGAATGTACCATTTCTATGTTTGGACTGAAGCAATTAGTAACTGCTGCTACCCGTGTTAGTTCTACTTCCTCCACCCTTATTGACCACATCTACACAACTAATAAGTCAAGGGTGGTGGGAGTAGAGGTGCCCCAAATAGGGATTAGTGACCATTACCCTGTGTGTTGTGGCTGGGTATTGAAAGTAAATACTACTTTTCGTAAACACCAGCATACAACTATTAGATATAGATCTTTGAAGCGCTTCAACAAAGACATATTTCTGCACGACCTAAGTCAAGTATCTTTCCACACAGTTTACAACCAAGGTGACCCAAACGAGGCTCTGTCTGAATGGTACAGATTGTTTCTTGGTGTTCTTGATAAACATGCTCCTTTCAGAGAGAAACGAGTAAAAAATCCTCAACTTCCCGCGTGGTTGAACAACGAAATTAAAGATGCCATGCAGCTCCGAGATGATTATAAAAGGAGCAATAATTTTGTAGCTTACCGAAAACAAAGAAACCTTATAAAATATTTAGTTAGAAATGCTCAGAGGTCTCACTTTCACCATCTCATGAACGGCAAAAAAGATATCGTTTCTGTTTGGCGTGCAATAAACGCCTTTACGAGGTCCAGAAATACCGCACAGTGCACTAAAATATCAGCTGCTACGTTTAATCAGCATTTTCTCTCTACCGCCACTACACTGCTACAGAATCTTACGTCGCCCGGTCAACCGTCTGATGTTTCAGAAAAGCTAAAAAGGTTTTGTGCTGAAAGATTAACACCTAACACGTCTTGCAACATTCCGCTCTTAACAGTTTATGAAGTGGGAAAATCCATTTCTTCATTAAAGAGTAAACGTACATCTGGCCATGATGGAATTAGCAGCACTATTCTTAAAATGGCTCTTCCATACGTCGTCGAGTCACTAACATACATCTACAACCTTTGCATACAACATGGACAATTTCCGTCTGGTCTGAAAACGGCAAAGGTAATACCGCTACCTAAAACGAAAGATTTAAATGACCCCAACCATTTCAGACCCATTTCTCTGTTGACAACTCTGTCAAAACCGATTGAAAGACATATCCACACACATTTACAACATTTCTTAGATAAATACAAACTCATCCATCCACTACAGTCTGGTTTTCGTAAAAGACATTCTTGTCACACAGCTTTGGTTCACCTGGTTGACAGATGGTTAACTGCTATGAATAATGGGCAAATGACTGGAGCGGTATTTTTGGACCTTTCTAAAGCTTTTGATCTTGTCAAACATGATCTTTTAATTAAAAAGCTTGCTACCTATCAGCTGAGTAATGACACCCTTGCCTTCATTACATCATATCTAAATAGGCGCACACAGTACGTCTGTGTGAATGGTACAAACTCACATGAGGGGTGATAGAGCACGGAGTACCACAAGGATCCGTCCTCGGTCCATTATTATTTTCAGTTTTTATAAACGATCTTCCCTTACATATATCCGACCCCCGTTTAATCTGTAGTCTCTTTGCTGATGATGGAACTCTTGACGTGTCATCGTCGGATGCATCCTGTATAACCCAGTCCCTACAAAGCGGCTTGAATGATGTTTCCACATGGTGTCAAAACAATCATATGATTCCGAATCCTACTAAGACCAAATGTATGTTAATTACTACTAGACAAAAGCAGCAGCTGAACTTGCCTCCCCTACAGCTCTATTTGAATGGGCAGTCTGTTGAGCAAGTCAAGGAACAGCGGGTGCTTGGAATCATCATTGATGACAAACTGTGTTGGCAAAGCCATATTACCAAAGTGTGTAAAACAATATCAAAAAACTTATTCTTACTGTCAAAATTAAGATTTTTTACTAACGAACCAACAAGGAAACTTTTTTACTCTGCCCATATTCAGCCACATTTGGATTATGCCTCCTCAGTTTGGGATGGAAGCAGTGATGCTAATCTCAAAAGGATGAATTCGCTTCACAGGCGGGCAATCAAATTAATCATTGACAGACCCATGCAAGTCATTAGCACGGATTACAAGTTCAAGCTGCTGGATATCCTACCACTTGACAAGCAGTTTATTTATAATAAGTTGGTTCTTATGCGCAAAATCACCCTCTCAGACTCACCAGCCTATCTCTCTAATTTGTTCGCACTTGCCCACAGAGCTAGTCGAACATCAGGGAACAATCTGGTAGTACCAAGGCCCCGCTTAGATATTTACAAGACGTCCCTCTCCTACTCTGGTGCAAAATTATGGAACACAGTTACTGCAGACATTAAAGCAACACCTTCTTTACGAATGTTCAAGTACCAACTGCTTAAATTTATTAAGAACATGTGAAAACATTTTTTTTTTCATACCGTCATTGATGCAGAAACATTTCCTTATTCATATTCATGTATCATACATAATACTTTAGACTTGCTGAGGTGTTCTTTGTCATTTCTTTTGCAGCATAACATCATAATTTTTTTTTAAAAAAATGTTTAATGTTCGATGTTTTGCTTGATGTCAGTGTGTGTGTGTGTGTGTGTGTGTGTGTGTGTGTGTGTGTGTGTGTGTGTGTGTGTGTGTGTGTGTGCGGATTGCTATATATCAGTGTGAATGTGTGTGTGTGCGTGTGTGTGTGTGTGTGTGTCTGTGTGTGTGTGTGTGTGTGTGTGTGTGTGTGTGTGTGTGTGTGTGTGTGTGTGTGGCGTGTAATGTGAGCATTGATTATTTGAAATGGAAGTATTGTTGCCTGTCAGTACTTTTACTATTATGTATACTTTTATATAAAACATTATGTGTATGTGTGTTTATGTGCATGCTATAGCTTAGCAAGGACATGATTGAAAAAAGGTCATTGAAGGTACCTAATCATTTATCCTTGAAAAATAAAGTTTCATTTCATTTCATTTCATTTCTCTTTCTCTCTCTCTCTCTCTCTGATTGCCTTCAAGATCCGCTACGGCGACCCTCCCCGCGGCCCCCACCACCAACAGAGAGACGCCGGGGGGCACAGTCAACGGGGCGTGTCCAGCCTACCTATAAGCCGTAACGTGACACGTGGCGAGAAAGGGCCGCAAGGCAACTTGTTGTCGGACCTTGGCGGATCGCATCCTTTGATGTTCGACGCCCAGAACCGCCAACAGTTTCATTCAACGTCGACCAGCCAGCTTAACCAATCAGCGCCCGACAATGGGTTGGGGAGCAAACAACGCCGAGCACGTCAGGGGCCCCAGCTCCAGTCTTCAGACTTCCCGCCACTAGTGCCAGCAGGAACAGGGCCTATCGTTCCGCCAATGGCCGCCCCACCCACCAACGCCTGGTTCCAGAGTCAGGGAGCGGAGACCAACACGGCCCTGGACCCTCAACACCTGCTGAAGTTGCTGGCTCAGTTTCTAAGACCGTTTGTCTGAAGGACATCCCGCTGCCTCTTTTACTTCCAGGGCCAAGAGCTATAGACTTTAGGATGTTGTCTTTGTTCTAACCACACGAGGAGCGATGGATGGACCTTTATCGATGGAGGTTTTGTCCGATCAGCTCTGCGCCGCGCACAGCTGGTCGGTTACTACTTTCCGGCTTTCAGGGTCGATTAGTCGTTCCTACTTGGCGCTGGAAGTAAAAAAGGTACGCATATACACTCCGTGTGTGTGTGTGTGTGTGTATGTGTGTGAGTATGTGTGTTTGTGTGTGTGTAGGTGTAGGTGTGAAGGTGTCATCAAACACGCTCGATCTGATATTATAGTAACGACTTATTTAGTTGTCTGGTTTTGACAGTGACTCAGTAGTTTAAAGATTAATTCCTTATGTGACAGAGACACATGGTTGACAGCTACACCTGGTTGCACTAGTGCTTGGTCGTATATGTGAAACTGTTACACATAATAGTACAGTGAGTTTGCACTGCAAACTGTAAGTTATGCAAATATTTTAAATTGCATTCATGACTACTGTACTTGCTCTGTTTCGGACAGCCCGTACACCTGACTCAGTTTACGATCATCGAAGTGAAATCAAACGACTGGTGTATCTGTTTTCACATTCACTCCGCACTCTCGGACTCGTATATTATATGTTTGCAGTGGCGAAGCAAGTGTGTTTTAATAGCATATGGACTTCATTTCACGTGAACTTTGATATTAACTCTTGTCTGGTTCTTATATTTCGTACTTGTAGTCACTATACTTTCACTTCCATTTTTATTTCGGGGGTGCTACATCACACGGTTCTTGAAGTTAACCGTTCAGTTTACTTACCGACACTTGATTTAACTTCATTTTAGTTGTGTGGGTTTTTTTTTTTCCTGTAGATATTTACTTGTATGTGTATTCGTTTTCTAGTTTTTGCTTTGGTACTTTGTGTTGATATTTTGTTACCTGGTTCTTTAAACATTGTAAAGCCATGCGCGGACCATCGAAAAAAGGACAAAGATTCCGTATCGGTCAGCTCAATGTCTACCACCTAGCAAACAAAGTTCAAGATGTCTGTGTTTATGTTAATTCCCCCGACTATTTTCACCTAATGGGTTTAACCGAAACTCGGTTGGCCTCCCACATCAGTAATGAAGCCATCACCATCCCCAATTATTCTATTATTAGGAGAGATCCGTCAGTCCAGGGTGAGACAGGTGTAGCGGTATACATCCATCAATCAATTCTACACATAACCCGCAGGAGACAAGACCTAGAAACGGATGATGTAGAATGTATTTGGGTAGAAATCAAACACTCTAAATCCCCTCCTTTGCTTGTCGGGTTTCTGTATCGAAACCCTGCAGCCACCTTTGAGTGGTACGATAGCTTTCTACACATGATCGATAAAACAGACATTCAGACCAAAGATGTTCTGCTTCTTGGAGATTTTAATATTGACTTTCTGAAACCTCATCCATCATGGGAGTGTACTACTACCTTAGTCGGTCTCCAACAAATGGTGACATCCCCCACGAGAGTTACGCCAACATCAGCCACAATTATAGACCATATCTATACCAACAAACCTCTCGCAGTTAGCAACACTCAAGTTGATAGTCTGAGTGTCAGCGACCACTATCCAGTTAGCTGCATATGGCTGTCAAAACTTCCAAAAATGAAAAAGCAAGGTCACACGTGCATCACTTATAGATCATTTAAAAACTTTAATGAAATTGCCTTTTTGACTGATTTAGATAGAGCACAGTTCACGGACGTTTATAACGATAGTGACCCAAACAAAGCATTGGACACCTGGTACCGCGTCTTTCTCGGTGTCCTGAATAAACACGCGCCCCTGAAGCAAAAGAGAGTTAAGTACGCCGCCTTACCACCCTGGCTAACTGCGGATCTGATAGAGGCTATGGAACACAGGGACGAGCTAAAAAAAACGAAGCGTTTTGCTGAATACAAAACACAGCGTAATCGCGTAAAATCAATGGTTGTAGAAGCAAGAAAATCTCTCTTCAGTAAGGTAGTTAAGCAAAGTAAAGACTCCTCCACTGTATGGCGTGCCATAAATTTAGTAACCAAAGGTACAAATAAAAGTAGTGCGTCTTTACCACCCCACCTCACTGCAAACAGTTTTAACGACCATTTTGTCTCTGTGGCGGAATCACTAATGCCACTGGGAAATAACTCACATGAGTATATTTGTCCAGACAAATTACTAGACTACTGTAACCAGAAAAATAAAAACAACGAACCTTTCATCATACCGCCTATAGCGGTTCATGAAGTGGGCAGATTAATTACCTCGATGGAAAATAAAAAGTCATCCGGGCCTGATGAGATCAGCTCAAAAATACTCAAGACATCTCTTCCATATATCGTTGAGAGTCTCACGTACATCTACAATCTCTGTATAAAACAAAACTGTTTTCCGGATGTATTTAAAGATGCAAAAGTAATCCCACTACCAAAATCAAAAGATCTAAGTGAAATTAATAATTTTCGTCCCATTTCATTACTACCAGTTTTGTCAAAGCCTTTAGAGAGGCATATTCATAAACATCTATCTAAATATTTAGAAAACCGAAATCTTATCCATCCATTGCAGTCAGATTTCAGACCAAACCATTCCTGCCATACTGCGCTGATTAGGATGACAGACACCTGGTTAGCATCTATCAATGAATGCAAACTAACAGGTGTAGTCTTTTTAGACTTCCGTAAACTTTTGATTTAGTAAACTATGATATATTGATAAAGAAAATTTCGTTGTACACAAACAGCGCTGCCACGTTCTTCAAATCCTACTTGGATGACAGAAGACAAAAAGTCCTTCTTAATGGTACATATTCTAATCACCGCTTAGTCAAGCATGGCGTGCCCCAGGGCTCTATTTTAGGCCCTCTTTTATTTTGTTTGTTCATTAACGACCTTCCGCTCACAATTAACGATCATAATGTTTCATGCGATATGTTCGCGGATGATGCTGCAATACACATGCCCGACGAGGATTTATCTATTATTGATACACGCCTACAAAGCGCACTACAAGACATTGACAGCTGGTGTAGTAACAACTCCATGATCCTAAACCCAGCGAAGACTGAATGTATGGTATTAAGTACCCGTCAAAAGCACCAGCTAGGCTCTCTCTCACTCAGCTTGTCTCTTCAAGGAAAACCCATCAGTCAAGTAACAGAACATCGTCTTCTCGGTGTTACTGTAGATAACCAGTTTAAATGGCAGTGTCATATTACTAACATATGCAACATAATATCAAAGAAACTTTACATTTTAGCCAAATTAAAATATATCACTGATATAGAAACACGTAAACTGTTCTTTAACGCCCACATCAGGTCACATATCGACTATGCTTCTACAGTGTGGGATGGAGCAAGCGAGGTCCACTTGAAGAGACTGAACGCTCTTCATCGTAGAGCCGCAAAACTTATCCTACCTGATCCTAACTCAACTACCGATAATAAACTGAAAACCTTGGAGATTCTTCCCCTGAAAAATCACTTAATGTACAATAAGGGAATAATTATGTTCAAAACATTGAATAGCAAAATGAGTGATTATATTAATAAACTATTTTCCTTTCCATCACCAACGTACTCAAGATCAAGGCAATTCATTATTGTACCACGACCTAGAATCGATCTCTACAAGACAAGTTTAGCGTTCTCAGGCCATAGCCTGTGGAACAATTTGCCTAGGAAAGTTACAACAGCAACAACCCTTTCTTATTTTAGAGCCAGTATTTTCAATTACCTCACGTCATTATCTTAATACTTTCACTGCGACCCTATAATACTCAGTGTGTGCGTGTGTGTGTGTGTGTGTGTGTGTGTGTGTGTGCGCGCACGTTTTTGTTGTTGTTGTTGTTGCTGGTTTTGTTTTGTTTTTATATCATTTATTCTTCTTCTTTTTTTTCACACTTTGTGCATTATTTGTAGATTAGCAACGGCAAGTTCGAAAAATGGTTGTGCCAGCCAAAACTTTCACCGTTGTAAAATAAAGAATCATTGTCATTGTCATTGTCTCTCTCTCTCTCTCACAAACATGCGCGCATCTCCAGGAGGAATAGATCCTCAATCGCCCTCCAGGCTCATGAGGATCTATGCCTCTTGGAAATGTTTGGAGCGCGCGCGCATGCTAACACGCTCACACTAACACGCACACACACATCGACGCGCTTTCAGAAGAGCATGCAAGTGACCCGTGTAATTAGTATATCATGTAGCTAGGTAAAGTCAACCAGCTTTCACACAAATTATAGCAAGACTAAAATTGTACCGTGAAGTTATAGTTTTGTCACCATTTTCTCAAGCCTCTGAAGCGAAAGTGAAACTCATATCAGGTAAAATATAAAATTACGTAAAAACTAAAATTTACGTCATGACAAATGACGTTTGACAAATCAATGACGCGTATGTCCTGCGCCCCTTATAGAACTCACTGACGCATTGGCAGATCTGCGAGACATTTTCATTAGGAGATAATTCAACATCAGTATCAGGTCAAAGACAAAAGGTAGGGACCATTCACAGCGAGGACAGCTCTCACGCAGAAGAGACTTTGTGGATAATGGTTCATCCCATCTTGTTAATCAACTTCTGTGATTAGTTGATTTTGCTGTGCAGTCCTAAAAATCTGGTGAAAAGACAAGAACAAACCATTTTCAATATAGAGCCCCGACTGGAAACGGCCAGATTGCAATATCGACGTCAAGCATGCAAACTTCATGTCTGCCTGCGCTGTTTCAGGCTGAAAAGTCAAAACCATGCCAACGTACTCATTTACGTGCAACTGGATCGTTCATATACTGGGCTGAATGTATCTGGGGCATATTTAAGGATGTAAAACCACCAATTTCATGCAAATTCCGTTTTTTTACGACTGTACAGCAAAACTGACACATTATTTTAGTTTCTTGAAAATAAATCGTACTATGTCAACTGGCACTGAATGATATTAGTTCGAAGATTGGTATTGAAAAGTGTTTTTGGGCTTGTCAAAGCGTGTTGCTACCAACCAGCAACACATTCGATGCCTGTGTGAAGCTCTGTAGCCTGGTATAGATAAGTGGTTCTTTCCGAAAATATTTGCGATAAACGTTGTACGCTCCGACGACAAGCATATTAGTATTAGTAGTGTTAGTAGTAGCAATGGTAGCAGAAGTAGTTGTAGTAGTCGTAGTTGTGGTAGTTGTAGTTGCAGTAGTAGTAGTAGCAGTTGTAGTTGTAGTAGTAGCAGTAGTAGTAGTAGTAGTGTAGTAGTAGTAGCACACTGCATTTAGAAGGTTTCAGAACACAAACATCGGCATTTTTATTCAAATAACATTGACACTGCATTAATAAAGCCTTCAAACACTTATCAAACAAGCGTTAACATTTATTGTTTAAAAACATATTTTTTACACGCCTCCTTATTTGCGCCGTCAAGAACATTTATCTCTCCTTACGTGTTATACACTTCGAGACTATTATATACGTCAAACATACATATTACTTACTGTGATACGTCATTCCAGGGAGCAAAGGTCTTCTGGCCTACGACTGCCGCAGTTGGCCCGCGCACCACAGTGCGCGGGTCAACTGCGGCTGTCGTCGGTTTGAAGACCTTTTGCTCATCGAGGATGATACCTTTACGACGACAAAAGTGTCTCGTAAACGTCTGGTCTACTCAGTCTGCAACCCCAGCAAAGCTGCAGACACGCCAACATGATCTTGAGAAAAGTGCAGTGACATCATTTTCTCATGACGTCTGGTGTCACTTATTACGCTATTACGTCATAATGTAGGAACATTTGTCTAGCAACTAATGTTCTTGACGTCGCATTTCGAAGTATTAAGTCCAGATCTGTGCCCAACCATGACGGAGGGGCTTTCCTGCTGCCTAGCTTGTGTTTCGAAAACAAACTCACTGTGGATGAACGCAAACAAAACGTGTATAAGAAATTTACTCTTACAACGACTCACGTGGCCTTAATATCTTTTCCAATGATAAGGTTTTAAGACTACTCGTGTGAGAATCTCCGTTTCACCTTAAAACTGTGTAAAGAATCAATATTTATCTAGCCTAAGTTTTGAATTGTACCTGCTTCTTTGTTGAGGTCTTAGGTACATAGGTGCTCTTACACATAACGAACGTTACCTCAGATGTTTGTGCGCTCCCCAAAACTATAATCAATAAAATGCGATCAATATGATCAAAGTAGCTAATCATGAACTATGTTAAGTCATACGGCCGTATTTCCCAAATTATGGAGGCGTCGTCTAATCAATATGCACCAGTTGCAGGAGATATATCGATCATGATAATTCAAAGGTAGTGCCAGATTAGCTTGGCACCGACAGGCGCCTAGATAATCTGGCACTACCTTCGAATTATCATTATCGATACGTCTCCTGCTTTAGAGCGTCAGGGCTGAATGAGTTAATGTTACACATCAGGGCTGAATGAGTTAATGTTACACATCAATATCAGTAAAGTGATTGTTCGACCATCCGCTACATTTCCCTTTGTTTGGCCCTAGAATTGCTGTGTTTTGCCTTTCAGTCGTTGAGTTACAAGAAAACGCGTCACTTGACGTGGTAGATGAAACTAGCTGAACATCAGATGCAAGGGCAATGGGCACAGACATTGTGACGTTTGACTGCCTATAGCCAGGAGAGACGTCAGACGTCGTATAGTACGGTGTGATGTCAGACATATGGCCCAGATTGACGTTCTTTGTGTCATTAGGCATACTGAATGTCTGACACTCTCCAAGATCGTCAAACTGCTTGAGACTTTCACTATTCGAAATCGCGTCAGCAGTCACATCAGGTAAAGTAAAGATTCTAGGATTTTGAGTGACGTCAGGCCGATTGATGACGTCACATTGCTGGGTGACGTTACAGTTCTTCGTGCTATTAACGATGTCAAATTCATTACATCTAACACCAACGTTTTCATTGAGTCTGACGTAACTGTCAGATACGTCAGACTCAATGAAACCTTTACTGTCTTTGTCAGCTTCAGCAGCACAGATATCAGCATTAGTGATTTTCTCCAAGTCTACTGTCCTCTGATGACTTTTGCTTTCATCCTCTGGTTGTCGGTCGTTGATGATGCTGCTTTTTGTGACAGCGTGGTCGGGGGACGGTTTGTTGTCTGTGTGCTGACTCTGGCGCCGGTTGCTACTGCGGGTGTGTGAGCTGACTCGACTGTCTGACCTCACTCGCTGCCTTAGGTCAAAGATCTCCTCTCCATCTGAACATAAATCATGAAACAATGAAAACACAAACGATACTAATGATCGATTGTGCTGGTGCTGGTTGTATTGATGTTGATGATGAACGTAATCATCACCAAGATCATCACCACCACCACTGTCACCATTGTTTTGTCATCATATCATGATAGCAAACAAAGGAAACGGCGAGTACCGAAGTCGGTCGTTGTCGGCCCCCGCACAGCCGTGCGCTGGCCCAATGCGGCCGACGTAGGCCCGAGGAGTCTTTGCTTACTGAGGATTATTTGTAATATAAAAATGTGCGGAAGATATTATCATCGCCACCACCACCACCATCATCATCATCATCATCATAAACACCACCAATCATCATATGAAAGAAAAAGACGGCGACTAGAGAAGATGCATTTGTGATATCAAAGTTGTGGATGGCGTATCATCATCATCATGTCTGTGAGTCTGTCCCTGACTTCAAGAGGTCGTTGAAAACTCACCTCTTCAAACTTTACTTTGAATAACTGCTAGTGCCTGATGCCTTAGATGTAGTTCTGTAATCCTCCTTGCTTAGACTGAATGTTAATTAGAACATATTATGTATGCATTGTTGTTTAGTTCATTGTAAAAGTGGCGTGTTTCAGGTATTGTGTTTTGTTTGTTATGTGTATATGTCATTGTATTTGTATTTTTGTGTACAGATTGTAAAGCGCTTAGAGCTTTTGATTACGATTAAGAATATATAAATACTTATTATTATTATTATTATTATTATTATTATTATTATTATTATTATTATTATTATTATTATTATCATCATCATCATCATCAGCGTCGTCATCGTCGTCATCTACATGCACCGTTATCACTATCTCTAAGATGGCCACGTATAGGGCAGAATTTCCTGTACACGTACTGTACGAGACGGGTCCTGCTGTGCAGTTACGCCAGTCCTCCCTCCGTATCGATCCCTACCCAATCAGACTGCTCCTTGCAATCATTTCGAGACACCATAAAATGTGACAAGCTAATCAGGAGATGAGTAACGGCTGCGGCGGCGATATACCATTATACACAATGATCACACAGATGCCAGACTAGTCGGATTAGGAGGTTTGCCACAAGCGGCCCTGTAGGGTTACATGTAGTAAAGTAAGACATTCAGGAAATGATTCATACAATGCATAATGACAAGCACAAGAAATGCGACATTTTTGGAATCATCGGAAACACTGAAGTGTTTCCGATGATTCCAAATATGTCGCATTTTTTTGCTTGTCAGTGTATTTTGGATCTAGCCTTCTTCCACTTCATTATTTTGTAATTTATGCTGAAAAACGAGGAAAAATATCTTCAGCTTATAAAAAAAAAAAAAAAAACCCGCAGCAACACCACATTGATGTTCGCAGCACGTACCGGTACCGATGCCAAGTATGGGTCATCCTTGTGGAATTGATAGATGTCAAATGAAGCGGGGTTAGAAAATCATTAAATAAATGGCCTCAGTATACAAGGAAACAGAAAGAAAGAGAACGCTTCGGGGCATGTTAATAATACGTCTTATGCGTGTTCGATGAAAATATATTTCATTGAATATTATAAGTTATTGGTCGGAGGGGTATGCTACACGGACCCTTGTAGGCCTGAGGGAGGTCAAAGAAAACATTGTACCCCGAAGGCCGAAGGCCTGAGGGGTACAATGGTTCCTTTGACTTCCCGAAGGCCTACAAGGGTCCGTGCAGCGAACCCCTCCGACCAATAACGTATTTGTTTTCATTCCTCCACTATTTTCGTAAAAGAAATCAAGAAGACATATTTCGTCCTGGATCACGCCAGACATGACTGACGTCAAAGGAATATACGGCCTTTATACATAATAGACTTATGACGTAATTTAAAATATGTCATGACGTTGCCGTCTCCAGTACTGAGTGTGCTTGTTGTTTCGAACAACACTGAGTAACTTTGTACTTTAGAACGTTTGGCGATCTTTTATAGAACAAAACTGGCATCCAAGATGCGTCATCCAGAGGGCTATAAAACGTCCGCCATTTTGCGCTACAGGGGTTTTTATATCACGGTCACATGGTACGGTTTGCGCTAAAGTGACTGGTCGTGTGACGTAGGGAGGAAAACAAGTAAAATTAGTGCATTTTCCGACCATAATGCTGAAACAGGATTGACGTCTGCAGGAAAATTCACTTTAATAAGGTAGGATACAAGAAGATTGTGGCAGGTCTTTACTACATTCTTTCTTGTAAATTGCTTTGATTAGGCCTACAACAAACTTCAGGTACAACATAAAACGAATTTTATTATTTTGGTCCCCGTACTATTTTGCTACATCAAGTGTTTTTCGCTTTAACTCCTTGTGCCCGAGGTACTAAATACTCACATTTTGGAAATATCCACTGAGGACCGCATTCCATTTCAGGAGACAGATCGACCATGATAGTCCAAGGGTGGTGGCAGAATAGCTTGGCGCTTACAGGCGCCAAGCTATTCTCCCACCACCCTTGAACTATTATGGTCCTGCCATATCTTGCTGTGGTGTGTCGCGGGCGTTAGCAACTAACGGTATTGCGTGAATCAGAAGTAAGTCAAAACCGAACGTTTTTTTTTTTTTTTTTAATGCAAACAGAGGATTTACAGCCCGGACAAACATGCGACATTCCATGTTTGTCGCGACTTTAAATCCACTGTTTGCGTCAACAGACGTACAGTTTTGGACCTACTTGTGATTTTCGGACAAGTTATGTTATACTTACACGTCGGCAGTGGGATAAGTCTGCACGTCATGTAGTGCAGGGTGACCCTGGCCAGGTAGATGTAGCCTCGCCGGTACGTCGTGCGCATGGCTCCGTACACAAACGGGTTGACCGCCACCCCGATGTTAACTATTCTCATGGCCCAGAACTCGAACTCTTTGCACACGTGAGACTTCTCCAAGCACGCTGCTTGAGCGGCCTGGAGACATTATAACATATAATATGACACACTTTATAATTGACGTCAAGATGAGAATCAAGATAATTAAAGCTTCCGTCAGCCACGTGGTACTGGCGATACTAGTCGATGGAAAAGACGCGTAACTACACTTTATAATTGACGTCATGATAAGAATCAAGACAATCATAAAGCTTCCGTCAGCCACGTGGTACTGGCGATACCTTTCGGCGGAAGAGACGCGTAACTACGCGAACGTTATAGCCAGTATGAGTCATACATCTCTTTTCGAAAAAAATGCTTTCAGGGTGACTGCGCTGAGATAACGTACCGCCTCCCCCCCCCCCCCCCCCCCCCCCGCTCCGGCATCTATCCCTCTCCAATACGAGAATAACAGAGGGATCGATAAGAGCAAGCAAAAGCAATGTTAGGTCACAAAGGACCTTATTCGAAACGTTTTGAACGAACACATGCATGTTTCTCGTGATTAATTAAATGTCATGCAAAAGATCAATAACTATTTACATCCTAGTTTATTGTTACGAATCATGCAGGGCAAAGGATGTGACAAGAGACAGAACAGCCGCGGGACCGTGGTTTGTTTCACAACTTGCCTGTTTAAATTATTGTGAAAATCCCTCAATTTTGAAGTTTGCCTTCTGAAGGACTGTATTACAATTCTAGAGACAGATCGAGCATGCTAGTTGAAAGGTGGTTCCAGAATAGCTTGGCGCCTACGGGTGCCAAGCTATTCTGGCACCACCCTAGAACTATCATGCCCGATCCATGCCTTGCTGTGGTGTGTCTGAGCTGAATGCGTTAAAGGACGTCTGCTTCAAACCGGTTCATGCAGTTTTCAATCTTGACGGAAAAAAGATTGTAATGCTTCCCCCTCCAACACCAACCCCGTCCACCACACTATTCACCATCAAAGAAGAAAGAATATGGAATGAATGAATGAATGAATGAATGACTGAAAAAGGAGAAAGAAAGAAACAAAATAAGAAAAAGAAATTACGAAAGAAAGAAAGAAAATATGATAGAAATAAAAAGATTCAATGACACACACTCAGGAGCAAAAGAAATGCGACATTTTTGGAATCATCGGAAACACTGTGTTTCCGATGATTCCAAAAATGGCACATTTCTTTCGTTTGTCAATATAGAAAGAATGAAAGACAGGCAGACAGAAAGACAGACAAACAAGGAAGAAAGAAACCGATAAAGAAATGAACAAATGAAAAGACGGATAAACAAACAATCGTGCATCCCCTCACCAGATTTGGCAGCCATGTGAAAAGAAAAAGAGCGGCCACCACTCCCATGATTCTAGCAAACTTCTTGTCCATTTCACGTGATGCCGCGTCACCGAATGGCCTCCGCTGCAATTCGTAGGCCACGCTGATGTTACAACCAGTGAGTATGGCGATCCCGCCAATCAGCAGCACCATCTTGATGTAAATGGTTTCTATGACTGGGGCAAGTTCAACTATGGTGGAGGTGGTGGTGAGGTTGGTAGTTATGTTAGAAAAGATGGTTGTGGTTGTGTTGGTGACACTGTTAGCTATGGTGACGTTAGATAGTGCTGTGACGTGGCGAAGGCGGACAGGAGCACAGTACCAGCCAGCTTTCAGCTCCACTGGGTATCTGGTCAGAACAAATGTCCAAATAAGAGTAATTAAGTTCTGAACATATGTGTGCTGCCCAGCACCAGACCCACTCGAGAAGTACACCACAAGTACACGGTTATTCAAATGAGATGCGAAGCATCTCATTTGAATAAAAGCGTACTTGTGATTTCCTCCCTGAGTGGGTTTGTCTGAGGAGTACACTCGCAAACGATTACGGGCTTAAACCCGTAAGGCCCAAAAGGACAAACCAACATTTACACTTGTGTCGGACCCTTCGAAATAAATTTCTTACATGATAAACAATAACTCAAAAAGTATCTGATTGCAGGCAGCTGGCTACGACTCATACCAATCTAGAAAAAAATGATAAAAGCAACAAGAAAGCAGCCTAGAAATCAACCAAACCACCCAGCTGCACAACCAGACAACTCATCAAGGAGTCTAAACATGGAAACCGTCAGGTCCAAAATAAAAGATTATCTACATTTATTTAAATGTTAATCCCTTGATTACCAGTGGCCGCAGATCACTGTGATCTGTGATCTTTGTTAATTCAACGCTAAAGAGCGGCGATTTGCTTGTCTCCCTTGATTCTCTGCCGCTGATCAGCGGCAGCAGATCAAAGGAGACAAGCAATTTGCGAAGATCCACAGCCGTCCAAGCGGAACATGAATACAACATGGTGCCAGCAAGAGGCAGAAGATCCTCATGAGCCCCGCAACTGCGGGGGCTCAAGAGGCTCTATGCCTCTTGGCGGTGAAGGGAAATATAAAATATATTTGTAGCCAGACATACCTCAGCAAAGGGGTGGAGGCCAGCAGGAGACAGAACAGGCCTTGCACCGTGATGATGGCCTTCAACTTGAATCCCGTGACCCCCAGCCTCTTGTAGAAGAAAGGCTTTGTGATGGCCAGCCATCGCTCAGCATTGATCAGGACGATGATGGCGAATGTGGTGTAGATGTACCACACCGTTGTCACGGCGCTGAACTCACACATCACACGCTCCCCGAAGTAGCGGCCCCTGGCGGCCGAAATGATAGACTGAAACACGATAAGGGGGCATAACTGAAAAGTTGGGTGAGTGTTGCGTGGTGGACATACACGTCAGAGAGAGGGTGGGGACGCGAAGGAGTTACTGTCACGCCTTGCAACCCACCCACCCCCCCCCCCCCCCAAAAAAAAAAAAAAAAAAAAAAAAAAAAAAAAAAAAAAAAAAACCAAGCAAACAAACCAAAAAACAAAACCAACAAACAAACAAAAAAACAAACAAACAAACAAACAAACAAAAAACAAACAATAAAACCACAAAACAAACAAACAAAAAAAAACCCATGTTAAAAACATAATCAAAACACGCGCCATTGCATTTAAACACAGATCACGAAACTGTCTTACAGTTTTGTCATGGGCCGTTACAGTTTCAAATATAAAAATCACTTGTCACGATTTAATTCCTTCACTGCGGAGAAAAAGTGAACACGATCCAACTGCAAGAGAATTAGATCCGCATGAGCCCCCGCAACTGCGGGGGCTCATGAGGATCTATGCCTCTTGCTGAGACCAATTTGTATCCATGTTCCTTCAGACTGGTGTGGCTTTTGAATTAATACAGATTTCACAAACAAAAATGTTCGTACAGTGGCAGGGAAGGGGTTAACGCACGCCACATGCCCCCTCCACCCCTACCCACTCCCCCATCTTCCGCAACCTATAACCCCCACTCCTTCCGCTTGCTACCTCACACTCACCACCAGGCTATTCCCCGTTTCTTCTTCGAATCGCTCATTCTGTCAGCCAGTCCGCCCTAACTTAAATTTAAATGGTGCATAGACTAAGTACCAAGAGGGACATAGATTCTCACGATCCATCAGGCGCCCATGTGAATCTATAGGCTTCTTGTTGGCATTGATCATCAGTGTCTCATATCCACACAACTCTGTTTCACTGAAGTCAGGTCGTCAGTCGTCTCACCTCACCAGTCTCCTACCCCTTACCCTGGGACCTAACAAAAGCATTCGACACTGTGAGCAGGCAAGGCATGTGGCAGATCCTGGAGCGACTTGGCTGTCCCCCAAAGTTCCTAAGCATGATCGTCCAGCTCCACGAGGACCAGCAAGGCCAGGTTAGACTCAACAGTAACCTCTCAGAACCATTCCCCATTATCAACGGCGTGAAACAGGGCTGCGTGCTGGCACCAACCCTCTTCACCATCTTCTTTAGCATGATGTTGAAGCAGGCCACAGTAGACCTCGACGATGACGATGCAGTGTACATCAGGTATCGTCTCGATGGCAGCCTGTTCAACCTCAGACGACTGCAGGCCCACACGAAAACCCTAGACCAACTGATTCGTGAGCTGCTCTTTGCTGATGACGCTGCCCTTGTTGCACACACAGAGAGAGCCTTGCAGCGCATCACATCCTGCTTTGCAGATGCTGCCCAGCTCTTTGGACTCGAGGTCAGTCTGAAAAAGACAGAGGTACTACATCAGCCGGCTCCCAAGGTAGAGCATCGCCCTCCCCACATCACCATCGGCGAGTCTGAACTGAAGTCAGTACACCAGTTTACCTACCTTGGCTGCATCATCACGTCAGATGCCAAGCTGGACAAGGAGCTTGACAGCAGGCTGGCAAAAGCGAACAGCGCTTTTGGGCGACTTTTCAAGCGGGTGTGGCACAATCAACAGCTGAAAACGGGCACCAAGATCAGTGTGTACAGAGCTGTCGTCCTCACCACCCTGCTGTACGGTTCCGAGTCCTGGGCCCTCTACCGCAACCAACTACGACTCCTCGAACGCTTTCACCAGCGCTGCCTGCGTACCATCCTGGGCATTCACTGGAGTGACTATGTCACCAACGTCGAGGTCCTTGAACAGGCAGAAACTATGAGCATCGAGGCTTTGTTGCTGCGGACACAGCTTCGCTGGGCGGGGCACGTCTCCAGGATGGAGGATCATCGCCTACCCAAGATCACTCTGTTCGGCGAGCTTGCTACTGGACACCGTGACAGATGGGCACCAAAGAAGAGATACAAAGACGGTCTCAAGAAGTCACTTAGTGCCTGCCAAATCGACCACCGCCAGTGGTCTTCGCTTGCTGCGGACCGTGACACCTGGCGCTCCACCATCTA
>BTPG01000002.1:128200387-128307887 GCA_036245525.1 Semisulcospira habei | reverse complement strand
TATATATATATATATATATATATATATATATATATAGATATATAGATAGATAGATAGATAGATAGATAGATAGATAGATAGAACGAGTGGTAGTCCAGACTCGCACAGAGGACCCAGCTTTGCGCTGACAACGGTGACTACAGGGGCTTCTACGAAGCACTGAAAGCAGTGTATGGGCCCAGGCACCTGGTTCAAAGTCCCCTGCAAAGCGCTGATGGACAGGCACTCCTCACAGATAGTACGTCCATCTTAAACCGCTGGTCGGAATACTTTCAGGACCTCTTCAGCGCTGAGCGCACTGTTCAAGAAGCAGTATTCTTCCAAATCCCACACCTCCCAGTAAAGGTTGAATTGGACGAACCGCCCACCACTGACCTCAAGGCCATCCACCAGCTCAAGAGTGGCAAAGCAGCAGGCATTGATGGAATCCCGCCAGAGATCTGGAAACATGGAGGACCAGCACTGCACAACAAGCTCCACGACCTCTTTCTCTGTTGCTGGGAGAAAGGAACACTACCAAAGGATCTCCGTGATGCAGTCATCATCACCCTGTACAAAAACTAAGGAGAGAAGTCTGCCTGCTCTAATTATCGTGGAATTACCCTGCTGTCCATTGCCGGGAAAATTCTCGCAAGGCTGCTCCTGAATCGGCTTGTACCTGCCATTGCTGATGACCACCTCCCAGAAAACCAGTGTGGCTTCAGAGCCAACAGGAGTACCACCGACATGGTCTTTGTGCTGAGACAGCTTCAGGAGAAGTGCCGCGAGCAGAACAAAGGTCTGTAGGTAACGTTTGTCGACCTAACAAAAGCGTTTGACACCGTGAGCAGGCAAGGCATGTGGCAGATCCTGGAGCGACTTGGCTGTCCCCCAAAGTTCCTCAGCATGATCGTCCAGCTCCACGAGGACCAGCAAGACCAGGTCAGGCTCAACAGTGACCTCTCAGAACCATTCCCTATTCTCAACGGCGTGGAGCAGGGCTGCGTGCTGGCACCGACCCTCTTCACCATCTTCTTTAGCATGATGTTGAAGCAGGCCACAGTGGACCTCGACGATGACGACGCAGTGTACATCAGGTATCGTCTTGATGGCAGTCTGTTCAACCGCAGACGACTGCAGGCCCACACCAAAACCCTAGACCGACCCTCGTTACTAACACAGAGAGAGAGCCTTGCAGCGTATCACGTCCTGCTTCGCAGATGCTGCCCAGCTCTTTGGACTTGAGGTCAGTCTGAAAAAGACAGAGGTCCTTCATCGGCCGGCACCCAAGGAAGAGCATTGCCCTCCCCACATCCCCATCGACGAGTCCGAACTGAAGTCTGTACACCAATTTACTTACCTTGGCTGCATCATCACGTCAGACGCCAAGCTGGACAAGGAGCTGGACAACAGGCTGGCAAAAGCGAACAGTGCTTTCGGGCGACTATTCAAGCGGGTGTGGCACAATCAACAGCTGAAAAAAGGCACCAAGACCAGCATGTACAGAGCTGTCGTCCTCACCACCCTGCTGTATAGTTCCGAGTCCTGGGCCCTCTACCGCAGCCAACTACGCCTCCTCGAACGCTTCCACCAGCGCTGCCTGCGTACCATCCTCGACATTCACTGGAGTGACTATGTCACCAACGTCGAGGTCCTTGAACAGGCGGAAACTGTGATCATCGAGGCTTTGCTGCTGCGGACACAGCTTTGCTGGGCGGGGCACGTCTCCAGGATGGAGGATCATCGCCTACCCAAGATCACCCTGTTCGGCGAGCTCGCCACTGGACACCGAGACAGAGGGGCACCAAAGAAGAGATACAAAGACTGTCTCAAGAAGTCACTTAGTGCCTGCCAAATCGACCACCGCCAAAGGTCTTCGCTTGCTGCGGACCGTGACACCTGGCGCTCCATCATTTACAAGGCAGCCGTCTCCTTTGAGGACTCTCGCAGAGCTAGACTTAAGGACAAGCGGCTCAGGAGAAAAAACAGAGATGTCGAAACTCAGAACCCTGGCCAGACCTTCCCCTGCAGCCACTGCGGTCGAACCTGCCTGTCCCGGATTGGCCTCCGCAGCCACGAACATGCCTGCAGATGTCGTGGGCAACCCCTATAGAATCTTCGTTCGCGAAGTCAAGCCAAGATATATATATATATATATATATATATATATATATATATATATATAATATATATATATATATATATATATATATATATATATATATATATATATATATATATATATATATATATATATATATATATATATATATATATATATATATATATATATATATGAGCTTTTTAAGGGCATTTTTCAACCTAAGCGATTTATCTTTAACCTAATACTTTTATTTTATGTATCTGTATTTTAAAAGATGTGACCACGGAAATGTTGCCGGTTAACACGGAGCACCGAATAGAGTGCGCGGAAGGTCATTAGGCCGACGTCGGCCCGAGGACCTTTTGCTTCACTTGGTCCTCTTCCGCTCAGCGTTCCATTTCATTATCAGCACGGATACGTGTTGACGTAGTGAAAATTCTGTCAAACCACGTTTGATTGAATTCTTTTATGCGTTCTCACACACATCGTTATCTAAACGTTCCTAGCCATTCTCTGTAATTACACAGCAAATAGCCACCAGTTTGCACCGTTTACACTAATGCATTACTAAATACCTTGGGACCAGAATCTACAGTAACTGAATCTCCCCGGTCCTGGCCATAAAGGGGCATAAGTCTAAATGAGCCCTTCGCAGCTGTATTGTCTCATGAATATGCCCCTTGTTGAGTGTCAATATATAACTCGTGGATAATGAAATGCGGAGCAACACGTGACTAGTAAAACACGTGACTAACTGAAAAGCTGGGACGCAATTCACGTGCAACAGAAGACGGTACAGGTTAGAATATAAAATATGACCTAAAATTATGATTACGGCTGTTTGCGTTTCTCGTGATTCGTGATTGCATTTCAGTTCGTCATCATTGTGATCCTCCCGTTGAGAAAGAAGCAACATAGTCGTCGTGACACGTGAAAGCTGCAATAAGATGATGGCTTTCTTGTAAAGTTTTTGATTTGTTTTGTTTTGTTAAAAAAAATAAAACAACGCCCACCCCCCCCCAAAAAAAAAAAAACAAACAAAAAAAAAACACAAAAAAACAAAACAACAAAAAAAAAAAAAAAACAACAACAACAAACAAACAAACAAACGAACAACAAAAACAAAAAACCAACAACAAAAACAACCAACCAAACAAACAGAAACCAAACCAACAACCAAAAACCCATACAAACAAAAACAAAAACAAACAAGCAAAAACAACAAACAAAAACAAACAAAAACAAACAAACAAACGAACAACCAAGCAAACAAACAAACAAACAATGTTTGCAAATATATGTTATGATATGTTCTTTTGGATTGCTTTCATTTTCGTTTGTCAAAAACGTCAAACGTCAAAACGAGTAAATTCAAAAACTGCCACATTGCCATTTACATCTCCTCCCTCCCCCCCCCCACCCCCCCCACTCCCCCGCCCCTTTGTGATATTGTGACAGGTTTATTTCGCCAGTGGAAAGAGATTTTGAAAGCTGTCTAATCTTGTTCAGCCCAGTCTCTACCCAATGTGCACAAGGTCATCGGGCCGACATCGGCCGCCGTTGGCCCGCGCACACCAGTGCGCGAGCCAACGGCGGCCGACGTCGGTCCGATGACCTTGTGCGCATTGGGCATGTAGTGTGTGATGGGCAGTGACTTGTGGCCGTACAGGGCCCGCAAGAGTCAACCCATCTGGTTCCTATCAAGGTCGCATGACCTTTGGCCGGCTCGGACGGGGTCGAGGAGAGAGTCAAGTTGGATCGAGCAAGAAAGTTGAAGGGCAGAGCTGGGTGAGCTTGGTGCCTGAGGATGGGAGGATGGGAGGATGGGTCCTCAGGCACCAAGCTCACCCAGCTCTGCCCTTCAACTTTCTTGCTCGATCCAACTTGACTCTCGCCTCGACCCGTCACGACCTCATTACCATTGGTCGGGCTTGGATGGAGCGAGGCGAGAGTTGGATCGACCAAGAAAATTCAAGGGAAGTGCTGGATGAGCTTGGCGCCTGAGCACTCATCCAGCACTACCCTTGAACTTTTAGGGTTGATCTATAGAAATCCTCCCCCCCCCCCTATTGCTGCCCACTCATCAACTGGTCAGTCCTAAATGGACCCAAACTGTGCTGCCTCTAGTCGACGGCCAACGGAATCGCAAGGGATCAGCCGCCATGCTGAGAATTAAACCATGCTTTCGTCTCGTAGAATAATATATAAATGGTGTTTGCGTGCAACTTCGTAAGTGACATTTTGGCGCGAACTCTTGTTTTGAAGCGGCTGTCTCCTGTGATCCCCCCCCCCACCCACCATCCACCCTCTCCCACCTGCCCACCCCCCCCCCCCTTTACATGTATCTGGCGAAATCTGGTACCTGTATCTTAACCCTTTAGCTGTCGGTAGCGGTTTTTGTCGCGATGATTCCTGCAGGAATAACAACATCCTGACATCCTGCAGGAGTCATCGCGACCAAAACTGCTACCGACAGGCAACGGGTTAAGAGACATTGTTAATAACAGCCGTGTGAAACAAAGACCTCGGAATACAGATATTCTGAACAAAATGTTAACAACTTGTTTTCGTTTTTCTCGGAACCACAAATATACCATCGATATGCTCTCTGCATACCCCTGGGGCCTTGGACAAATTAGAAGGACAGCTCTGATAAACGTTGTATAGACTGTCTTCGGCTGCATGCTTACAGCAGGAGAGTTCAAACCAGAGACGCCAATATCTTTAACTCACTCTGCCCGCGACACACCACAGCAAGTTCTGGCTCGACCATGATAGTTTATAGGCGCCAAGCTATTCTGCCACCACCCTTGAACTATCATGGTCGATCTGTCTCTATAAAGTGTAATGCAGTCCTCAGTGGATAACACCAAAATGTGGGTATTTCGTACCTCGGGCACAGTGAGTAAATGCCTGTCGCCAAATATAAATAAACGAAAACAGCAAGCTTAGCATACGACACAGAGCCCTAGGAGGTCGACATTGTCCAAATTTGGGGATGTCCTCTGAAAACTGATTATGTAAGTCTCCATACGGGCTAGAGAGCCACAGCGACGGTGGACAGTTCAAGGGTATCGCCAGAATAATTGTGAAAATAATAGGCAGTAAGACCATTTTTTTTTTTGTGAAAAGCGAGATTTTCATTTTAATACAATGAAAATGCCGCTTTTCACAAACGGACTTGACCAGAATTGTGTGCCACAAGGCGCAACGATAATATTCGTGAACCATCACGTAACAGTAAACGTGGTCAGCCCGCATCCTGTAGTGTGTCACGGCTGAACGAGTTAACCCCTTCACAGACCCCCCCAATTAACAGCACCCAAATGCATGAGGTATAGATCCTCATGAGCTCACGCGAATGCGGGGGCTCATGAGGATCTATGCCTCTTGCTGAAACCACATTGTGTCCATGTTCCTTTGACGTCTGGGAATCTTTAACGTTGAATTAACAAAGATCTCAGAAACGCAATTTGCGTCAGTGTAGGTATTAGTCAAACATTTAAAAAAAAAAAAAAAAAAAAAAAAAAAAAAATAATAATAAAATAACACGTGCAAATTCGCGAAAGCACTCGTTATGACAAAACCAGCTGAAACATGGTTTAAAACTTTAATAATCTCAAACATCAAGAATCAAGAACACGTGCGCATCCGCGAGAGCCACAGATTTAACTTCCTTATTACAAACTAATCTGAATATTTTTTTTTCATAATTAAGGTTGAAAACTTGATTAATCTCAACATTTAACCAGGTTTGATATGTGAAGGGTTAGGACCATTGACATTTCAGTTAACTGGCTTAATCGTTCTGGCATATGAAAAGCGCAGTCCCATCCCTATTGCAATTAGAGACGTAAAAAGGAGGAGAACATGAGTAAAACCGCAAATACACTGATGATTAACCCCTTGACTGCCCCTGACGATACCACTCGGCGGAAAAGACGCGTACACGCCAGTCAATAGCAGCCAAGGGGGTAACAATGACAGTGGCGCAGGATCAGGGGTGTAAGGAGTGCAGTGGGCAGTGGGGTAGGGGTGGGTCATGGGGACCCTGATCTCCCCCTCCCCAATTATAATGTAGGTTGGGGGCGGGGGTGGGGAGTGCGGGTTTGGGGGGGGTGGGGGGTGGGGTGGGGGCAGAATATCCCCCTACACACACAGTTTAGAGATATTTTTTTATAACAAGAAATGCGAATTTTTTTATACCCACCCACCACCCCCCGAACAAAAACTATTAAAAAAACCCAAAAAAACAAAAACAAAACAACAAACAAACAAATAAACAAAAACAAACAAAAAAATCAACCAGAACAACAACAACAACAACAACAAAACCCATCATTTTAAAAAAAAGTTTAATTCCAGTTTTGGGTGTATTTGAGATGTTTGATTGTCGCGGCCACCCCTACCCCCTTCCATCTAGTTCCCCCCCCCCCACCCCACCACCACCACCCTTAGCCAAACAGGGACTGTCAACTTACCGGTGTGAAGACGATGATAGCTGTCAGGACGTCGTTCAAGGCTAGGCCGCCCAACAGAACGTCCGCTATGCTGTCTCGGTACCGAAGCATCTTGCACACGATGATATAGGTGAACAGGTTGCCCACGTAGCTCACGGGTATCGCTATCCCGTAGTACAGGACGTTGAAGATCACGCCGGCGTCCATGAGGAAGTGAGGGTGGGTGTAGTCTAACAATGCTCTCGACTGGGAGGTTGCGTTTTCTGTCATGTTGCCAGCCGTTGCTAATGCTGTTGCGGAGTTGAAGAGTTGAAGCTTATGTCACTGGAATATTACAGTTGTCAATGAAGTGCCCTGTGAAGGAAAAAGTCTGTAAGTCTATTTTTTTAATGAAAAGTATCATATAAGTTAACTCATTCGAGACGTACCGCCTCCGGATACGCGGCTTATGCCGCGTATCCGGAGGCGGCACGTCTCGAATGAGTTAACCTTTTGCGTGTCCGTAGTGGTTTTAGTCGCGGTGATTCCTACAGGAATCATCTCGACAAAACCGCGACCGACACGCAAAGGATTAAAGGTTTAGGGCTGAGCGTCTTTTGTAAACCACGAAAGTGATTTCAAAGACGGGGCACCGAATAGGGTCTGAACGAAGCTTGAAAGGATTCGGATTCGAACCAGCGGCTTTTCGGACTAGTGCTCTACTACCTTAGCCACGCACAGTGCCCCTTCGAAAATTGTGACTGTGTTAGAATGAAAAAGCCGCTTTTCTTTCACAAAACTGGACTTACAGTAGACTCTCTCTCATTTGCCTTCACAGTGTGTGAGCTGGTTTGTGATTTTAGCACAGACGGTCTGGTTAACCCCGTTGGCAGTCGGGAGCGGTTTTTGTTGCGATGATTCCTGTAGGAATAACAACACCCTGACGTCCTGTAGGAGTGAGTCATCGCGACAAAAACCGCTACCGACAGCCAAACTACCCTAGTGTAAGGCACCCACCCGGGGTTAACAATTCCTAATGCAACCGCCTCTGACACGCCGCTGTGATGTTTGGGATCGAGCGAAACAGTCCCCAAATAGTACTTCCTGATCCGATTCTGATATGGGGATAACTCCTATTACTTAGTAGACCTGTTTGCTAAATCTTTCCTGAAGCATTTGTATGCTAAACATAGAACGTTGAATGCCGTCGACTTGGTGTGAAACACAAGATTCACATGACAACCTACTTTCACATATTCTAATAGCTATTCCTTAGAGTCTCGTACGTTCCCAATACAGCACTGTTTACACGTCATGTCGTTTACCCTGTGGATGTCCGAAGAGATTTTTGTGGAGATGATTCCTACAGGAAACAAGCATGACTAAAAGCACTGTCTACAGCCTCAACGTTAAATTGACATTAAACCACAGGACTTACATTACTGCGTAGTTTGCCAGAGACTAATGCTAATACATCTATAGAATCTCACAATGTTCCAACTGAGCACTGCACTATTTATTCGTCCTGTCGCTAACACTGTCGGTAGCGCTTTCTGTCGAGGTGATTCCTGCAGGAATCACCTCGACAAAAAGCGCTACCGACAAAGGGGTATGCTCACGTTTTGACCATTGCGGCTTATACAGACTGCCACAGATGAATCAGGCGTTTGGTAAATACAGTATACCTCGACCAACTGCGCGAATGGCAAGCAACGGGTAAAATGAAGTCACCAAGCGGGGGGAAAAAAAACCATTAAGAGCTCGCCAAGCTGCGGGGGGGCTGACGATTTTTGGTGTTTTTTCTTTCTTTTACGGTTGACGCTGTTCGCAATCACATAATCACATTTTCCACATAGCTAAAAGTATTTTTTTTTTTTGTTGTTATTTTGAGTCAACGTGAGATGAAAGACACCATGAGTATGACGTCTAACCAATCGTTTAATCGGTCTTGTCAACTCCGCATGAAACTGTCATAACTACCAAACCACAATCTTTAACCCTTCAGTGTTCGTTGACGGAGACTTTGTTTCTTCAATCCTCTCTAATTTCAACACCCCCCCCCCCACACACACACACACCACCACCACCCCCCCCACACACACACACCACCCCCCCCCCACACACACACACACACAACACCCCCCCCCCACACACACACACACCACCCCCCCCCCCCCCACACACACACACACACACACCCCCCCCCCCCACACACACACACACCACCCCCCCCCCCCACACACACACACACACACCATCCCCCCCCACACACACACACCACCCCCCCCACACACACACACACCACCCCCCCCCACACACACACACACACCCACACACACACACACCACCCCCCCCCCACACACACACACACACCACCCCCCCCCCCACACACACACACCACCCCCCTCACACACACACACCACCCCCCCCCCACACACACACACACCACCCCCCCCACACACACACACACACCACCACCCCCCCCCACACACACACACCACCACCCCCCCACACACACACCACCCCCCCACACACACACACACACACACCACCCCCCACACACACCACCACCCCCCCCCCACACACACACACCACCACCCCCACACACACACACACCACCCCCCCCCACACACACACAAAAAAGTTCAAAGAAAAAAAGCACAAACAAACAAACAAACAACCAAAACGAAACAAACAAACAAACAAACAAACAAACAAACAAGCAAACAAACACAGAAACCAACAACCAACAAACAAACTTGCTGTCCCAGGGACATGGATTCAAAGTGGTGTCAGCGGGGGCTCATGAGGATCTATGCCTCTCTCAGTTGGGTAGTATATATTGTTTTTCGGCACTGAACAGGTTAAACAAAGCAGCAATACAGTAATGTGTCATGATCAGCAGTAATGAAACAGTAAATTATCAGAAATAATCTGATGCGCAATGATACCTAGATCCCTTTTGAGTCTCTGGATACTAGTCTCGGCGTTTGATTTGTGCTATTTCAGGCCTACCGAGATACCTTAATACCGTAACATTGACCAAAAATTATGAGAAAATCCTAATTTTATCAGATTCCCCCCCCCCCCCGCCCCCCCCCCCCCCCCATCAGTGTTACAGC
This sequence comes from Semisulcospira habei, assembly GCA_036245525.1. Taxonomy (NCBI): domain Eukaryota; kingdom Metazoa; phylum Mollusca; class Gastropoda; family Semisulcospiridae; genus Semisulcospira; species Semisulcospira habei. Next base: position 128,298,243 of record BTPG01000002.1, on the reverse strand, counting down.
CGGTTTGATGAGACAGCGTAAACAACTTTCCCCAGCAGCTGTTTCAGAATGGCTGTCACTGGTTGTTCATCTTTGTCGCATCACCTGCTTTACAGAAGCTACCCCATTAAGCAAATGGCATAAAGGACTGATGTCAGCCGCAGCTGGGCGCGGGCCGCCCGCGATCGACGTCGGCCCGCTTACCTTTTGCGCACTGGAACATCTCTGTGATTACACAACGTAAGCAGCTCACGGCGCAAGGTACGAGCGGTCAATATGAAATATAACAGCTATCGGTTACTAGCTCAGAATCTGGTGGGAGACAGCGTGAGAGTATTGCCTTATGCAGATCGAGCAGACTGGCTGAATCCACTCAGTAAACCTCCAATTTTTTTCTGATTAAAGTGTGATTCTCCAATTTAGTCCAGACGCACTACAGAAGGAGATGGATCGACCATGATAATTCAAGGGTAGTGCCAGATTAGCTAGGCGCCTGTCGGCGCCAAGCTAATCTGCCACGACCCTTAAATTATCATGATCGATCCATCACTTGCAAATGGTACCTTGCCCTTTGGTGACACCTCCAAATTTGGCCACGAGGCTTAATAAGTTGAGAGACAAACACTCTCGTGTAGTTTGTTTGTCACGGTTTTTTTCTCTCTCTCTCCTTCTTACTCACTTGCTTGAATCCACGGACCATTGGTACAAAGGCAGAACTAACGTTTGTAAATGCATCCTATTAAATCACAGGTTCCGAAATCCTATACAAAAATTACCCAGTGATTGTGGATCTTCTATGAAAAACAATAATCAAATGTAAAATAGTTACCATTTAATATTTTTCCCCCCACAGAAGAACCACTGGCTGTTACACGATAAGTCCCATGATCCCGACTCTGCAGAGGAAAATAGTCGGATTTTAGCAAACAGGCATCGGGCTCTTCTGTGAAAAATAGTCGGAAATAAGCAACAAGTTCTCGGACTCTCATGTGTAAAACAGTAGGATTTAGCAAGAAGTCCTCGGACTCTGAGGACTCACCTTCTCTGAAGGACTTTTTGCTAAACTCCGACTATTTTTGACAGCAGTGTCGCGGTCAAGGGACTTTATCCTGTAACATTCCTGATCCTGTGATCAGAACATCTTCTTCACACAATCTGAAGTCAGCTTTTGAAAATATTTACTCACAATATTGTGGAGAAATCCGCTGCTCTGCTCCACTCAATCAGCTTTAAAGAACCTGTCAGTCACGTTTAAACAGTGGACTCGGTTTTATATATGCGACTCCAATACGTAACACCTGTCCGGAATTTCATCAGTACAGCTGCCCGGCGCCATCCATTTCAAAGAACGTTCTAGACTGGCGGAGCGCTGGAGGAAGGGAGTAGGTAGGGGGTGGGGGTGAGGCAGGTGGAGGGGGTGTTTAGAAGGAGGAATTAGGGCAGAGGAGGGGGAGAGGGGGGTAATTTACACAACGACACGGTCTTTCCCTTTTATAGTATTAAATAGTCCGCGTGGCACTGTGTTAGTCAAGGGTAGTGCCTTATTAGAATGGCTCCTGAAGGCGCCAAACTAATACGGCACTACCCTTGATTATTAAATAATTTCATCGTTTGTCACCACTTGTAAAAAAAAAAAGGTCGTCAAAAAATCACACAAAACTTAGCACGGCTTAAAGCAGTCTGCTCCAGGGCGGGCATTTTGATTGGTACAATTTGCCGATACAACGAGTTATGAAAGCTGTCTTGCCTCAGCTAAGACTTTTCTACCCTTCTCTTGACAGTCCACGTGAGTAGGCTTACGTAACAGGAGTGTTCTACTGCTCCTAGCTCGTTTATAGGCTTACGCAACAGGAGTGTTCTACTGCTCCTAGCTCGTTTATAGGCTTACGCAACAGGAGTGTTCTACTGCTCCTAGCTCGTTTATAGGCTTACGCTACAGGAGTTTTCTACTGCTCCTAGCTCGTTTATAGGCTTACGCTACAGGAGTGTTCTACTGCTCCTAGCTCGTTTATAGGCTTACGCAACAGGAGTGTTCTACTGCTCCTAGCTCGTTTATAGGCTTACGCAACAGGAGTGTTCTACTGCTCCTAGCTCGTTTATAGGCTTACGCAACAGGAGTGTTCTACTGCTCCTAGCTCGTTTATAGGTTTACGCAACAGGAGTGTTCTACTGCTCCTAGCTCGTTTATAGGCGTACGCAACAGGAGTTTTCTACTGCTCCTAGCTCGTTTATAGGCTTACGCAACAGGAGTTTTCTACTGCTCCTAGCTCGTTTATAGGCTTACGCAACAGGAGTTTTCTACTGCTCCTAGCTCGTTTATAGGCTTACGCAACAGAAGTTTTCTACTGCTCCTAGCTCGTTTATAGGCTTACGCAACAGAAGTTTTCTACTGCTCCTAGCTCGTTTATAGGCTTACGCAACAGGAGTGTTCTACTGCTCCTAGCTCGTTTCATAGGCTTACGCAACAGGAGTGTTCTACTGCTCCTAGCTCGTTTATAGGTTTACGCAACAGGAGTGTTCTACTGCTCCTAGCTCGTTTATAGGCTTACGCAACAGGAGTTTTCTACTGCTCCTAGCTCGTTTATAGGCTTACGCAACAGGAGTTTTCTACTGCTCCTAGCTCGTTTATAGGCTTACGCAACAGGAGTGTTCTACTGCTCCTAGCTCGTTTATAGGCTTACGCAACAGAATTTTTCTACTGCTCCTAGCTCGTTTATAGGCTTACGCAACAGAAGTTTTCTACTGCTCCTAGCTCGTGAGTAGGCTTACGCAACAGAAATTTTCTACTGCTCTTAGCTCGTGTGTAGGCTTACGTAACAGAAGTGTTCTACTGCTCTTAGCTCGTGTGTAGGCTTACGTAACAGAAGTGTTCTACAGTTCCTAGCTCGTGTGTAGGCTTACGTAACAGAAGTGTTCTACAGCTCCTAGCTCGTGTGTAGGCTTACGTAACAGAAGTGTTCTACAGCTCCTAGCTCGAATCGGTGGAACTCTCATATGTACAAAAGAAAGAAGAGCATAAAAAGCTTTAATTTTGCGACATTCATTGAAACGTCACAAGCTAAACTCGTTAGCTTTTGTGTTCAGACAGATCATATGTAAAGGAGATAGTACTAATACCTGGAGTAGGTCGCTTTTAATTATTCAATCCCCTCCCCCCCCCCCCCCCCAAAAAAAAAAAAAAAAAAAAAAAAAAAAGGACGAGTATACTGAAGTTAAATTCTCATGAATTGCCCATGAGCCGGCTCGCGGTCCTTCCATCTTCCGCAACGTTGGAACATTTGGCACTGGAGTGTAAACAACAAAAGTACATTACAACGATTAGTAGTAGACCGTCATCGTAAAACGGTTTCCCAATGAACAGAAAGTTAACTAGACTGAAGCCACACACGCTCACTGAAAGTTGCGCGCACACTTTAAACACACAAGCACCATTTTCCCTCAGGGTCTTTCTGGCTAGCATCGTTCCAGGTAGCGCGGGAAACTCCCTAATGGATTCCCCGGTCGATGAGGCCGCAGTTATTACAGCGAACGAAACAAACATATCTGCAAGAGGCATTGGTCCTCATGAGCCCTCGCAGAATGCGGGGGCTCATGAGGATCCATGCCTCTTGCTAGATCTTGTTAGTCTCTGGCTACTTTCAGTTCAGTGTGTCTGTTTCGCTGACGGTTTTCCCTGGACGGAGGTGCTCAAAGCGGATAGATGTTGTACGGAGATCCGCAGACGGGGTGCTACAGCTAACACTGGCTGGCTGACCGTTCCATCATAACAGGCCAGCCGGCCTTCGATATAACTCAGCCACGCTTTCAAAAGTGGGGCGGTCCGTGAAGCATTGGTTAAGGTGCCTGCCATCAGATGCTAAACTTGCTAGGTTCGATACCGGGTTTCGGCATCGGACTTTTTTCCTCTAGTAAATAAGTGTCACCGTTAATTTGGGCGGACCGTCGGGGGTACTCCGGCTCTTCCTCCCCCTCCACTTTGGTACCGGTTTCAGGCCACTTTATAAATTTCAAGTACTGACAAGCGATCCGAATTTCCGAAACCTCAGTAGCTGAGCTGACCCTTCGCACCACGTCAACTATCCTCTGTTTGTTGTACTGTATTTGTCTTCAGATTGATTGAGTATGTTACGTGAGCGTGCTTGTTCAGTTCGGCAGTTCGCGGCGCTTTCATCCGATTCGCAGAATTGAGTTAAGCGCCTATATAATAATCGGTATTATTATTATTATTATTATTATTATTATTATTATTATTATTATTATTATTATTATTATTATTATTATTATTATTATTATAAAATGACTATATTGCGAAAGATGGAGAGCTGGCAGTCGACAAAAGCAACTATTTCCTTCATTTTGGTCAAATCAAAGTGATGCTAGTATGTTCAAAATGTTTTGACGAGCAAAAAAATTGCTATAGTGTTTTCGATGATTCCGATGAATGTCGCATTTCTTTTGCTCGTCAGTATACATAACTAGTACATTTACATCAAACAGGTCAAGCCGCAAAAGGACAGATTGCGTTTCTGAAATATATGCTAATTCAACGCCAAATAACCCATCAGCCCAAGGAACATAGATATAAAACGGGGTCAGCAAGAGGCAAACCGTATCATGAAATACCACGTCTTCGGGGGATCACGATGTTATTTGCCTCTTGTGGCATTATTTGCCTCTTATCGCATTTTCAAGGAGTTTAAACTCATTCGAGACGTGCTGTCTCCGGATAAGCGACGTAAGACGCGTGTCTGGAGGCGGCACGTCTCGATTGAGTTTGAGGGCTTTAGGGAATACAACAATGCAAAAATGGTTAATAGTTGGTAGGTCTCCTTTATAATAATTATTCTTGGTATGTATTACAGACTTGCTGCACGAAACGACAAACTTTACTTTTGTTTAACTTAAGTTTACATTTTGAAAGACTTTTTTCTCTTCTTCTACTTAGCTGCGTGGAGAATTCCCGGTGCGTGAAAAAGTAATAATTTAGTGAGGCTTCAAATTTTAGCGAACGACTCCCAACAACGAACGACAGCGAAGCCAAGGCGGACAACCAGACTAAGGCCGACATCGGTCCGAAGATCCTTTTGCTTACCCAATACATTGCAGAACATTCCGCGTTAAGTGGCGAGATGGAACCCAATATAATGGTAATGCTAGGTAGCCTGTAACTTCGACAGCGGGCACTATATGTTACATAACCCCCCGGCCCTGCGCGAGCTACCAAAACCTCACCGAGTGCGGATGAAATGACATACATAATGTTAAGCCACCTCCTCCTTGAGGCAAGGAAGCTTCTTCTTCAGCTATACAACCAGTGTTATAAAGAGGGTCTCCTGCCCCAGGCCTGGCAGCACGGTATAGTACTTCCTATTCCTAAACCCCAAAAACCGCGAAACCTACCAAGATCTTATCGCCCAATAACTCTAACATCTCATATTAGTAAAGTATTTGAGAAACTAGTAAAAAAAAAAAAAAATCGATTAGAGTATCAACTTGAAAAAAAATCCAGGATTATACCAATAACCCCAAAGCAGGCTTTCGTAAGCATAGATCTACAGCTGATCAGCTCTGTAGGCTTTCTTCTTCTATCAAACAAGCTTTCAAGAAAAAAACATAAAGTTATGGCCTTTTTTTTCGACGTCAAACAGGCGTTTGACGTCGTTTGGCACAAGAAGTTACTACAAAAAAATTAAATTGTTAGGTTTCACCGGAAATATTTATACCTATATTCAATTTTTTTTTACAACGAACTCTACAGGTCAGGTTTGGACAGTCTCTCGAACTCACAAAATAAATTGCGGGTACCACAAGGTACTTGCCTCGCCCCGACTTTATTTAATATTATGATGGTAGATCTCCCCTTATTCCTAAAATCTAAATTAGACAAACGTACTAACTCTGATCTGAAACTATATCAAATTGCTGATGACATTGATATTTGGAAAACGGTTAACACCGAGAATCCCGAAGTGGATATAGGGAAATATCCCTAAATAAAGCTAAAGCATTTCAAAAGGGCATTGACGCGGTGCAAAGATATTTGGAGCTGAATGGATTCAAGTTGGCACCTGATAAAACACAATTAATATTTTTAGCCCAATTAAAGCCAAGTCCCAGCATCAATATACCATAGCTGCTCACAATGTTAGATGATACCCAATAGTTCCTACAAAGCAAATAACATTTCTCGGCGTATCGTTTACATCAACGCTAAATTGGACCCCGCATATAAACAACCTTATTGCAAAAGCAAATAAGGCAACCAATCTAATAAAAATCTTAAAACGTGAACCCTAGGGAAAAAAATTAAAATTATTATTACACCTTCACCATGCTTTGGTGCGCTCGAATCTGAACTATGGCGCTGAATGCTTTTTTCCCTGCCTCGAAAAGTTCCCTAAAAACCTTTGAAGTGGCCGAAATGCGATCGCTCAAACACATCATTGGCACACCTCTCCATTCATCAAACAAAGCAGTTTATGCTTTTGCAAATATTCTTCCTCTTCACCATTATAGACTTAAAAGCTGTGCGAACTATATAACCCGCATCTCTGAAACGCCTAATAACGCACAAGAAAGATATTTTAACGAGCTAAAAACTGATCGTTTTTATCAAATATCGCGGAAACCAAAAGGACAAATGTTACTTACCTCTGCTACTCAAGGACTTAATGTACAAATGGGGGCCGTTCCCCCTGTCACATTACCTCCACCAATGTCGCCTTTGCCACCCTGGACTCTTCTCACGGCCACTATTAATACAGAAATTCCTAACGTAAATAAAAAATGTGATCAACATTTGCAAAAATCTCTAACTCTCCAATACCTAGATGATAATTATCCGCATTCTGTAATCGCCTACACTGACGGATCTGTAGACATAGCCGGCGATGTGGGATGTGGTTTTGTTATTCCTTCACTGGATAAAGCCTCGCGGTATAACCTGGGCATGGACTGGTCCATATGTACGGCAGAACTAACAGCCATTTTAATGGCATTAAAACATTATAAAGAAAGATAAACAAACTTTTATTGAGAACTCTTAAACCTGTTTTAACTTTCTTGTAATCATAATTGATGTATATATACAGACGTAAAATACGAATTCTTAAACCTTTTGTCTTTATACATAGGTGGTCCTGAATCTTAACCCTGATTTTAAATATGAAAACAAATTATACTTTCTTCCCTTATACAAGGACCGTGTTAGTTATTAAATGTGAACAGATAGTGTGGCATATTTTAAAAAGTAATGAAAATTTCCTTTTTATTGTTGTCCTTGTCAACTAAAGTAAATATGTTAGTCTCTGATCACTTCGGTGCTATAGGGACCAAAAAAAAGGGATAAGAAGAAGAAGAAAGCCCTGCGCGTGCAGCCAATCGGTGCTGTTATAATAATAATAATAATAATGAGTACTTGTATAGCGCCTAACCTCAGATTAGAGCTCTATGCGCTTAACAAAAACTAATGTACAAAAAATAACTAATTACAAAAATGGAATTAACAAAAAGTACAAAAACAAAATACAACGCACTCTGTAAACAAGCTATGAAGTCACCATTCAAAAGTGCTACGCTCATGGACTCATACTGGCATTCACACACACACCCACACACACACTACTTCTATAAATAGATAGAGATGACTTTAACATAGCATACAATGATCAGTCTTGACATTTCAGTCGCTAAGATGCCCAGAGGAAAGCATGGTTTACAGAAATGGACTGATGGAGCCTGCTCCGACAGATGTAATTAATCTTCTCATGTTGTTTATCTTTGTTGCGTGCATTATATCAGTAGTGTCTGCCTGTGCTTTGTGGTATATTTGCGAATGCATGTATTTGTATGCTGTTTGTACCTTACATTGTATCATATTCTCAGTTAGATAATCTTGATGTACAGCGCTGTGAGCCTTTTGTGGGGATATAGGGATATAAAAGAACCATTTATTATTATTATTATTATTATTATTGTTGTTCTAAAGTGCGTTTATCCTGTTCAGTGATGAATTCAATTGAATATCGCCCATCTGCGAGAGGTATAGATCCTCATGAGCCCCGCAGTTGCGGGGGCTTATGAGGATCTATGCCTCTTGCTAACACCACTAGGAATCCACGTTCCTGGGACACGGATGGATTTTTTTTTTTGTCTTAAAAAACGAAGATTGCAGAAACACAGCCCGCGTCAGCTGGCATTAAACGGGTTAACATCTGCATGTCGTGGTTAACCCTTGTAGCCCCAAGGTCCCATTTATCAATTTTAGAGGTGTTGCCTAACGACTATGTACCAGTTGCAGGAGATGGCTTGACCATGATAATGCAAGGGTAGTGCCGGATTAGCTTGGCGCATTTAGGCGCCAAGCTAATCCGGCACTACCCTTGAATTACCATGGTCAAGCCATCTCCTGCTGTAGGGATCCGGAGCTAAAAGGGTTAAAACGAAACTTGAATACGATGCACACGAAGACAAGAAGGAAACTCTTGACAATGGCAGAAGCTTCGAGCAAAAACTAGTCTTCTCTGGCGTAGGTCTTCGATCAATCCATTGGCTGTCCTGCATAAGTCATCTGGACAAAAAGCCCCATGGAAAACCAACAGGTTGAGTGTGCGGCGTGTATGCAGTAGAAAACGTGGCTATTGCGAAAAGAAATAACAAATGAGATAACGATAATTGTACTGACGAGCAAAAGAAACGCGCCATTTTGCGCAACCATCGGAAACACTTTGGTGTTTCCGATAGTTGCGCAAAATGGCGCATTTCTTTGGCTCGTCAGTACATAATATGCAGAGAATAGCCCAACGAATAAATTAACACGCTCAGGTTGGACAGTGACAACACAATGGATTTTAAAAGAAGACAAACAAACAAGTAACAATTAGCTACTTATCTTGTCAGTTTCAGTGAAGACGCTAATTGGCAACTTCAGTTTCCGCATAGGTTCTTTGCGCTGGCAAGATAACTGTCCTTTCTAAGTGTGTTTCTTTCTTTGTTTGGCTATTCTCTGCATTTTACGAGCTTGGCAGCCACATGTTCGATCCGGTCTTTTGGGAATTGTATGAAAAAGAGCTCCTTGAATGTAACAAGGGGTTTTAAAACCAAGATATCAACCCATTAAGGCCCAACAACCTACTGAAGGTGATGGATCGACCATGATAATTCAAGGGTAGTGCCAGATTAGCTTGGCGCCATCTAATCTGGCACTACCCTTGAATTATCATGGTCGATCCATCTCCTGCAACTGGCACATAAGCGATGGGTGACTTCTCCAAAATCAATGAAATGTGCCGTGGGGTTTGAAGGGCTAAACAAACATATTCAAGGGAACTTCGTGTGTACTAGGGGCGGATATAAGCCAAATAAAACTGAAACATATTCAAGGGAACTTCGTGTGTACTAGGGGCGGATATAAGCCAAATAAAACTGAAACATATTCAAGGGAACTTCGTGTGTACTAGGGGTGGATATAAGCCAAATAAAACTGAAACATATTCAAGGGAACTTTCTTGTGTACTAGGGGCGGATATAAGCCAAATAAAACTGAAACATATTCAAGGGAAATTCGTGTGTACTAGGGGCGGATATAAGCCAAATAAAACTGAAACATATTCAAGGGAACTTTCTTGTGTACTAGGGGCGGATATAAGCCAAAAAAACTGAAACATATTCAAGGGAACTTCGTGTGTACTAGGGGCGGATATAAGCCAAATAAAACTGAAACATATTCAAGGGAACTTCGTGTGTACTAGGGGCGGATATAAGCCAAATAAAACTGAAACATATTCAAGGGAACTTCGTGTGTACTAGGGGTGGATATAAGCCAAATAAAACTGAAACATATTCAAGGGAACTTTCTTGTGTACTAGGGGTGGATATAAGCCAAATAAAACTGAAACATATTCAAGGGAACTTTCTTGTGTACTAGGGGCGGATATAAGCCAAATAAAACTGAAACATATTCAAGGGAACTTTCTTGTGTACTAGGGGCGGATATAAGCCAAATAAAACTGAAACATATTCAAGGGAACTTCGTGTGTACTAGGGGCGGATATAAGCCAAATAAAACTGAAACATATTCAAGGGAACTTCGTGTGTACTAGGGGCGGATATAAGCCAAATAAAACTGAAACATATTCAAGGGAACTTCGTGTGTGCTAGGGGCGGATATAAGCCAAATAAAACTGAAACATATTCAAGGGAACTTCGTGTGTACTAGGGGCGGATATAAGCCAAATAAAACTGAAACATATTCAAGGGAACTTCGTGTGTACTAGGGGCGGATATAAGCCAAATAAAACTGAAACATATTCAAGGAAATTTTGTGTGTACTATGGGCGGATATAACACAATGCTGATATAACAACAGTTTTATTTGGCTTATATCGCACATTTCGTATATAACAACGCACACAATTTGGCGCTTTGTAATATGCAAAGTTGACTGTATTTTTGCCTCGCTTCTTGGGGTCCAAACAAGTCATGCAATGCGCAGTGTGTGTGTCTTTGTTTTTCTTTTACGAAGCATTACTTTGAGGGTAACTTGTCATTTTCTCAGAGGTCTGTCGTAACGGTTCCACGCCAAAACACGAAGCACGTGTTTCCTATCTGTGTATTTATCCCCACGTGATCGGCTGGGATCGTCCGAACTAATCTGTTTTCAGTTGCAGAGCCAACCTAACCCACTTACCTAACCTACTTCCAGTCACTTACTGAGCGCACTCTTCTTTCCTATTTTTGATTGTTTGTTTGTTTTTGTTTTTGTGCTTCGATCAAACTTGATCTATGATCATTGGTCGATACTGCACAATTCTCTCCCCTGAAAGTGCTGTTATCTACTTTACTTTGTAATCTTTTCTTTTCAACCTAACCCACGTTCGCAATTTATAGTTTTCTTTCTCTCTCAACACTACATAGCATGCCATTCGCGAGAGAAAGATCGGGAAATAGTACGTAAAAAGTCGATAATGGAAACTCGAATTAATATACATCGCGGAAATTATCAAGTGTTGTGCCTGATTAGCTTGGCGCCTGTGAAGCGCCAAGCTGATCAGGCACTACCTTTCAGCTATTTCTCCGTCGATTCATCTCTTGCGGTTGGCGCTGGGAGTAAAAGCGCCGCGTGTGTTTTGGCTGATTAGTCTTGTGTGTATATCAGTTGGTGAGACTAAATTATTATCAAAGATTAAAATTTCATCTTTGTCGGATTTTCGGCGGGTGGGGGACGGAGGTGGAGATGAAGGGAGGTGAAGGGGGATGGGGGGGGGGAGGGGGGTTTGGGGGGGGGGGAGAAGATGTAGTTATGAAACTGCACCTTTGTGGTATGTTGTTTAACTCATTCAGCCCTGACGCACTACAGCAGGGGATGGGTCGACCATGATAATTCAAGGGTAGTGCCAGATTAGCTTGGCGCCTGTCGGCTCCAAGCTAATCTGGCACTGCCCTTGAATTATCATGGTCGACCCATCTCCTGCAACACGTACATAGTCGGTAGATGACGCCTCCCAAATTTTGGAAATACGTGCGTCGGGCTGAATGAGTTAAAAATGTTAGTGCAATTATGAAACTGTACGTTCTCGTTAATTATTCAAACCTAATACTGTCAGAGTGGATTCTGTTTTTTTTTAATTTTTTTTTTTTTATACATCACGGTAGTAGCAGTTTTTTTCGTTAACTTGTAAAGTTCATTGTGACCGAGCTATGTTACATACCTTGAAAAACTGGTTCAGCAAATGCGCAGTAGTTGGCATTATAAAACGCATAAGACTAAGTGAACACATAGAAGAACCCAACGGAGAAAGAAAAACGCTTAAAAAAGACAGATACAAGACAATTTATTATTACCCTTTTTCAAAATAGACAAACAAACAAGTATAGAGATCGGCCGCTACTTATCTTACTTTGTCTGTTTTGAAGAAGGGTAAATATACCCGAAATATTAATACATTGTGTTGTAACTGTCTTTTCTAAGCTTGTTGATTCTCCGTTGGTTTATGTCTGCATTTTACACGCTTGGCAGTCACCCTTTTGGTCTGGATTAAGTCAAAACAGTTTGGCTTTTGTAAACAGACGGTCTCAGGTCGCTCCTGCCCTGTGAGAACAAAAGGCAGTAAGCTCACTTTTGTAAAAAGCAAGACTTTTATTGTATTACAAAGAAAATCTCGCTTTTCACAAACACGGACTTACTGCCGTTTGCCTTCACAGGGCAGGTCTGATCCGTGCTTGAGGAATTCGGGTGATGCTCATATCCCAGCAAGCAAAGGTCCTCGGGCCCACGACGGCCGCAGTGGGCCCGCGCACGGCAGTGCGCGGGCTCACTGCGGCCGTCGAGTGCCCGAAGACGTTTTGCTGCTGGGGATGACTCCTTGTACAACCTTAACGAACACACAGATGCCCAGACCACCTTTTTGGTTAGTCCTTTCACGTTAGTTAAAGAACCTATACACGTAAAACAGAAGATAAATTTTAGTACCATTTTGTTATGCCTTGTCGACACACCTAACGAACCTCTGCGGGCAGTTTGGCCACGCAGCAAACGCACAAGCACAATGACACTCGTTCATTCTATGCAGCCGCTAGCGCGTCACATCTATTTTTCGCTGTATTCATTTGTTGGGCGGATCACCCCGCAAGACTGTGAAAAACAGCGACTGGTTTTCTCCTGGTGACATATCCCCACCTACCACCTCCGACTGACTATTACAGTTTAGAGTCCCTCGGCACTATTAACTCATTGTGTCCGAGGTACGAAATACCCACATTTTGGAGTTATCCTCTGAGGACTGCATTACAATATAGTAGACAGATCGACCATGATGGTTCAAGATCGGTGGCAGAATAGCTTGACGGCTATACGCCAAGATATCCTGCCACCACCCTTGAACTATCATGGTCGAGCCATATCTTGCCGTGGTGTGTCGCGGGCAGAGTGAGTTAAGTGATCAGAGACTGTCAAATTTTGTTCCGGAAAATTTGATCGCTTGTATTTGAATTTATAAAGTGACCTGAAACCGGTACCAAAGAGGAGAGGGAGGAAGAGCATGAGTACCAGGAGAAAGAACCCCCGGCCGACGGTCCGCCCAAATTAACAGTGACACTTACTAGAGGAGAAAAATCTGACGCCGGGACCCGGTATCAAACCTCGCCCCTTTATGTGCCACTCAGTGCGCCTGGACCACCAGCCACCTGACAGGGACGAATACGGACATGAATCCACGACACCGAGGCCCTGCGATGAACACCAGTCAACCGACTTACCGCCGACAGAAAAGTGGAAAACTCCGTATGGACTGAACGAGCTGAAAGAATGATATTTAATAATGTACATGATAGTTAAGTCCGATCCTCCTGTGTTCTTTGGCCGCAATGTGCACCCTCGACAATAAATGTTCTGTTCTGTCCCTTTAGCATTGGTGGCAGGCGCCTTTACCGCCCCATCCAACCTCTGATCCTCACAATCAGTGTATATAACTATCCTGTCCTCCTTCACGGCCTAAATGGGGAATGATGCGTAATTTCGTGGCAATGTAGGTCAATGACGCACGCGTTATGAAAAGCCGGGACGGCGTTATGTATGTGCACGTGCCAGGTCAAGCCAGGTCACTAAGATCAGTGCAATGAATCGGCCTAATCTGCCCAGGCCGCCCTAAGTTAGGATTACGCACTCTAGTGAGAATGTAAATGAAGTCGATCTTTATTGGCAAGCGGCATAGATGTTCACGGGCCCCTGAGGCTGCGGGGGTTCATGAGACTCTATGTCACTTGGTGGCAAAGTCCAATCTACAAAGCTCCCTACTATCGATTGACTTTCATCTCATCTTAACCCATTCAGCCCTGACGCACTACAGCGGGAGATGGGTCGACCATGATAATTCAAGGGTAGTGTCAGATTAGCTTGGCGCCTGTCGGCGCCAAGCTAATCTGGCACTACCCTTGAATTATCATGGTCGATCCATCTCCTGCAAGAGGTGCATAGTCGTTAGATGACGCCTCCAAAATTTGGTAAATACGTGCGCCAGGCTGAAAGAGTTAACCCAACCGCTGCCAGAGACTACAAACAGGGCGTCTAAAACTATGGCACATTGACCTACATTCGCGTGAAAAAAAAACAACAACAAAACAACACAAATGTCAATGGGACCACAAGTAGGCATAAAGAACACAGGACTAACAAGGAACATACATCCGCAAGTCTCGTGCGACTGCGGGGGCTCATGAGGGTGTATGGTCTCTAGCAGCTGGGTAGCGTTCGGCTTGACCCAGGTAACGGGCTAATCCCATGATGTAAATTGAATAATTTAGGCTTTTTTTTTTTTTTTTTTTTTTGCCGTGAGGATGGGACACTGATTTTTATAAACCCTCTGCGGCTGCATGAGCCAATGAGAATCTATGCCTGTTGTAGATGGAAGCATTTGTCTGTACTTACGCAAGGACAGGTTTTGTGGTGAATTATGCGTGTCCCCAGGCTGGGATTCTGAAATAGCAGCGATCATGTAAACAGTCAATGTTTAAATATTGATGATTCTTACATCTAAAAGAAAAAAAAAGAGAGGACAGATTGCAGATAGAAATGGGACCAAACCTTGTAGTCAAGAGGAATTGATTCTCATGCGCTCCTGCATCTGCATGAGAATCTACGCCACTTGCAGTATTAAAACTCTGGAATGGAAGCGTTTAACCCATTAGCCCCAACGCCCGAAGCAGGAGATGGATTGGCCACAATAACTCAAGGGTAGTGCCAGTTTGGCTTGGCGCCTTTAGGCGCCAAGCCAATCTGGCACTACCTTTGAATTAGCATGGCCAGTCCGTCTCCGACAGCTGGTACATACTCCAAAATTTGGGACATGTGGCCATGGAGCTAAATGGGTTAAGTCAACATGTTTTGCTCCGAGAGTCGTGTCATTCTCAAATTCTCATGACCAGGTTGACTGAAATCATTACGTTCATTTCACAGGCAGCGCCCAACAGCTGACCTGCTATTAAACGTCAACTGAGAACAAGCAGGCAGGTGGCGGTATTGAATGATTGTTTTTAGGGCGATTCATTTTCGCTAGCTTTCGTAAGCGGTGGAGGGCTTCAAATCTCACTCTCTTTACCCCCCCCCCCCTCTTCACCCCACCTTCCCTCAATCCCCACCCCCACCCCCCTCCCCCTGACATCCGGCCCACCTCCCTAGCTTGAGTGCTCCATAGTGCTCAGTGCCTCAGCCTACCTTTTTAGCTGCTAAGCTAGTCGGGTGACATATACCCCGACTAGTCAGTTCGCATATACTCATTAGAAAACGTGCCGCATCCGGATACGCGGCATAAAGCCGCGTATCAGGATGCTGCGTCTCGAATGAGTTAATCGGTATCAGTTGACGTTCGAGATGAAAGAGTTATAATGCAAACATAAATAGAGGAGAATATGAGAGTTGACCGCAATGTTTGATTATTTTATTCGGTTTGATGCGACTTTTTTGTTTTGAATATTTTTTTTTTAATTCGTTTGGTGAGGCTGCTGTATTAGTAAGGTTACGTTTACGCCGAACGACTAATAATAATAATAATAATAATAATAATAATAATAATAATAATAATAATAATACCGGTTGTCATATAGGCGCATTTCCCAGTTCTGCGGATCGGCGGAAAGCGCCGCGAACTGCACCCAACACGCACGCTCACGTGACACACACGCATTCACTCTGAAGACAAACACAGTACAAGACAAACACAGGACATTCCCGTGGTGCGAAGGGTTAGTTCAGCTACTGAGGTTTCGCAAATTTTGATCGCTTGTATTTGAAATTTATAAAGTGGCCTGAATCCACTAGACTGAAGGTGCGTAGCACCGACCTGACTAGGACCCGTGAATAGCCACCCGAATTTTTTAGGGTCGTTTGCTATCCTCAGCAATGTGCAAAACCAGTCATTTTGGTTTCACCCACGCCTAATCTCCATGGGATTAACGACCACAGATTAAACTACTGATCCTCCTAGGGATTAACAACCACGAATTGGATGCTTCATCATAAAACGGACAGGAGACCGCCAAACAAAACGCCGGGGGGCTGCCCAACCCCCATACACTTCAAACAACAACGGAGACGCCGACCACTCAAAACTGGATTATACACCAATGAGGATTATACTTAACAAGCCCGCGGGATGAATCGGGACCTATATTACCCGAACCCCCAAGAAGCCTCGCCACTCGACAATGAGACCAAGCGGACTGCGAAAGCGGAAGCCTTCATCATCTACCACACCGGAAAACACTATGGCCAACCACGGAGTCAACGAGGCTTCAACCACCCCACTGCCCAGCGCCTTCGACGCCCTACTACAAGACAACGAATCGGGAGAAATGCCATCTAAGGACACCTTAAAAGAAGCTTTGGCAACTTGGAGGGATGTCACCACAGCTAAGGAAACCTTGGAGATCTACATGGCACACGGCGACCTTCCACCTTATCTTCCGCCGAAGAACATCAACTTGCGAGTTGGGGGAACAGCAGGCCGAGCCAAAGAAATCATCGCAGAGATTAACAAAATAGCTGCGACACACGTCGAAAAAATGGCAGAGGAGATTACGACCTACCTCACCGAGCGACAGAAAGCAGAGAATGCAAGAATCAGCCACCTACTCCAGAAAGCGAGCTCTTCCCTCAGCGGCCAAATCAAAGACGACACTCTGACGGCGGCGAAAATGGCAGCGCATGAAGCCCAAGCAGCGATCAAAAAACAAGGCGACAGAGTTAGGCAGCAGTTTGCCAACTTTCTGAAAGAAGAGATCAACGATGGAGACAACGAGAGACCTACGACCAGAGCGGCACCGAGAATGGCACCCCCACCAAGTAGGCGACCACGAGAAGAGACCAGGCCGGAGAGACGCAGGCCATACGACAACCAGCCTTACTCCGTTTCCCGCCGCCCTCACCCACAAGGACGACAGAGGCGTCCTTAGATGCCCTATTACGTCGCATCTTTAGGCCCTTTTCAGGGCCATCAGTCCTCCAAAGAATGGACTGGCTTCTTCTCTTTTCTGGTCTTGGCTCCTAAGTCCCAAGGGGACACGCATCCAACCATACCCCCACACCTCCCACAACTAGACACTTTTCGACGTATTGGAAGACTTGACCCTAGTCAAACAACACCAGGACAGGAAAAAAAGATAAAACGGATCGAAGCACAACACCCACAACCAAACACCTTAAGTCATCCCTACGGGGTACGAAACGACTAACGACAACCTAAACGATACGTCACCATCAACAACTAGACCGACGAACATGACAGACCACGCATTCGAACATTTGTCCAGTCTCTCACACATGTGTAAAGACACACCAGATAAAAGTAAAGAAGCATACCCTAAAACGACGAAAAAGGAAAGGGACAAACTTTAATAAAATGGAACAGAACTGTCTACGAACGGAAGCTGCACGAGCTTCGACACCACGTAACTCCAAGAACAAAACAACAAGGTACAGGAGGATGCTTCGGCTACTAGGACAATAACACGGGACACACCGAATACAACAAAACACAGAGGTAATTGGACAAGGGAGGAGACCACAAACACACACCGACCATCGACAATGAGGGTATAGGGGTTTCACCGACTACCTCGACCGAAACGCTGAAATGATACATAACACAGAGCCAAAAAGACACCAGAATGCAGGGCGTGGAGTAATGGCACACACCGACCACCAAAACTCATCAAGCAAAACCAGATTCTCTACCGATTAAGAGGAACACAGGGAGTAATCGAAACGATTTCCCACACACCCGTGAGGAAACGGCCCACATAGGCACTTTTAGGTCTGTGACTTAGGGCACAACAATTGGACCGCTCACACACCCCACGGCACAAACAGCGAGCGACACCACACAGACGACAGCCGACCATTAGGATTCGACCACGCGTCACCGACGCGCGCGCTGCGCCGTCAAGCTGCCTACCCGCACCCTATAAAGCCACAGACAGAACGGAACCACAAAGCCGACTACAGCTGCCAGCCCCACTCGACAAGAAACAACCGAGCAACCGAAGCCCAGGACTTCAAATCAACGGAAGACCACAAACAAGAAGGAACTCGTCGACTTTTCTCCCACACCTATAATAGGGTGGTTGAGACTCACCCTCCCACACCTATAATAGGGTGGTTGAGACCCACACCTGATAAAGGGTGGATGAAACAAGAAACAACCAAGCAAGCAAGGCCCAAGACTCCAAATCAACAGGAAAACCACAAGCAAGAAGGAACTCTTCGACTATTCTCCCACACCTATAATAGGGTGGTTGAGACCCGCCCTCCCACACCTGTAATAGGGTGGTTGAGACCCACTCCCACACCTATAATAGGGTGGTTGAGACCGACTCCCACACCTATAATAGGGTGGTTGAGACCCACTCCCCACACGCATTTAAGGGCAGTCGGAACCCCCATCTCTCACCACACCGAATTGAGAAACTTGTCCCCAAACACATTTTTCAGCTTGGGCGAGTAAAGGGTTTAAAAGCTAACCAACTTTCACTACCCGGCTAAGGACCATTGGATTGAGCACTCATGGCGAGGCATTTTAACAGGAGGCACAAGAAAGCGAAGGCGCAACGACACAAATACAGACAAAACGGTGGTCACACCAACACAGCAACTCTCAAGGAGAAGACAAAGGAAGCGAAAAAAATTTTTTCGGAACTTCTCCAAACACAAACTCACGGACCCGGAAATTCGAGCGCTGGGAAAAGGACTGAAATTCAATTCCAGTCCCAAACAACAAACGAGCCAAGAACGAAATCATATCAGCATTTGACGAACTCACCCGTAAAATACGCTGCAAATACCTTTTTCAGAATCAGGACAAATCTGAGCGGATTCCACACCCACTACAGTTTAGCTCAGGGTACACCCCACAAAGGGCAAACGGTCCAATTGAACAATACATCAGCAACACAAAGGAAGAATTAACGCACGTCAGCATGTCAAGCACACGAAGCAATTTCACGAGAGAGGAACGTGAAGCACTCAAGGCACTCAAAAATAATACGGACATCGTTTTAAAAAAAGCCGACAAAAACAGCACAATCGTACTCCTCAACAGAGACGATTACATCAGGGAGGGTTTGAGACAACTGGAGGACGGAATACACTACGAGAAAACAGATGCGGCAAACACAGAGGCCATCATAGCCGAAATCCTCAACACATCTGAGACACTATACAGAACTAAGAAGATAGACAAACAAACCTACAAGTTCCTACGACAAACGGAAACCTACAAAAACACAGCCTCCTTCTACCTACTTCCCAAAATCCACAAACACCCAACAGAAGTGTTGGATGACATGGAGAAAAATGGAATGCAAGGGAGAATTATAGCGGGTCGCCCAATCGTGGCACAGTCAGCAAGCCCGACTATAGCTATAGCGAAATTTGTGGATCTCCACCTACTACCGTTTGTACAAAAACAACCTACATACATCAAAGACACACCGGCGTTCATTAATAAAATTGAACAAACAAGGATCCCCCGAGAAACTAAGCTAGTATGCTATGACGTCACATCGATGTACAGTAACATGGAATTCCACGAATTGCTGGAGGCAGTGAACCAAACAGTCCCGGACATAGTTGAAACACCACCTATGCCACCGATTGAAAAACACCACCTCCTCAGATTCCTGGAGATTATCCTCACGAACAACGTCTTCACCTTCAATGGACAGCTCTACCGACAAATTATCGGCGCCCCGATGGGCTCTAAAGTTTCACCGGAAGCCTGCGACATCAATATGGGCATAATACTGAACAATATCATCAACCTTTTTGAGGAGAGAGAGAAAATCATTTGGAACGGAAGATACAGAGATGACGGCTTCCAAATGTGGAATGCGGACAATGACACCATCAACAGGTTTTTTAACCTCGCCAACTCCTATCACCCACTCCTGAAATTCACATACACAATCGAAGACCATACAGCTACCTTCCTGGACACTCAAGTTTACAAGGGAGAGCGCTTTGAGCGTGAAGGAATACTGGACATCAAAACATACAGAAAACCGACAGAAACTTATCAATACCTACAAAGGGATTCAGCTCACCCTCAACACGTCTTCAAAGCTCTGATTCGGGGGGAAACAACAAGATATATGAGGACTAACAGCAACAGAACAGACCTACACGAACAGATCCATCTGTTCCACGACAAAATGACGGACCGGGGATACAAACAGACGGAACTCACGCAAGAAACGGACACAGTACTCGCGAAAGACAGAAAACAACTCCTAGCGGAAAGACCGAAGAAAGCAGGAAAAACACCTCTGGTCATGGTCACCCCATACTACCCCAGTATCAAGCACCTACAAAGGAAAATTCAAACACACTGGCACCACATGACGAGAGACCCAGAGTGTAAAACACTCTTCCCCAATCCACCGCTGATCGCCTATAAGCGACATAAAAACATAAAGGACTTGATTATATCAGCGAAACTCAACACAAAGAGAGACACAGCCGTGTCAGCCACGGACATAAACAAAACACTAGAAGACGACGCCGCAAACAACAACTAACCACCACGGCAACAACGGCCCTCCAAGCAAGGATTAGAAACCATCGACCCGAAACAGAGCACCCCATCCACCATCCAAAGACAAAGCTCATCACGTTTAATCCCCCTTCACACTCTCGCTCTCAGCTCAACGACAGGGAAACCAACCACACACACAGCATGAAGCTCAAACCCCGTAGGGGACTCTCAGCTACCCACCCCAACTAGGGTAAGAAAAGGATGTAAGAAGCATACAGTACTCCACGTAATCCAGTTTGCCCCATGGACCCAACGAGAATCAGACCCGCTGCCACGAAGAAAGCAAGCAACATTACGCCTAATTCCCCACAGACAGCCCGGAGCAACGATAAAGCGTATCTCCTCTCCCCGCGTCAGCCCTAAAGACAACGAGACGGAGGAAAAGAAAGCGGTTTAACCCACGACCATACTCCAACGGGACGATCAAGCAGGATTAACAAGGATCTACCACCGCGTCAAAGAAAAAAACGGCCACATTTCACAACCAACAACTGCCCGTCACCCTAAACTCATCGGACCAGGAAAACTACGTAACCCTTAAGCACAGCCCACTACACTGCCCAATCCGCGATTCCTCTTCTACACACCCCACCAGACTTCAAGAGACGGAATCCCACGAACGGATAAGGAGAAACACGTAGGTTAACTCCAACATCACGACACTAACAACGCACCCACCAACTTAAACGACAACCCTCTACGACATCAACAACGCACCCACCCACTTAAACGACAGCCCTCTACAACAATAGGCCGTTTCCCTGACGAGTATATCGGAGCCTGTAGTCACAGACTACGAATACCGATCGAAACGCCTCCCGAGTGCTTCACAAACACAACGCATGCGACAGCAGCGACCACCAACAACTCGGAGAATAAACAGGCGTCGGGACCAGAGTGACAGGATGCATACCTGGGTGGGACCGGTCTTGCTTTCTTACCACATAGGGGAGGGGGAGGAAGAGCAGGAGTACCCAGAGAAAGAACCCCCGACGGTTCGCCCGAATTAACGATGACACTTACTAGAGGAGAATGGTCCTATGCCGGAACCCGGTCTCGAACCTCGCACCTTTAGCACTGCGCCACGGACCGCCCCGGGAACGAACGAGAGCGGAATCACGGCGGGTAACCAGTTTCTTCCATAAGCAAAGACAATACTGCAAACATCACCAAGAGGCATGGATCCTTATGAGCCCTCCGGGCTCATGAGGATCTATGCCTCTTGGAGATGTTTGTAGTGTTGTCTACGTTTATGGTACATGTTAGTTGTCAATCGCGATTTCCTTCTCTTTGGTTGTCGGTAGTCGTTCGTTGCAAACAAAACCTCACCGGTAATGCCAGCCACACCGAAAGCGTATAGAACAAGGAGTGGCAAGGGACAAACTGTGTGATCATCAATACCTGACGAGGTATAAATTGCGCACTACTATTAGTGTTGTAGTGTAAAACACTTCCATAACAGGACACACTCGTTCGAGACTGGATACATCCGCACACGCGGCATTAATCTGCGTTTCCGAATACATAGTGCCTTGGATGTATTAATTTGTGTTTGCCTTGAAAATGGCAGATTTGAATAGATTGGTTGTACATTGCTTAACGTTCCGACAGCCACAAGACTTTCTCAGGACGTACCTGCACTGCTTGTGAAAAAAACCCTAAACAGAATATTAAATGTATGTCGCCAGCCGGTCTAATACGCTAAATAAACCTAAGACCATTCAGCAACGCACATCCAATATCAAGAGCTACAGAAAGCGCAGACAGTAGGGAGAGTTTAAAAAAGGAAAATACAGATGAATGGACCAAGGATAGACAGAAACACAGCCCCAGAATAGAGGGGAAAACCCACCCTGCTGGGCTGACCATGGTGACCCTGGGATCTAAAAAGTAGTTAATGTCCCCCAAGTCCCCCAGGACTTAAATAGAGTGCTAGGTCGCCTGGTTACGTTTCCTTGGTTGGTTGGATTCCGTGTTTGTTGGATGTGAATCTGGTTGGCTGATTGTTGGATGTTGGTAGGATTCAAGTGCTCAGTGAGCATGACATCGATTTATTAATCCCTTGACTGCCGCTGGCTATGCCGATTAATGGGTTAAGACGTTAATGTGTTAACCCTTTAGCTGTCGGTGCTGATTTTAGTCGAGGTGATTCCTGCAAGAATCACCTCGACCGAAGATCGCCATCGACAAAGGTTTAAAAAATAATCGACATTAGGTACGAACGTCGCGGAGTCTTTTCATTTCCAGAGTCAAACAGATCACATGTCAGAATCGTCGATTGAGCAAACCCTACAAGTCGCGAAAAATGGCTCAAAAGTGATGAGTAGTGAAGTAGTGGTGTTTGATTAGCTTCGGGCCTCTTCGTGCATCCAACTAATTAGGCATTGCCAGCGGGCTATCACCCCCCCCCCCCTCCCTCTTCCTCAGTGGGCATTAGAAGTAAAGCAGACATCCAGCTGCAACAGTCATATAGCAATAAATTGTCAAGGTCAACAGACTTTCAGGCACATAGTAGTAACAGGCGCTGTACGAACAAATCAATCCAGAACAGGAACGCGCGCTTCCTAAAGAGCTGATAACACTGTCCAAACACTGTTATGAGAAGTTACTGTGCAGATTAATTCATTCAACCCCAGACACACCACAGGAAGATAAGGATCGACCATGACATTTCAAGGGTGATGCCAGAATAGCTTGGCGCCTATGGGCGCCAAGCTATTCTGGCATCACCCTTGAACTGTCATGGTCGATCTGTGTCCTGCACTGCAATGCAGTCTTCAGAGGACAACGGCAAAAATTAAGAATTTCGGTGTTGGGGTGGAATGAGTTAACTCAGTCAGCCCGATGCCTGTTTCCCAAATTTTGGAGGCGTCATCTAATGACTATGCACTAGTAGCAGGAGATGGATCGACCATGATAATTTAAGGGTGGTGCCATATTAGTCCTGCTGTAGTGCGACAGACCTGAATGGGTTAATGTCCACTTGCCCAGTATGTCGTAGGAACGAGAAGTTAGTTCCACGCAAAGTAGTACAGTAGGAAACGGTCTGGTTAGGTTCGGTGGGACCTTACTTTTTGACATGTGTGGGATTGGTAGGTATCGACCATCGTAGTTCAAGGGTGGTGCCAGGCGCCAAGCTGTCCTGGCACCACCCTTGAACTATCATGGTCAATTCATATACTCTTGTTGTGTGACGGCCCTCAATGGGTTAAATCATAGGAAGCGATAAGCTAATTATGGCACCACAATTGAACTATCATGGTCAATGTATATATATTCTTGTAGTGTGACAGCATTGCATGGGTTAAAATTATAGGAAGTGCCAAGCTATTCTGGCAACACCCTTGAACCATCATGGCTCATCCATATACTCTTGTAGTGTACACATACCAAGAGGAATTACTCAGCGCTGGACAGACAGTTAGATCCCCTGCCCCCGCCTATCAGGCACCGAATCGCCAGCCCACAGAAAAATACGCGCGTATAGTAGAACCAGACGATCACCTACATCCCTGTAGTGTGATGGCACTCCACTCTAACTGTTTGTCTGTCCAGTTCTAGCACTATAACGCCACCACACTCCCCACCCTAAGCTGGCTGTCGTAATGTATTTGTGGTACGTGAGTCAATGTCAAAAGCGTGCGCATGCGTGCGCGAGTTGTGAGTGCGCGCTTAGAGTTATAATTATTATAAGATAAGCGCATTATAAATATCGTTATTATTATTATTATTATTATTATTATTATTATTATTATTATTATTATTATTATTATTATTATTATTATTATGGGTTAATTCATAGGAAGTGCCAAGCTATTGTGGACTTTCTTGGTCAATCCATATATTCCTGTAGTGTGACGGCACTCCATGGGTTAAATCATAGGAAGTGCCAAGCTATTGTGGACTTTCTTGGTCAATCCATATATTCCTGTAGTGTGACGGCACTCCATGGGTTAAAATCATAGTTTCCATATGCCTCATTGCGCCTTATGTAAATAAAATGAGTCTGGTATGGCTACTTTTCTGCCTTTATATGAAAACACATCTGTATGTCCATTGCATAACAGTCAAAATATCGCTTTTCTCAAGAATGGACACTGGTTCCATGTGCCTAGAGGCCATACCAAACCAAACCTGACGTTATAACGTCAGGTCTGGTATGACCTCTAGGCACATGGCAGCTCAGTATATATAATGGGGACGTGGTCACACCTGCTGTCTGGTTCCATGAGCTTTCTACCAGAAAGCATCCGATCCTTGGGCCGACGTCAGTTTTAGCTGGCTCGCACGTGGGCCCGAGAAACGTTCGCTAACTAGGATAATTATAGGGAAGAGCCCAACGGAGAAAGACACACGCTTAGAAAAGACAGTTTGAACACAATTTATTAACTCATTCGAGACGTGCCGCCTTCGGATACGCGGCTTATGCCGCGTATCCGGAGGCGGCACGTCTCGAATGTGTTAATATGCCGGGTAAATACACTTCTTCAAAATAGACGGACAAGTATAAAGATCAGTCGCTACTTATCAGCGGGGAAGGGATTCTTCTTCGCTGATAAGATTAGTAGCGACGGATATCAATATTTGTTTGTCTGGTTAGAATAATAATAATAATAATAATAATAATAATAATAATAATACCGGTTATTATATAGGCGGTTTACCCAATTCTGCGAATCGGCTCAAAGCGCCGCGAACTGAACCCAACACGCACTCTCACGTGACACACACGCATTCACTCTGAAGACAAACACAGTGCAAGACAAACACAGGACATTTACGTGGTGTGAAGGGTCAGCTCAGCTACTGAGGTTTCGGAAATTTTGATCGCTTGTATATGATTTTTTTTTAATAAAGTGGCCTGAAACCGGTACCAAAGGGGAGGGGGAGGAAGAGCCGGAGTAGCCGGAGAAAGAACCCCTTACGGTCCGCCCGAATTAACGGTGACACTTACTAGAGGAGAAAAGTGCGAAGCCGGAACCCGGTATCGAACCTCGCACCATTAGCATTGGAGGCAGGCGCCTTAACCACTGCGCCACGACCGCCCGTGAAGAGGGGTATTTACCCGAAATATGAATAAATTGTGTTGTAACTGTGTTCTGAGCGTGTTTCTTTCTCTGTTGAGCTCTTCTCTGAGTTTTACCCGCTTGACAGTCACCTTTTGGGTCTGATTTAGGATAAATTATAATTTTGTGACGGCCTTGTTTGATAAATGTGACCTAATGAGACATAATGATGCTGCAGACATGCAACAAAGCATCAATCAATTAATTTGAATGAAGTAATTAAACTAACTGACTTTGATCAGTCACATGACTTTCTTTCATCCCGAAGTAGGCCGGCACAGCTTACATACATGAACTTCGAAGAAGCACCCAACCTTATTTATTAACTCATTCAGCCCTACGGCCGTATTTCCCACATTTTGGAGGCGTCATCTAATGACTATGCACCAGTTGCAGGAGATGGATCGGCCATGATAATTCAAGGGCAGTGCCAGATTAGCTTGGCGCCTATAGTCTAGCGGCAGTATTTATAGAAAATAATAAGATTTGCCAGTGAACAAAATGCGCTTTGCACTTTGGAAGTTATATACAAAGGGAACTTTTCTCATTTTATACTCTTGTTTACCTTGCTCTCAGTCTCCCTTTGACCTGAATTATGTGCCCTTATTTTCCGCGTGTCAGGACGATTCTGTAATCAAAGAACAATCCTCTTACACCCAAATGTACTGCTTACAGCGATCGGGCGATTGATTTTCGTTGATGACTCATTCATCCCCGACACACCACACCATGATATATAGATCGACGATGACAGTTCAAGCGTGGTGCCAGAATAGCTTGGCGCCATTCGGCGCCAAGCTATTCTGGCACCACCCTTGAACTGTCATGGTCGATCTGTTTCCTGAATTGTAAAACGTACCAGTCTTCACATGGCCACTCCAAAACTGGGGGATTTCGGCGTTGGGACACACAACGGGTCAAGGAAAGATGCCCGAACTTACGGGTTGATGTGTGCACGGTGCTCATTTTTGAAGTAGTATCAGCACCGTACACCCTAATGTTTAAGAATCGTACGCCATATCATTTAGAGTTGAACGGTTAATGAGAACTTTTGCTGAACTTGTATGGTTTTGGAGTGTCTTAATGAAAGGAAGATTGAGATGCTGTTTAGCAGGTTTCAGGTTGAAAACATGCGTTAGTCATTGTTGGTGCCCTTTGGCTAGTTTTTTTTTCATATCGTGCACTCGCTTATGCGTTGGTAAGGCGCGGACAAAACAATGCACAGATCCGCCGCATGAGAACCCCACAGTTTGAGAATTCTAATGACGAGCTGCTCCATTTGCAAATAAGAATTTTTTTTTTTACCTGAAAATTAGACCGTCTCAGATTGTATGAGGAAGTCCATCTTCATTGTGTGTTGGACTGTGATTCTGAACGTTACGGACCAAGGGCGAGGGTCCAAAATCACACACTACCACATCTTACATTTAGAACATATGCGCAAGCGAATTGGAGGTCAACAAAGTGTTGTAGGTTTGTGGTATTCAACCATAATAGGTTGAGGACAAGACACATAGACTCTCATAAGTCTCTACCTGCTGCAGAGGCTCATGAGAATCGATGCCTGTTGCAGGGGAAAAGATGGCTGATTAATTAATGGTCATCCCTTACGGTGATATTACCTTACCCAAAATAACCCACCGTGAAAAATGGGAAGTAAGCACGCATACTCTGTGTGTTGGTCAGGCCTGCCTGCCCATTGAATGGTTTGAACTCATTGTTCCCGGAGTAAAAAATACCCACATTTTGGAGTTATCCTCTGAGGACTGCAATACAGATCAGGAGACAGACTGACCATGATAGTTTAAGGGTGGTGACAGAATAGCTTGGCGCCTATGATTCTTGCAGTTGGATCGCGCTCACTTCTTCTCAGCGGTGAAGAGGTTAAACACACATATTTGTTACAATCACGACCACATCTCCAAACAATAGCAAGGCACGAGGCACTTTTGTTTAATGCACAGAAAATAGTTATTGCTACATTTGCTTTACTGCAGTAAAGAAAGCGCCGATGAAAGTCACGTCTGGAGGAGAGTGAGAGAGGCATGACAAGCAAGCTGTGTTGTAGTAGTAGCTCTTGCGTAGATGGGACAGTCTGAAATAAAAGTATTCAAAACCTTATCTTCACAATGACAATGACGATTACAACGATGGCGATGGGAATGAGGATGATGCGGCACTGACATTGAAGGGATTAACAGGGAAACCCCGGCAGAAAGATGAAATTCCCCCAAGTCCAGACCAAACAGGTCATCGTCGAGCGTTTAAAATGCAATGAATATCACAACAAGAAGAGAAACACGCTTAGAAAGGTAAGAAAACAACGCAAAATGTTAATTCTAAATTGTGACACACTTGTCAAATGTGGCGAGGTGTAAAACACAGGTAAACACACACAGACATACACACACACACACACACACACACACACACACACACACACACACACACACACACACATACACACACACACACACACATACACACATAGCCTAGCCTGTTCGTCACTATGATCGCCCTGATCTAGTCACAATACTTAACTGTCATGGTCATCGATCGAGGAGGGGGAGGGGGGGGGGGGGGGCAAAGGGTTTCAGAGTACGATGAATGGAAAATACCTTATAGAACATTACGAGAGAACACAGCACGGCATGGAAACTCGGGTACGTTTTATAACAAGCGTCACAAAGACCATTTACGGGGGAGAAAACATTTGCAGCACATGCCCGGACAAAATATCGGCAGATCAACATACACTAAGATGAAAATCAGTCAGGAAACGTCGAGGCGGATCACCTGAGCTATCTCAGTTCCGAAACTGTGACAGACCTGATTCCTCCGACTATAACAATAAGAAATGAAAGCACGTCATTTGCTGTGTATGGACAGACCGAATAGATCTAAATTGTAAACGAATGGGAGATACTCAGAAAAATGGGAAAAAAACTCACAATCTACTGCCCGAAAGGCACTCCACATCTGTACGTGGCATGGACCTTCATGATCCGCCACACACGTGGGGGCCCATGAGCATATATTCTTCTTTTTGTGCAAAGTTATACAGTTAAGAAAATTTATATTCATCACTGAACGATCATGAGAAAGATGTGAAAACATTATGAATACAACGGAAGCAAACGTGTTTGCAAATGTCATAGATTATCATGCGGTTTAGTATAGTCTACAACCTGGAATACGTAGCCCAATGCATCTGCTGACTCGGGGCTAACAGAATTGACGCCTTGCTACTGACAGTGAGTTAGCAGAGATCATCACAACAGGAAAGGCCTGGGATTGTTGTACGATAACGAATTAAATAAGAGCACGAAATGACGCATTGCTACTGAGTGAGTTAGAGCTACGGGCGGAGATCATCACAACAGGAAAGGCCTGTGATTGTTGCACGATAACGATTTAAATAAGAGCACGAAATGACGCATTGCTACTGACAGCGAGTTAGAGCTACGAGCAGAGATCATCACAATAGGAAAGGCCTAGGATTGTTGCACGATAACGATTTAAATAAGAGCAAGAAATGACGGACAGAAAAGTAGCGATGACGGTGCACGAAAATGCTCATTTACTTCCCTGTGCCATTCATTGACCACAATGTATATATTACGGACCAATCTCAACACATCGGCCTACAAAATTAATGACCACCGAAAAAATAACCCACATATGTAACTTGTAAGGCATGACGTGGGTTGAATTACGCAAGATCGGCTTAACATCTGCACTAAACAATTTGTTATAAATAGTTGCAATATGTTTACCTCAGTCAGACCATTAAGATCACAGAGAACAGCGGGTCAACTGTAAGCATGCTCACCTTCGATCCCTAGCACTGACGATGGCGACTGACTTCTGCATACACAAAAGTGCGCGTCTTTTTAAAAGCGTGGCGTCACTTTTCTTCATTTGACTTGAAACCAATCACATCCGGCTTTGTCGAATGAACTCCAGTGAAGTTCAAGTCTGCACTCTGCGCGCGCGTTGCGTGTGTATGTGTCAGAGGGAGAGAGAGAATTACGATATGCCTCGAGTACTGCGTCAGTGTCTGAGTTGCCGTTTAACGTCGCCGTCACTGTCTGATTTTCTCGAAAAGTCGCGGCTTTTTACTTTTTAATTTTTTTTTCTGTAAGAATTAAATTTTATTTAAAAAGTTGAAAAAATACAAAGCTGGCTAACGAACACATCCAATGTCTTTCTCCAAGCTAGCTATATGCAAAAGTTCAAGTAAATATGACAAAAATTACGGACTGTAATCTGGGTCAACCGACTTTCGATAAACGGTTGTTTATGTCTTCAATGAGGCATTCAAGTACAATATGCTCGGAGGCTCTCTTAGCCACCCACTTTAAAAAGTATGTCGCCAAGTTTCAAGCTTGTGTGTACAGAAATAGCGTAACTAGACATGACGCAATTTTTGTCTTGTTACTTCAATTGTTCGAGGTTTAGCCTGCCCGCCTTTGACAAAATGGACATGCTATTAAATTCGCCCCACCGCGACCCGTCCTAAAATGTCCTTCTATAAACATAAGAGACTTAAAAAGTGACATTTACCGCATACAAACAGCTCTGCGTTTGCTCTTGTCCTCTAGTGGTACTATCTCGATGTTGAGATCAGTGTGCGGTCTATAGCAAGTTTTTATTCGGTCTATCGCGTTGGGTTTGGGAGGGAAAAAAGCCAGAGGCTTTTCTTTGATGGTTTCAGGGTACCTTTCGTGCCGATTGCAGGTACCCCAATGGCAATGCCTGAATATTTCAGTGAAATGTATATATATGCACAAGAACAAAGGAGAGAAGTCTGCCTGCTCTAATTATCGTGGAATTACCCTGCTGTCCATTGCCGGGAAAATTCTCGCAAGGTTGCTCCTGAATCGGCTGGTACCCGCCATCGCTGAAGACCACCTCCCAGAGGGCCAGTGTGGCTTCAGAGCCAACAGGAGTACCACCGACATGGTCTTTGTGCTGAGACAGCTTCAGGAGAAGTGCCGCGAGCAGAACAAAGGGCTGTATATAACGTTTGTCGACCTAACAAAAGCGTTTGACACTGTGAGCAGGCAAGGTATGTGGCAGATCCTGGAGCGACTAGGTTGTCCCCCAAAGATCCACAACATGATCGTCCAGCTCCACGAGGACCAGCAAGGCCTGGTCAGACTAAACAGTGACCTCTCAGATTCATTCCCCATTCGCAACGGCGTGAAGCAAGGCTGCGTGCTGGCACCGACCCTCTTCACCATCTTCTTCAGCATGATGTTGAAGCAGGCCACAGTGGACCTCGACGATGACGACGCAGTGTACATCAGGTACCGTCTCGATGGCAGCCTGTTCAACCTCAGACGACTGCAGGCCCACACGAAAACCCTAGACAAACTGATTCGTGAGCTGCTCTTTGCTGATGACGCTGCCCTTGTTGCACACACAGAGAGAGCCTTGCAGCGCATTACGTCCTGCTTCGCAGATGCCGCCCAGCTCTTTGGACTTGAGGTCAGTCTGAAAAAGACAGAGGTCCTTCATCAGCCGGCACCCAAGGAAGAGCATCGCCCTCCCCACATCACCATCGGCGAGTCCGAACTGAAGTCTGTACACCAGTTTACCTACCTTGGCTGCATCATCACGTCAGACGCCAAGCTGGACAAGGAGCTGGACAATAGGCTGGCAAAAGCGAACAGTGCTTTCGGGCGACTACTCAAGCGGATGTGGCACAATCAACAGCTGAAAAAAGGCACCAAGATCAGCGTGTACAGAGCTGTCGTCCTCACCACCCTGCTGTACGGTTCCGAGTCCTGGGCCCTCTACCACAGCCAACTACGACTCCTCGAACGCTTTCACCAGCGCTGCCTCCGTACCATCCTCAGCATTCACTGGAGTGACTATGTCACCAACGTCGAGGTCCTTGAACAGGCTGAAACTGCGAGGCTTTTCTGCTGCGGACACAGCTTCGCTGGGCGGGGCACGTCTCCAGGATGGAGGATCATCGCCTACCCAAGATCACTATGTTCGGCGAGCTCGCCACTGGACACCGAGACAGGGGCACCAAAGAAGAGCTACAAAGACGGTCTCAAGAAGTCACTTAGTGCCTGCCAAATCGACCACCGCCAGTGGTCTTCGCTTGCTGCGGACCGTTACACCTGGCGCTCCACCATTCACAAGGCAGCCGTCTCCTTTGAGGACTCTCGCAGAGCTAACCTTAAGGACAAGCGGCTCAGAAGAAAAAACAGAGTTGTCGTAACTCAGAACCCTGACCGCAGCCACTGCGGTCGAACCTGCCTGTCCCGGATTGGCCTCCGCAGCCACGAAAATGCCTGCAGACGACGTGGGCAAGCCCTATAGAATCTTCGTTCGCGAAGTCAAGCCAAGAGATATGCACAAACAGTATCGCACTTCACCATTTCCTTGCGTAGTTACGGGAAAGCTTGTGGGACCCAGCAACAGGACCGCGCTGCGGCAATTTTGTTCTATTTTCTGATTGGCTGAAAATGCGCGCACCGGTGAGGTCTATAGGAGTTTAAGGATGAATCACGAACACCGTCACATATCCTCACGCTCGCGTGCACACGCACGCACGCACGCACGCACGCACGAACTCACGCATGCAAGTACGTACGAAAGCACGTTCAGTCACACATACAATTACTTTGACACACACCTGCACAAGCACGTTAAGACGCACGCACGCGTACGCATTCGCACACACAGACACACAGACATACACACTCACACACGTTTTAAGGGAAAAAAACCCACCATAACATTACATATTAAACTCAAACAGTAATTGTTTTAAATTGACAAAGTTTCCTTCAATACAGCAAATCATCACCATAATGCCATTTATTGCCAGAGTTGACAGACGGCGCTTCTGAAATCTTAGTTAATCCAACGCCAGTAAACCCCAGCCGTCCAAGAAACATGGATGTAAAGGGGTAACCACAAGAGGCATAGATCCTCGTGAGCCCCCGCGAATGCGAGCTCATGATAATCTATGCCTCTTGCAGCTGAATCGTGTTCACGTTTCTCGGCGGTGAAGGGTTTAATTTACTGAACAGTATACATTTTCTTTCATAACGAAGCGTAATATTACAAATCAACGCCCTTAACAGCAGACTTCAGCTCCGCCTCCGTTACTCCACCGTCTTCTACATCGCTGCACATCTCACAGTCTCCATTCTCCCTTACCTTCGTCTTGTTATACCTCTGCCGCAGGCGTAAGTAAATGCGGTAAATTGCCACAAAGAGAGCCGCCTCCACTAGAATGAATACCGCGAAGAGAAGCGGATATATTGCCAGCTCGCCTAGCATGTCTTTAGGGTAGGTGAGTGCTAGAAGTGTCATACACATGGGAAAGTTCTGGAGTCCAGTTTCCAAGGACACTGTGCGACAGCGTTTCGGCGTCATGCGCACGATCCTGTATAATAATAATAATAATAATAATAATAATAATAATAATAATAATAATAACAAGAATGACGATAATGATGATATTGATGATAATTATGATACTACTACTACTAAAAATAATAATATAAAGTAATAATAATGAAATAATAGTAATAATGAAAATAATAATATCACTAATAAGAAGATGAAGAAGAATACATTGATAAACCAGTAAATACATGAATGAAAAAACAACGTCATGAATAAATGGATGAATGGATAAGTGGAATAGAGAGTGGGCAGATCCTGACGAATGGTTGCATGGACGGACGGACGGACGGACAGACCGACAGACGGACGGATGGATGGATGGACGGATGGATGGATGGATTTAAATGACATGTGTTTAGGTTCAACCTTCGATTTTTAGACATTATTTTATTATATCGAGCAGGCAACTAGTATCATCTCACAACGAGGAAAAAAACACGTACATAAAAAAGAAAACACAGCCGAACTCTCAACAAACATATGCTAGCCGGTAAGCTGAGTACATGACAATATCTGCCGTGTTCCGGCAGAAGGCAGAATGTCTATATTTGCCAAACACGAGATTTTCATTGTTATACAGTGAAAACCTCGCTTTTCTCAAATATATAATCTGGCTTTTTCCAATTCAAGGCAGATATGCAGGCCAAGTCTGGCCAATGTCGGTCGGGGCACCTTTTTGTCACCAGGGGTTAGTTACATGAGTGAGGTTAGTCCTGTGCAGGCCACTAAGCAAGGTGCTCCGTTATGGCGGATCGCCTTGTTTAGTGGCCTGCACAAGGCTAAGCTCACTCATGCAACTGAGCCCTGGTGACAAAAAGGTGCCTCGACCGACGTTGGGTAGACTTGGCCTGCTTATCTGCCTTGAATTGGAAAATGCCAGAGCCCAGGTACCCACCAGGCAAATATGTATCCCAGGAAGAAGGCAATGGAGGGAAGCAGGATGACGGCCAGGTATATTTGCCAAGAGGCGTCATACATGTGTGGGTACAACGCAGTCATCAGGCCTATCGTTAGCACTATGCATAGCGCGCCGGCTACACTCCCCACCTGAAATAAGTACACACAAAGTTACAATATGCGAATCTGCATGAAATTACAATTAAAACAATAGTCGTTTTCAGCAAAGGAGAAGTAGGTCAAAAGTTTAGCATATGCCAATATTAGTTGTGTTACGAGTTAGGCTTTGCTAGTGGTTCTTGTCGCCTCGAGGGTCTGGTCAGGGGGAATCAATGTCGAAGGTAAGACTGAGTCAAGGGCTATAGCCCTCGACTCTTACCTCCGACATTGACACCCCTGACCGGACCCTCGAGGCGACAAGAACCACTGGCAAAGCCTAACTCGTAATACAACGATTTTGTCTTCAACAGTAACATAATAATAGCGTGAAGAATATCCTTAAAAGACCATAAACTTTACGTGTGACGTAGAGATTTAGGGGACGTAATTTTCCACACTTCCGACTATCAGTCAACAATCTCGCGCGAACTGCATTCGAGTGGCATTTCTCTCTCAAGTATTTCTTTTAAAATTTAACACATTTTCAGTCATTCTTTAAAAAAAAAATGAAATTGGTAATAAAGGCGTGCATATAAATTTTTGTTGTTGTTGTTGTTGCGCAACCCCCTCAATTTTCGTAGACTTTGAGATGGGGTTGGTCGGAGCACGTTCCTTAGCATGCAAATGACGAACATAGGCGGGCACACATCTGACTCTGACAGTGAAGTAACACGATACAAATAAATTGTGGCATGCTTAGCTACGCTACCGCGCTGTTGAACGTACATTTGGCACGAAACGCCGTGTGTGTGTAGACACGAGTTTTTCCTGTGTTTGTGTACGTACAGGACTGAAACTTTAGGAAGTGCTTCCTTTAAGAAGTATCTCGGAGTACTTTTCATATTTAAATTGGAGTACTCATTGTATCGAAAAATTGCCGTTTATAGAATGTCGGTTGACCAGCATTGGAGTCCGTAATTTGTGTGATATTTATTTGAATTTTGAATACAGCTAGTTTCAAGAAAGATATTGGCCAGCTTGTACCTATTCAATGTTTTCATAAAAAATAATTCATCTTAGAAAAAAAATGTTGAAACGAAGAATTGTCGACTTCAGACAGTGACGGTGACGTAATAGCCTAGGCACAGTGTACATTGTTGCTGTTTTATGACGCAAAACACCGGACACGCAATTGTTATACATGAATTAACACAAGTCTATCTATCTATCTATCTATCTATCTATCTATCTATCTATCTATCTATCTATCTATCTATCTATCTATCTATCTATCTATCTATCTATCTATCTATCTAATCTAATCTTATCGTATCTTATCTAACCTAACCCAACCTAACCTAATCTCTCTCTCTCTCTCTCGCTCTCTCTCTCTCTCTCTCTCTGCACCAAGTGTGTTTTCGGATTCCTGGAATACTAGTTTTGCGTGATTTTATTAGTGCTTGCTTGCTTGGAAAAACTCACGTTCCTTCAGGAACAGTACTTTCGAGTTGGTCGGTGATCCTCACGATACCGTTTTTCCGCCACATTCGTCTTTGTCCAAAATCGGAGTACTGAAACGGGTCTGTTGGGTTTCCTGACTTGATTTTTTGTGAGTTCAGTGATTCTTCTGATTTAGCTCTGCTTTTTCCAGGTGAGCGTGTAATCTTTATCTAAACACGAATTTGTCCACAAACTGAAAGTTACTTTTGCCATTGATTCAATGATTGTGTACATTTGCGTCACGCGTTCTTTGAACTAGAGCGGCTGACGCGTCATATGGAACTAGAGTACCAAGTGCGTCACTTGGAACATGAGCGCTGACGTCGATCAATTACCTCCCGCTCGCAAGTGCCTTCCCCTAATAAAAGCTCTATCCCTATCACGCACTGGTATCATGCTGGCATATAACTAATTCCTTGCACTGTGGTGCCCTTTCTGCAGTGCACTAACAGCTCCTTGCCAATAAATCCAGTGTGTGACTGTCTAGTTCGTGTTAGCAAGATGGCGGACTAGATAACTCCAGTGTAGGACACTAAACCGCTAAAGCCATGCCCCCGCACACGAGATCTATCAAAGCCAAATACTCCATTGACTTAGAAAAAGTTAAGAAAACAAAAGACTGGCATCAGATCACTTTTGATACAAACGGTCTTCACTTGCCGGTGTGGAGGCATGCTTTACGAGAACGATACCAGTTCGCAAAAGGACGACCACACAAAGACACTCTCCCTCGCCCATCCCCTGGCCACTGACCTTCCTCCTGAACTTTTTAAATCAGTGAAAAAAAAAAAAAAATTACGGTATTTATAATGCGCTTATCTTATAATAATTATAACTCTAAGCGCGCACTCACAACTCGCACACGCATGCGCACGCTTTATACAATGACTCACGTAACACAAATAGTGAAGATACATTAGGACGGTCAGCTTGGGCTGGGGAGTGTGGTGATATAGTGCTAGAACTGTTGAAAGAGATGAGTTTTGAGGGCAGACTGGAAGGAGGAGAGCGAGTGCTTCTGACGGAGAGAGAGTGGGAGAGTGTTCCAGGTGGTTGGACCGTATACTGAGAAAGAGCGGGGGCCGAAAGTGCTGAGTTTGGTGCGGGGAATGAGGAGGCGGAGAGGGTCAGAGGCGGAGCGGAGGGAGCGGGGAGGAGTGTAGGGGTGAAGTAAGTTGGAGAGATACGCAGGAGCGTAGCTGTTCAGGGATTTGTAGCAGAGAGACAGAATCTTGTATTGGATGCGTTGGGGGATGGGGAGCCAGTGAAGGAGTTTGAGCAGGGGAGTGATGTGGTCGGATTTTTTCTTTCTGAGGACGAGGCGGGCAGCATTGTTCTGGACGCGCTGGAGAGTGAGAGTGGTGGAGTGAGGAAGGCCAGAAAGGAGAGAGTTGCAGTAGTCGATGCGATATAAGATGAGAGAGACAGCGAGTTTGGTGGCAGCTTCGGTAGTGAGGTATTTTCTGATCTGACTGATGCGGCGGAGGTGGAAATAACATGCCTGGGCCGTGGCGGAGACGAAGCTGGTCATGGAAAGAGAGGAATCGAGGATAACGCCAAGGTTCTTGACCGAGTCAGAGAGGGAGATGGGGGTGCTGTCGAGTTGAAGGTGGAGAGAGGGAGAGAGCTGGGAAAGTTTCTGGCGAGTGCCTACCAGCATGGCTTCCGTTTTGTCGTCGTTCAGTTTGAGCTTGTTTGCTGTCATCCAGTTTTTCACGTCCTCATAGAAGTCAGCCGTGCGAGTCAGTAGTGTCTGAGTGTTGTCGAGTTTGTCTTGGTCTAGTAGTTGTGAGTCGTCAGCGTAGAGGTGGTGGTGTATGTGGTGAGACTGGATGATGTTGGACAGTGGGGAGATGTAGAGTGTAAAAAGGACCGGGCCCAGGACGGACCCCTGAGGAACGCCGCAGGAGAGCCTGACTGGGTTGGAGGAGACGCCGTCGATGGTGACGGACTGCTGTCTGTCGGAGAGGTAGGAGAGAAACCAGGAGTGAGCAGAGTCAGTGATGCCAAAGGAGTGGTGGAGGCGGTGGAGGAGGATAGAGTGGTCTATGGTGTCGAAGGCGGCAGAGAGATCGAGTAGCGTAAGAAGGGAGATGTTGCCCGAGTCAGTGGAGAGAAGCAGGTCGTTTAGGATATGTAGAAGGGCAGTTTCAGTGCTGTGATGTTTGCGATAGGCAGACTGGAAGGGACTGAGGGGGTTGTTGTCGGCGAGGTGGAGGTTGAGTTGGTTGAGGACGACCTTCTCAAGAAGCTTGGACAGGAAAGAGAGATTGGAGACTGGGCGGTAGTTCTTGAGTTCGTTTGGGTCGAGGTTGTGTTTTTTGAGGAGAGGACGGACGATGGCGGACTTGAAGATATCGGGGACGGAGCCATTTTCTAGAGATGTGTTGATGATGTCCGTAATGAAGGGCAAAAGTTTTGGGAGGCCGTCCTGGTAGAGGGAAGCTGGGAGGGGGTCTAGTTCGCAGGTTTTGAAAGGCATGGACTTTATGGTCTTGAGGACTTCATCCTGAGAGACGGGGTGGAAGGACGAGAGGGGAGTGCCGGAAAAGGGGGTGTCAGGGAGGCAAGGCGAAGAAGGCAGAGTGTCGAGTGTGTTGCGCAGAGTTTGGATTTTGTCGGAGAAATAGGAGGAAAAGGCGGACGGAAGTTCTTCTTTGCTGTGTGTGTTGGGAAGAGGAGAGTCTTTAGAAGTGCCTAGGAGTGTGTTCATGGTAGCGTAGAGGGTTTTGGAAGAAGTGGATTCCAGGATTTTGTTTTGAAGGTGTTTGCGTTTGAAGTCGGAGATCATTCTGCAGACTTTGGATCTGGTGGTTTGGAAGATCTCTCTGTGAACGGTGAGGTCGGATGAGCGCCAGCGGCGTTCCGCTTGTCGACGCTCGCGCTTGGCCTCGGCTATATCGTCAGTGAGCCAGGGGGAGGGGAGTCGGTTTGGTATGGAGCAGGTGGTGACAGGGGCATGGGTGTCTAGAAGTTTTCGAAGGGAGGAATCGAAATGGGATGCAAGATCGGGAGAGGAGGCGGGGTCCAAGAGAAGGTCGACAGCTTCGTCGAAAAAGTTCTCTCGGTTGACAGATTTTAGTTTGCGACAAGAGACAAAGAGCTTGGGCTTTTTCGGGGGAGGTAGGTTGAGGGCGACGAGAATAGCGAGGTGGTCGGAGGGAAGCACAGAGGAGGTGTCAAAGTCGAGGAAGAGTTGATCGGAGGTGCGGGTGATGATCCAGTAAAGGGTGTGGCCGAGTCGGTGGGTGGGTTTAGTGATGTGCTGTGTAAGATTGTGGTTAGAAAGTGACGTGCAAAGGCGTTTTGTGTCGGGGTGGTCGGGTTTGTCGAAGTGGAAGTTAAAATCACCAAGAAGGATGTGTTTTCCGGTCGTGTGCTGTAGTGGTCGAGGAGGAGATCGAACTCGGTGAGGAACATGGAGTTTGTAAGTTTGTTTTGAGAGCTTGGAGGGGGGCGATAGATACATGAGAAGATGAGGGACTGGCCAGGGAGTGTTGCTACGGCCTCGACAGATTCAAAGGAGGGATGAGCAAAAGGGAGAGACTGAGAGAAGGAGAGGTGAGTTGAGAGACAGTCCCTGTAGATGATGGCAATGCCACCCCCTCTGGAAGCACG
The DNA here is from genome assembly GCA_036245525.1 of Semisulcospira habei. NCBI lineage: Eukaryota > Metazoa > Mollusca > Gastropoda > Semisulcospiridae > Semisulcospira > Semisulcospira habei. Next base: position 128,259,065 of record BTPG01000002.1, on the reverse strand, counting down.
CGGGAAGGAGGCCAGGCGGTAGCCACTCGGAATGACGCTGGCGATGATGGGTTCATCGCCAGCTGAGCGGAGCCACGTTTCGGTGATCACGACAACATCTAGGTCATTGTCTAGGGTGAAATCTGAAATCACGTCGGCTTTGCCATCTTTGCAGACAGACTGTGCATTGAATAGACACAGTTTTAGGTTGGATGAGCCAGAAGAGGAAGATGGAGAAGAAACGGACGAAGAAGAGGACAAAGGAAGAGGAGGGTGGGGAGGGGGGGGGGAAAAAGGATGGAGGGGGGAAGGAGGGAGGAGGGGGAGAGGGGGGGAGGAGGAAAAGACGGGGAAGGAGAACCGGCCAAGAGAGAGGATGCGAGAGGAGGGTGAGGGGAAGAGGGGGGAGGAGGAGGAAGGGGAGTAGGAAAAGCTGAGGTAGAGGGAGGGGGAGGGCGAAGGGGAGGAGAAAGGGGCGAGAGGGGACGAGGAGGAAAAAGCAGGCGAAGGAGAAGGGGGTGAGGGGAGGAAGGGAGAGGAGGGCGGGGGAGGGGGAGGCCAAGGAAAGCAGGGAGCAGTAGATGAGCAAGAGAGGAAAGGAAATGGGAGAAGAAGGAAGGGAGGTGGAGAAATCGAGGAGGCAGGGGGAGGCGGAAGGGGTGGGAGGGCATAGAAAAGGGGAAGAAGTGTGTGGTTGTGTTTGTGGTGGTGAGTCCCGCCTTTTGCTAATTCCGCCTCTGTGGCCTCTCTTTCGCGATCGGATGCTGCGTAAGGCATCTGAAACACTGTCAGCGACACCGGCCGGGCAGTAGGTGGCGTGGCGACGTAGAGATAGCAGTTGTTGGCGTGTGTATTTGATGAGCATGATTGTGAGGACAAGAAAGAGGAAGGCGAGAAGAGGGTTCAGTAGGTTGTGTGTGTGTGTAAGTTGTGTGTGTGTGTGTGTGTGTGTGTGCGTGCGTGCGTGTGTGTGTGTGTGTGTGTGTGAGTGTGTGTGTGTGTGTGTGTGTGTGTGTGTGCCAGTGTATGTGTGAGCGGTGTGGTAGGGGAGCGACCTGATTTCCGGTCGGTCAGCGGCGAGATCGGGCAATGGCGCCGAAAGTGGGGAGGGCGAGATGTCGACGAGAGAGCACACGTAAACCTATAGAACGGTGGGAACACGAACGAATCTACAACAACCAAGCAGCAGATGCAACAACGGGTGGCAAACAGACTCACACAGTAAACATATCACACACTAGCACGCAGCACATGAAAAACAGGGCGCGGAAAGGCCCGGCGAAACCCACGCTGCGGAAGAAACAAAATGGCGACGTAAACAAAAATTCAAATGACAGACACAATTCAATACGATACCACTCAAACAGCAATCAGATCCGACGAAACACAAGCATAATCCTCATCAGCGCACTCTTATACGATACTCAGCAGACTTTCAGCACACGAAACACAGTACATCCAACGAAAAACCACTAAACACTGGGAGCGAAAACACGAGGTAGGTCGCACAAAGACAAGATGGCGCCCACAATGCTTGATCTCTCGCTTGATGGAAATAAGCTATTAAAAATCTCCATATACTATACCACGGGCACAATTCTAGTCCACGGGAAGGCGTGTGTGGACTGGGTGCAAGAGGAATTCGGCAAACTTAGGTCAGTCGTGAACCTCCTCCTCCCCAGCTATAGCATGTTTGGTAAACCTCCTGATCAACGGGCCCTGCCACCATGCGCCACTATGTGCTCACAGCTCCATAAAGCTGACGACCACCCGGGTCTGCCCTGGGGGACTTGGGTGGGGTTAGGTACTTTTTAGTTCCCAGGGTCACCCTGGTCAACCCCACAGGGTGGGTTTTCCTCTCTTTTCTGGGGCATGTGTTTCTGTCTACCCGAGGTCCATTCACCTGTATTTGCCTTTTTAAAAATCTCCCTACTGTCTGCACTGCCTCTTAATATTGGATGTGTGTTGCTAAATGGTCTTAGCTTATTTAGGCCCCATGTGTTAGGTTTATTTAACGTATTTGACTGGCTGGCGAGATACATTCAATGTTCTGTTTTTTTTTTTTTTTTCACAAGCAGTGCAGGCACGTCCTGAGAAAGCCTTGTTGCTGTCGGGACGTTAAGCAATGTACAATCAATCAATAAAGCTGACGATACTGACACGGTTGGTGTAGGTCTCGAGCAGGTAGCAGGAAGTGCTAATATCGACCAGGACCACGACAGCGCCAATGCCAGTGCAGTTTCAAACAGCGCGAATGACAGTGCCGATGTTGTATCAGCCGGCATTGACCGCTGTGGCTGTACCTGTGACGCCACTCCTTCGGTTAAAAATAAATGTTTAGGGCTTAACGTCTTTTGTCCACCACGAGGGTGATTTCAAAGACGGGGACAACGAAAAAGGGTCTGAGCAAATTTTGACCCAAGCTGGATTCGATCGCGGGACCTTTTGGTCTGGAAGCAAACGCTGTTACCACCGAGCCACCCAGCTCCCCCACTCCTTCGGTGGCCAGTGACCAGTGTGACAGCCCGGGCGATTGCCCCCCTCTCGCGGACACCAGTTCTGCCTTGCAACCGTCTACTTCCATGCTCCAAGCTAACACGGCCAAGAAGCTGACGGAACTCGGCCGTGTTGTTTATGGTCTCGGTGCTGCGATCGGCTCTCAACACGACACAGCCATCTGTGCAGTGTATGACTTACAGAAAGAGGTGCGTGAGCTGGTCCGGATTGAGATTCGTGACATCAAGGCCGAGTTCCACCAGCAGCTTGAACAACTTTGTTGTCGTGTCAAGTCACTGGAGGCTGAAAACAAGAAACTCAAATCTCAGCTTGGTGACCACAACAAAATGTTTACTTCACTGCGCATCACTTCCCAGCCCTCCAAGAAGCAGATGACAGATTCACAGGTGGACGGCACTCTGTTGTCAACCAAGCCTGTCCCATCCCTGACCTCCTCTCAGCCCCGACAGGTCGTTCCTACTGACCAATCTCCGCCTGCCATCAACCTAGCCAAGACTCCCTCCGTTGGTATGGCTTCCCCGTTATCCATTCTAAGCTCAGGTGTCACTCCCTCGCCGAGCCAGCCCGCACACAACACTGACCGAGCCTCATACCGTGACGTTTTAGTCGCCGCCGTGCCTGTGTCCAATCGCTTTGCTGCCCTCTCTGTTGACGACTGCACAAACGTCCAGGTAAAAATATAGGCATGGAATCGCTCAGGAACACGTGCCGCCCCAAGCGTGATCAACATCAGGATCACCCTATCCCCGCTGATGTCTTGACCAAAGAGAGGATTTTGCCTGGGGTCCCTGCTGTGCTAATAGGTGATTCAATCTTGCGAGAGGTGGGTAGCAAGATTGTGTCACGGACTGTACCTATGCAGAAGATATGCGTGCCGGGCGTGTCCATTGCTGAATTGATGGCGTGGCTTGACTCGCAGCCTACTGCACCGCACATTGTTTTAGCCGTGCTGCATGTCGGGATCAACACATGCAAACGCCGTCAAGTGATCAGTGTGGACACCTGGGCCGCCCTCCTCAAACTGGTGAAAATTAAGTTTCCATGCGCCTCCGTCAAAATGTCGTCTGTTTTGCCTGCTTTTGGTCGACACCCCGCCAACAGCGCCATCATTCCATCCAACAGGAACCTGATGGCGGCGTGTGATCAGGCGAGGGCTCTGTACATTGACAACGTGCCAGTGTTTCTATCTCGTGGTGACAGACAGAATGATAATTTCCATCCAAGCACTGAGGGGGCCTCGCGACTTGCCTTCAACCTTAGGTCCACAGCTCATGCATCCCTGCCGTCTATGCGGTCTAGCTCTGCCCACCAGCCTGTGCTGCGGCCAACTATGTGTGACTTCCGCCTGCAATACGGACCCCCCCCCATGCCGCCTCTAGGAGGCTTGCACCTTAACGGTCACTTACCCATAGATTTCAACTGTAAAGTACCCATCCTCCCGACCCCACATTATCCACCCCAGCCACTGACCAATCAGCGTGTTTCCTACCCCGTGGCCCCTTCCCCAAAATTTTCCTGTGATCCTGCCACTTGTAGTGTTGCTTTCCCTGTGCCACCTGTTACCCCTAGCCATGGCCGGTACGGCTACATCCCCTGTCCAGAGTATCATGGGCGGCACTATGAGACGTCTGAGTGAATTTCAGTGTGAACCCACACTGTTTGCCTCCCTCGATTATCACCAGTGGTTCGACCGGCACAATCAGTGTCGTCTATTGTTCTTCCCTTGACTGATTGAAGTGACATTCTGAACCCACGCTCGTTGTCTCCCTTGATTCGTTCTGGCGGAGCGACGGAGACAACTTGCGCGGCGTACCATGATGTCTCAATGTCGTATTTATAAGTCCACATGGATTGTCTCTCTCGCTTCTCTACTGTGAATCGACGGAGTGAACCAGTGTGGCGCTCACCTTCCCTCTCATACGGAAAGACAGTCACTCAGTGTAGCACAAACCTTACCTCTCATTAATTATGAAATGTGAATCTGGCAAACTGTTTAGTGTCCGACATTGCATATATCGTTTTTTTAATCAAATAGCACTTTGGATTTAATTCGTGACATGAATTTTTCTTCTGTGAATGGTGATGATTATGATCTTCCTGCATTTTCCTTTCTTTCAAAACGGAGGAAATATACTCTTCTTGATATAGCGAAGGAGCCAGTGTGTGTGTATCGTATATTATACGGTCTCCGACCAGTGACTCATTTATTTTGCTTTTCAGAACGTAACAAAAACATTATTTTCCCTACGTGGGATGTGACGCTAAGGAGCCAGTTTAGATATTTATATATATCGCAGATACGGTATACGTTCAGTGACTCATTCGCCTACAGAACGTAACGACCTATTATTTCCCCTGCGTGGGGCGTGACGTTGTCTGCAGCGAAAGCGATAGACTGAGCTGAGTTTTCAGCACTGTAGTTTCTCCTGGGTTTTGTTTAACTTTGTTAGTGTTCAAAAGTTTTCATTTGTTCTTAACTGGCTTTTGTAAACATTCCCCCCCCCCCCCACCCACGTGTTGCTTCATCATGCCTGCCTGTAGCCCACATGTACATCAGCGTTCGCTGAATAAGCATGATTTACGGATAGGGCACCTTAACGTTTATCATTTATACAACAAAGTGCCCGACGCCACTGTTTTACTTTCACAACCCCAACCCTTTCATATATTTGGATTTACTGAGTCTAGACTCGGGGAACATATTAGTGACGCCTCGATCTCCATTTATAACTATACTATATTCTGTAGAGATGCATCATCCCCCGGTCATACCGGTATACGTATAGCTGTGTACATTCATAACTCTATCCGCCAGTTCGTTACCCGCCGCATGGATTTAGAGTCTTGTCACGTTGAAAGTTTATTTCTTGAATTGAAATGTGACAAATCTTCCCCCACACTAATTGGATTTATTTATCGCACCCCTTCAGCCACATTCTCATGGTCCCCCACCCGTGTCTGCCCTGGAGGACTTGGGTGGGGTTAGGTATTTTTTAGTTCCCAGGGTCACCCTGGTCAGCCCCACAGGGTGGGTTTTTCTCTCTATTCTGGGGCATGTGTTTCTGTCTACCCTTTGTCCATTCACCTGTATTTGCCTTTTTAAAACTCTCCCTACTGTCTGCACTGCCTGTAGCTCTTGATATTGGATGTGTGTTGCTAAATGGTCTTAGCTTTATTTAGGCCCCATGTGTTAGGTTTATTTAATGTATTTGATCGGCTGGCGACATACATTCAATGTTCTGTTTATTTTCTTTTTCACAAGCAGTGCAGGCACGTCCTGAGAAAGCCTTGTTGCTGTCGGGACGTTAATCAATGTACAATCAATCAACATTCTCATGATATGATGATTTTGTCACCATGATGGATAAGGTGCAACAACGTCACAACAAAGATATACACCTTCTAGGCGATTTTAATATTGACCTGCTAAAAACTGGTAATGCGGCGTGGAATTGCACCACCTCATTATTTGGCCTGCAGCAGATGGTTCGGTCTCCCACTAGAGTTTCTTTGTCATCCGCCACATTGATTGACCACATCTACACTACAAATGCACCTGCTGTCACACATGTCGACGTGCCGAATGTTGCCATTAGTGATCACTTTCCTACTTGTTTTAATCTTTCAGTTAAACGTGATAGACCCCAGCACAAACACCACACCACCATCACATACAGGTCTTACACAAAGTTTAACAAAGATGACTTTCTTCATGACCTCTCAATCACGCCCTTTCACCTTATTTATAACACTTCTGATCTCAATGAAGCCCTCTCGCTTTGGTACAAGCTATTTCTTTGGGTCCTCGATAAACATGCCCCACTAAGGACTAAACGCGTTAAACACCCTACCCTTCCGCCTTGGTTGTCAAAGGACATCATTCACACAATGAAAATAAGAGATGACTTAAAACGGCAGAAAAAGTTTGCGGATTTTAAGAAACAACGTAATCTTGTAAAATCCTTAGTTAGAAAAGCACAGAAAACGCTTGCGGAAAAAGTTATCTCAGAGGGTAAAGATACCCGAAGTGTCTGGAATGCAATCAATTTGTTTACAAAGAAGAGGAGTTCCATCAATGCTGCTACCTCTCCAGGCATAACTCCAGACGACTTCAATTCCCACTTTTTAAATATTGCTGAGTCCCTTGTACAGTCTTTTTTCAGTGGCACTGATAGTTACAGTTGTTCTGATAAACTGCGTACACACTGTGAGTCTGCAACAGGTGCGTCATTCTCCATACCTCTTATGACAGTGTTTGAAGTAGTTAAATATATTTCTACTCTAACAAGTAAATCGTGTGGCCTGGATGGAATAAACAACATGGTACTGAAATTGTCCCTTCCATACACAGCTGACACCTTGACATTTATATTCAACCTTTCTATCAAGCAAGGTATTTTTCCAGATGCCATGAAAGATGCTAAAGTTGTCACCATTCCCAAATGTACAGATCCCAAAAGTCCAAACGATTTCCGTCCTATTTCAGTGTTATCACTATTATCGAAACCACTAGAAAGACACGTTCATAAGCACCTACTCCAATTCTTGGAGAATCACCGCCTCCTCGTATCTCTTCAGTCCGGTTTTAGACCTAAACACTCATGTCATACTGCCCTCGTTCACATTGTTGACTCTCGGCTCTCATCAATAAACAATTCCAAATTAAATGGTGCAGTTTTTCTGGACCTAACCAAAGCATTTGATTTAGTCGATCACAACATTCTTTTAAAGAAACTTTCAGTATATAAGCTTGATTCGAACTCTATAGCTTTTTTCTCCCCCTACCTCAGTAACCGCCGACAGAAGGTGTACTCAAACGGACGGTATTCGAAAGAAGGTATAGTCAGGCACGGAGTCCCCCCAAGGATCTATCCTAGGGCCTCTTTTATTTTCTTTATTCATTAATGACCTACCTCTTTCCATCTCAAATCCTGAGGTTAAATGCGAACTCTTTGCTGACGATTCAACGCTGCATACATCTGACAAACGTGAAACGACGCTAAATTGTATCCTCCAGCAAAGTCTCGATGAAGTGTTGGATTGGTGTACGCAAAATCGCATGCTAATCAGTAATTCTAAAACCAAAAGCATGTTGATAACAACCCGCCAAAAGCGTCAGCTACATCCTGCCCCTCTGAAACTGTCACTTGGCAATAAACCTGTCCAACAAGTCTCCAGGCACCGCCTACTGGGAGTTGTAATTGACGACCAGCTGAACTGTTCGCCGCATATCGACAGTTTGTGCAAAACCTTGTCCAGGAATGTATTTCTGCTATCTAAACTTAGACATATTCTTAGTACAAAGTGCTGTACATTGTTCTTTCACGCACACAATAAAAGCCACTGTGACTATGCGTCCTCTTTGTGGGACGAATGCAGTGAACTTTATTTAAAAAAAATAAACTCGCTGTCACGACACGGATTTTTCTTCGTATAATTTTGTAGGGGAGTAAGTTTAGAGGGGTGACAGGATTAGTTGGTCACAGGGTAGCGATAGCGTAGTGTGTAGTATATGGCCTTTGCACGAGTTTTGCTGCTGTGCGAGGGTTGGGTGGACGGCGTGCAGCCACGTGGTCACCCAGTCTGAACGCCATCGGGTGGTACCTGCTTCACGTGTTTTTGCATCACGTGAGGTAGTGAGCAGTTTTTCGCCATCCTAACGGTATCAAAATTACTAGTCATTCGCATTCCACCAGCGGACAGGAACAGTCGTCTTTTTTCAACATAGTCTCTGAGCGGGGTTTGTGCGGGCGTGGGTTTCCATTTGCCAAGTAGCTGTGTCGTCCTTCTGTGGCGTCCCTACGAGACGGCCCTGGTTGAGCCCAGAGGTCGGTGTCCTGAGAAGAGAAGAGAGCTGCGACGACCTTACCCCTGGCTTGTCTTGTCTTGTTTGTCTTCGTCCCAGCTGGGGCGTCTTCACGGATGACAGTAAGTGCACGTAGCAATCCTTTAGTGGCCATTTGCTCGGGGGGTTTGGTTGTGTTTGCTTGTTCTGTATTATGTTGGCTAGTGTGTATTAGGGGGGCAGGTGTAGAATAGAAGAATAGAGTGTAGAAGTGAATGTTAGTTATTGTACGTTGTTTTTAGAGTAGTTAGCGGGGTTGAGTTATTGAGATTTAACGCCGAGCAGGCGACTAGGGCTATTTCAGTATTAGCGTATGGGTAGTGTGAATATCGGAAGTGAGTCAGGTGGTGACGTGTAAATATGTATTTTGAGTTTGCATTTATTATTGTGGGAGAGAAGTGATGGGAGTTTAAATACGGCAGTTAATGTCGTGGGAAGGGTAAGGTGGTTATCTTATCCTCTTTTGTTAGTTATTTATATGAGTATTTTTGCACATGTGTTTTAGTGCATCTTTAAATACGAAGAATTAACCAGCTAGTCTGCCACCGTGCTGTGGTGCTCTGCGCGGAAGCTGACTGTCACTCCGCCTTGTGGGCTACGACACCGGACCTGGGTGCCTTCGCACGCCTCGTATTTAGTCGGGTCGGGTCGTCCCATATAGTTATTTCTAATTTGTTTACGTGAAGTTGTGTATAATTGTTATAAGGAACGTTAGTCTATTTCGTATTCTCCTTGTAGCGATTGTATTGCTAGAGGAGCTTTTGGTACAGTAACATTTGGAGTTATATTGTTTAAAGTAGCCTGTGTTACGAAAGACCTTATCGCGGAAGCAAGAGCGTCGAGTTGAACTGCGCTCGACGGTTGTGCTTCCGGCGAGAAGGTCCCGTGACGTAAAATATATTGTTTATTCAACTTTCAGTTACCTTAAGTTATGTGATATTGGTTAGGCTCCCTTTGCATATGCGATGTTTAGTCTCCATGTACTTATGTGATATTACTCTGAGACGTACTAGTTAAAGGAACCTTGTGTGTCCTGAGACGTGCTAGTTAAGAGCCTTGTGCTGTCAATGTATAATTTGCTAGCTTAATTCGAACTTGTTGTTCGGGACCCCTTTGGGGAGATATAGTAGCATACGAATTGTATTCACTGTTCTCGATCTTTATTTGAGTTAGTAAGCAACCGCATTTAGTCCATTTAGTTGTGCTATTTGAACTGGCGTATTAAGGAGCCACGTGTTGTAATAGACTCTCCGCGGAGGCAAAAGCGCTGGTATAACTGACGTTAGCGCTTGACCCTTGTGCTTCCGGCGGGGTCTAGTGGCGTAGGGTTTAAGCCTTTCAGTCTGTTTTCTTTTGTGTTATTAAGGATAGTAGTTTTATTTATATATTGTTCGTTTGTATTTTATTAGGAATATTTAGTTTAGTTATCCGTTATTTTGTTATTATGTATTAAGGGTATTTAGTGTGGGGAGTTTGGACGTATGTGTGCGTGAATGTGACGGGTGAACGTGTGTTTAAGATTGAGTGTGAATAGTTGGTTTTTGTTAGGGTATTTAATAAACGTCGTTGTTATTGTTTCTCTGGTGTTTGTGTTAGGTTTGTGTTAGTGTGGGTTGGGTGTGTCTCGAGCGGTAGCGCTCATAGTTCGCACCCCGGAAGCGGGGTCGTGACACTCGCTGTATCGTCGTTCAGTTAAGGTAATTATTCCTAACCCTACTTCCACGGACGAGAAATTAAAATCCCTTGGCCTGCTTCCCTGAAGGAACAACTCAGATTTTACAAATGCGTCCTCATGCACAAAATATTTCATTATCAAGCCCCGGAATATCTGCGCATGATATTTAACTTCAGCCCTAGACATCAGCTACATACGAGGAATGACTTGCTTCTCTTACCCCGCCCACGGATAGATCTCTACAAGTCAAGCCTTCTATTTTCTGGTAGTTCTGTCTGGAACTCATTGCCATTAACTATTAAATCATTTTCTGATAAAACCCATTTTAAACGTGCATTGCACACTCACTTCCAATCAGCGTGACTTCACAGTTTGCCATATAAGAATGATACTGCTGATAACACGTAAACGTCAAATATTTTTCTCTTTCTCCTTACATTTGCTAACTGATCATCTATTGTCTTGTCGGTGTCTCTATACGCTATTGATGCTGCTGATTCTATGACACTGCCTTAGATGAGTATAATATTAATGCTGTGCACGCGTTTCGTTATCTTGCTTTTTGCATCGGAGGCAGTTACAAATTCTCCATTGTCATTTTTTCCCCCTCCTTTCGATGATTCCCCTATTGTGTTTTTTCCCCCGTAGTTTTGCTTCCTCATCTTATTATTATTATTATTATTGTTATTTGCATGCTATGTTTCTTTTCCTGTTGTGTTCTCTTTTGTTTACAGGACAGCTTGTAAGACAGGCATTGAGTTGCCTAATGGCTTTATCCTGAATAAAAAAAAAGATTCATCATCATCTCTCTGACAGTTTGATTTAGGAAGACTGCTTATAGAAAGTAGGTTGACCCACATTTGAGTCCATCATTTTTGTTCTATTCACTTGGACTTTTGGATATAGCTAGCATTGAAATAGACATTGGACGAGTTCGTAATCCCGTGTTGTACCTCTTCAACTTTTAAGATAATTATTAATTCATTTATGCAAGTTTTGGATCCAGCATATCCTCCCATCAAACAGTCAGCCCTGGCAGAGGCTGTGTGGAAGAAAACAGTCAGCTCTGGAAGAGGCCTTTTGGATGAGTGACGTCAACCGTCAAGTCAGTAATTTTGATTATATGCACTTGAAAGTTTGGAAATGGCTAGTTTGTAGAAAGACATTAGATGATTTCGTTAGCCAGGTTTGTACCTCTTCAACTTTTTCAAACATTAAAATTCAATGCGGACAAAAATGTAAAAAGTTAGGCTCCTCGATTTCATCAAAAGAACCGGACAGTGGCAGTGACGTAAATGCAGCAAACGCGTCAGTGTTTTATACAATGTTCCTAATTGACGCAAAGCACCAGCACGTGCTTTTTTACATGCGTGTGAGCTGACACAATGCTCTCCTTGATTTAGGAAGACAGTCTCTCTATTCTTGTTATGATGTTTGCGAACGTATTGTGGAAAAGGTGGAAAACGCACGCAAAACTCATACAGAAGAGGCTTTGTGGGCATGGGCCATTGTTACGTTTATGGTTGTGTTATTCTTTTGAGAGCATGTGTGTGTTAATAATAGTAAAGATCCGATATTTCTTTGCGTTATTTTGGATAAGAATAACGTACCTTTTTAGTAGGAGTCATGTTTTTATTTCTTTAATTTTTTTTTTTGCACGGAGAATTGTGATCAATTTTTGTTGTGGCGCGTATTTTCCCTACAAAGTTGTAAAGTTTGACCTACATTAGACTGGAAGGTTCGAGCAGGGTCGCGATCTTTCTAGTGACCTCAGATATGACGTCGGAGTTGTTGGTTACATTTCGCAACGTTTTATTCAATGCGCCTAGACGTTAGTAGAAACTTATGGATTGATCTAGAGGGTTCTTTTTAATGAATAGTAATGAGTTTTGGTTACGTTTTCTTTTCTAATTGGTTGTGTGGTGTTAATTTGCTGGGATGTTCTGGAAATTTGTAATAGTATAAAAGACGGTGTTAGGAAATATGTGTGTAGGGGAGGAGCCCCTATAATTAAACAGTGTCTATTATGAAACACCTTGCTCCCTGCGAAACGGAATAACATTTCCAAATTTCGCCTGTGCAGTGATATAGAGCTCCTTCAGTGAGCGTTATTTCCGGTACAAGAATGTCAGGCGTCATGAAAACGAAAACACGCCTAGAAAATGTGATTTTTAACCCTTCTGCATCTAATGTTTTCGCCATTTTGAAATACCTACATCAGCATTCAGTTTTGTGATTTTTAAAAAAATAGCCACTTTTGTCATGAAGAGTAATCTTCGGACATCAGATAACCAGCGGCAATAGTGTTGGTTCTCTTTTGTTGTTTTGGAGGCACGCATTTGCCTGGGGAGGTATCTTGTTCCTATTATGAAACACAAAGAGAACCTAATATGAAACGTGTTTCATAATTAGGACAATGTTTCATATAAGGAGCAGTGTTTGTCTAGCGTACATATCGGAAACCATCCAGCAAGTTTGTTCCAAATTTCAGATGTTGATACTTTTTCTCAATACGGAGTATCTCACACCAGGATCATGTCACTTTGGTCAAGGTCACAACGGCTATATTTATGATGTATGCCATTGTCCAGGCAATGTTACTGTAAACACCGAAACGATGTGATCCGAATGGCAAATTGTGATATGGTAAATCACATGAGCCATTGTTACGTTTATGCTTGTGTTATAATAATAATAATAATAATTATATTTATAAAGCGCAAACTCCCTGCAGTGCAGGCTCTAAGCGCTGTACAATGCAAATCAAAGTTAAAACCTAAACACAAATCGATAAACAAAAAACCCCACAAAATACAAATATTACAATACAAATTCTAAAATTAACAGCACATAAACACACCCAAAGCACAAACAACCATCGCAACAAGGACTGGCACAGGATCATCACGATGTTATTGTGAAACAGAAAAGAGACTGGAATTTAGTATGACAGAGTAGTGAGACTGGAAAAGATGAGTTTTAAGCTGACTTTTGAAATAAATTACTGTCGGGGCATCACGAATGTGCTTCGGAAGCGAATTCCAAATGACAGGGGCCTGGAAACAAAAGGACCTTTGACCAAAGGACTTTGTATTTATTTTCGGTACTTTCAAAAGTTTTTCACTGCTAGAACGTAAGGTGCGGGAAGCTTGATAAGTAGTTAACATACTGGAAAGGTAGGGAGGCAATGTATCATCGAAATGACGGAAGGCGAAAGTAGCTACCTTGTATTCAATCCTAGCTTTGATGGGAAGCCAGTGAAGTTGGTACAACAAGGATGACACATGATCTTTTTTTTTATTTCTAAAAAATGACGCGAGCTGCACTGTTTAATATTCTCTGAAGTCGAGCCAGTTCTTCAGATGGCAGACCAGCAAACAAACAATTACAATAATCAATGCGGCTCAAAATCAGTGAAGACACAAGCTGAGTGGTGGCAGACTGAGTCAGGAAAGATCTTACAGAGCTGATTTTCTTCAGCTGGAAATAGGCTGCTCTACAGATAGAAGTGATATGGTCATGCATAGACAAAGTAGAGTCCAAAAGAACACCAAGGTTATCTATTCACTATCGTAAATGCCAAGGTCACAACGGCCATTTTTTGTGTGCAGTATTGTGTTAGGCAATATCTCAATAACCATTGGATCTATTCAATCCAAATGTTACATTATAGTATTTTACCATATCACACATTGCCATCTATCTTAACTGTGCCTCTACCTCAAGGTCAAGGTCATAGTTGCCATATCTTTCTTGCAGGTTATTGAGTAGAGAATACCTCTGAAACCGCTGTACTTATTTGCTCTGATTTTTTTAGGAAAAGATGCCTTACCCTCGTAGGTGATGTTTTTAACAGAATTAATTCACGACCTGTAAGGTGAAGGTCGCAGAGGCCATATTTGTGTGAGCCTTTGTGTAGGCAATATCTCTGAAACCACAGGCCCGATTTTTTCAAACTTTTGTTTCATGATATTTGCACTTAGCCCCTCTAACAGCCGAGAAACTCTCAAAAGTATTCATCTGCAAGACACATAGATCCTCATGAGCCTTGTGTGATCGCGGGGGCTCATGACAATTTTGGCTCTTGCTGACACAACTGACATATATTTATTTGACGTTTGGGGTTCCTTGAAACTGAATTAGGAAAGATTTCAGAGCAATATTTGCGTCTAGTCGTAGTGAAGAGAATAAAACAGATATGTCACAAACCAGGTTTATGTCGCTACATCACTTCAAGATGACGCACACAGTTGTCAGGAATGCTTTCAGACACTAGACAAGAAGGCGCATTACTCTCTGCGAGGAGTGGGTGGGGCTAAATAGATGTTCCAAGAGCAAACCTTGTTGGCTTAGGTGTGACAGCAAATGTGAAACAGTATAAATGTAGTCACCAATCGTCCATGCAGCCGCTCTTCAGCCGTCGTGTGTGTATGCGTGCGGTTTGTATAAGGCAATTTCTTAGGGGCTTAAACATTCACAGACTTTAGACTCGACACAATTGTAGTTTACAAGAACAACTTTACCTACATATTTTACCTGTAGAAAAAGTCATGGTCATCCCAGGTTGATGTGTTTGTAAACATTAGTCATTTTTTGCACAAACATATTTTTTAAGTTAACTTTGGGAGCAAAAGTTTGAAAGTACGTAAGTATGCATTTTATACCTCTTTAAGGTGTAGGGCAGTTTTTAAAAAAAAAAAAAAAAAAAAAAAAGCGTGAGGGAGATTTCGTAGACCTTTTCGTGTGAACTCTTTCTGTCGGCAAAGTCACAGTTGCTGAGAATGTGAAGAGGGTGTGGACCTACAAATGCGCCACTTGTTGACTATCAAACGAGGGGCGGGTGGTGCTGGTGTTAGAGCGGGTTTGAGGTCGCAGGAAGGGGAAGAGAGGTCTGGAGACCTTTTCACCAATGGGCAGAAAATCACACGACGGACCGTTTACAATTTCCAAGAAGAGGCGCTGGAGGGTTGCGTGCGTGTGTTTGGGGGGTGGGGGCGGGGGGGTGGTGGTGAGGGGTGGGGGGTGGAGGGCTCCAAACTCGCCAAAATGAAAAATTGCACATTAAAAAAATATCCTGGGAGCCGTGCACCTTGGAACATTCCTCTCCCCCTGAATTTGCTTCTGAATATGTACATACACCTGTGTCGATAATGCTAGCTTGTATCAAGTTTTACTTCTGAGGTGGAAAAACTAAATACAGTAGCTTTTATTCCCCCATACATAGAACATTTTCAACACACTGGCTGACATGCCTGCCCTGTGACCTTTGGAAGGAGCCAATAAAATTAATATGCATAGACAATTTAACCCCTAGCAAAACATGTTCACTGAGGTCTTATTGCAAAGTTCACATACGAACTACATGTAATAACGACAACCTAAAAAAAAAGCCTTCTTACTTCTCGTGACCTTTGACCATAACGAGAGGTTAACTTAGTAGAGCTGCAAACAAACGTTTCATCAGTTTTCTCTTTGGCAAGTTTTAAAATAAGATTATAACTATTTTCTTTAAGAATTGCCCGTTTATTGACTTTGTAACCTCGACCTTTCATGGAGGTCAGCGCAAGTGACAATCAAAGCTATTGTCAAATATGATCACTGTGCCAAATTAGAAGTCTGTGGCTCTGGTGGTCTCTAAGAAATTCAAAATAATAGCATCTGTCACAATTGGATATACACAGGATTATGGATGGATGGACCAATAGTGGACCAGTGGCGAATGACATTATATTTAACTCACTTTTAATATTAAATGAGCCTATAATGTGTGCTAACCATCTCTCATGCCTTAATTTTCCAACAAAATGTAAGTGAAACTTGTGAAAAGGACATAATCACACTGTTTTATAATAGGAGACCTAGTGTTTCATATTAGGCAAATGGTGCCTAATATGAAACAATGTGTACTTTTTTTTTCAAACTGGAACTGCTTCTGAATCGATTCGAATTTTGAAATTTATCTTTGTCCTAAGATGCATCAATATAATCTCTATCAAACCCTGGTTTCGGATTGATTCTATCTTTCTTTGGACGGTCACATGAGACGTTTTTGCTTAAGTGTTTCATACATGGGTATCCTCCCCTACATTGTATGAGAGCCGCAGTGTGTCAAAAGTGTTGATGCATTGTAGATGAGACAGTGTATCAGTGTTGGTGCATTTGTGGATGCATTGTGCGGAGATTGCATCGCTGCAATAAAGTATTGTTAGAACTGTTACTCCAATTTGGTCTACAACCTTGTGCCACGTGTGACGAGTTGCAGCTGAGTGAATTTTCTTTACAAAAACCCTATGTGCGTGCGTCTGGTGTGATTGTATCATACTACGACTACGAATACCACGTAACAGCCATCTCACCTTGTTCTTCAAAATGGCTGAGGCTACGCCAGCCCACAGAACATATATAACTGATAGGAAGCGCCGTGTGTCTGCCGTCTGTGTTTGTGTGTGCCATTGCCGTGCGGATTAGGGGGGAAAGGGGGTTGGGAGGGAGGGGCGTTGGAGAGAGATGAATCAGAAGGATAAGCTTAAAAATGTTTCTAAAGAAAAACGCACGTGAGCTCAAAACAATACGGTAGACTTTGGGATGAAATCCTCATCTTGTTATCCTTGTTATCCTTTTGATTGGATGTTGTTTTTGTTCTTGTAGGAATCGACGCGACAAAAACCGCAACGGACAGCCAAAGGGGTAATCTACTGTTTGCGTGAAACGATAGCAATTTTTTTACCTACTTCTGATTTACGAAATCGTCTATGTATGCTCTAGTGTCCACCGTAATTTCACTTAGGCCGATCTGCACTGCGAGTATACAGACAAGGTATATGTATTAAGGTAATACAGACAAGACATATGTAAGCAATCGACAATGACAGTGACAGTTCCTACGACAGTTCAAGGTTAGTGCCAGAATAACTGGTCTGTCTCCAGAACTGTAATAGGACAAGGTCAAAATTAGTTCTGGTAAAGCTTCATGGTCCAAATCAAACGTGTTTTTTTTTCTCTATATAGGTATGTTCCGAAACAGCGTCTACTAACTTTCACAATGATCAGCCCGGCCTTGGGTAACTTCCATCTGACCAGAATCCCCGCAGCAGCCGGCACAACGACCATGGCGAAGGCCTCCGCGATGTTTCTGTACGGTATGACTGCCTCAGTACCCGACCACTCCCGTCCGTACAGCCACAAGTTGAGAGGCAGCATGCCGGCTGAGAGAGCTGTGTTTACTGATGTCATGCTAACACTGACAAAAAAAAAAAAAATGATCAAGATCAACATGAACAACAACAAATAACAAAGATTGTGATAAATTGGATAATATCATCGAGAGAAAATTCGAAGCGATGGGTGACTTCTTGAGACAGTCTTTGTATCTCTTCTTTGGTGCCCCTCTGTCACGGTGTCCAGTAGCAAGCTCGCCGAACAGTGTGATCTTTGGTAGGCGATGATCCTCCATCCTGGAGACATGCCCCGCCCAGCGGAGCTGTGTCCGCAGCAGCAAAGCCTCGATGCTCACAGTTTCAGCCTGTTCAAGGACCTCGACGTTGGTGACATAGTCACTCCAGTGAATGCCCAGGATGGTACGCAGGCAGCGCTGGTGGAAGCGTTCGAGGAGTCGTAGTTGGCTGCGGTAGAGGGCCCAGGACTCGGAACCATACAGCAGGGTGGTGAGGACCACAGCTCTGTATACGCTGATCTTGGTGCCTGTTTTCAGCTGTTGATTGTGCCACACCCGCTTGAAAGGTCGCCCGAAAGCGCTGTTCGCTTTTGCCAGCCTGCTGTCAAGCTCCTTGTCCAGCTTGGCGTCCGACGTGATAATGCAGCCAAGGTAGGTAAACTGGTGCACTGACTTTAGTTCAGACTCGCCAATGGTGATGTGAGGATGGCGATACACTGTCTTGGGTGCCGGCTGATGGAGGACCTCTGTCTTTTTCAGACTGACCTCGAGTCCAAAGAGCTGGGCAGCATCTGCGAAGCAAGACGTGATGCGCTGCAGGGCTCTCTCTGTGTGTGCAACGAGGGCAGCATCATCAGCAAAAAGCAGCTCACGAATCAGTTGGTCTAGGGTTTTCGTGTGGGCCTGCAGTCGTCTGAGGTTGAACAGGTTGCCATCGAGACGATACCTGATGTACACTGCATCGTCATCATCGAGGTCCACTGTGGCCTGCTTCAACATCATGCTAAAAAAGATGGTGAAGAGGGTCGGTGCCAGCACGCAGCCCTGCTTATATGATATTATGATTGGCAAAATGATTGTTTTACGAGTTAAGCTGAGGTCTAGAGAACGGCTCCGTCCCTGATATCTTCAAGTCCGCCATCGTCCGTCCTCTCCTAAAAAAACACAACCTCGACCCAAACGAACTCAAAAACTATCGCCCAGTCTCCAACCTCTCTTTCCTGTCCAAGCTTCTTGAGAAGGTCGTTCTCAACCAGCTCAACCTCCACCTCGCCGACAACAACCCCCTCAGTCCCTTCCAGTCTGCCTATCGCAAACATCACAGCACTGAAACAACCCTTCTACATATCTTAAACGACCTGCTTCTCTCCACCGACTCGGGCAACATCTCCCTTCTTACCCTACCCCACCTCTCTGCCGCCTTCGACACTATAGACCACTCTATCCTCCTCCACCGACATCACCACTCCTTTGGCATCACTGACTCTGCTCACTCCTGGTTTCTCTCCTACCTCTCCGACAGACAGCAGTCCGTCACCATCGACGGCGTCTCCTCCAACCCAGTCACGCTCTCCTGCGGAGTTCCACAGGGGTCCGTCCTGGGCCCGGTCCTTTTCACACTCTACACCTCTCCCCTGTCAAACATCATCCAGTCTCACCACATACACCACCACCTCTACGCTGACGACTCACAACTACTAAACAATGACAAACTCGACAACACTCAGTCACATCTGACTCGCACGGCTGACTGCTACGAATTCGTGAAAAACTGGATGACAGCAAACAAGCCTAAACTGAATGATGACAAAACGGAAGCCATGCTGGTAGGCACTCGCCAGAAACTTTCCCAGCTCCCTCCCTCCCACCACCCTCAACTCGACAGCACCACCATCTCCCTCTCTGACTCGGCCAAAAACCTCGGCGTTATCCTCGATTCCTCTCTTTCCATGACCAGCTTCGTCTCCGCCACGGCCCAGGCATGCTACTTCCACCTCCGCCGCATAAGTCAGATCAGAAAATACCTCACTACCGAAGCTGCCACCAAACTTGCTGTCTCTCTCATCCTATCTTGCATCGACTACTGCAACTCTCTCCTTTCCGGCCTCCGTCACTCCACCACTTTCACTCTCCAGCGCGTCCAGAACAATGCTGCCCGCCTCGTCCTCAGAAATAAAAAATCCGACCACATCACTCCCCTGCTCAAACTCCTTCACTGGCTACCCATCCCCCAACGCATCCAATACAAGATTCTGTCTCTCTGCTACAAATTCCTGAACAACTGCGCTCCCGCCTATCTCTCAAACTTACTTCACCCCTACACTCCTCCCCGCTCACTCCGCTCCGCCTCCGACCCTCTCCGCCTCCACATCCCCCGCACCAAACTCAGCACTTTCGGCCCTCGCTCTTTCTCAGTATACGGTCCATTCACCTGGAACACTCTCCCACTCTCTCTCCGTCAGAAACACTCTCTCTCCTCCTTTCAGTCCGCCCTCAAAACTCACCTCTTTCAACAGTTCTAGCACTATACCACCACACTCCCCACCCTAAGCAGACTGTCGTAACGTATTTCACTATTTGTGGTACGTAAGTCGTTGTGTAAAGCGTGCGCATGCGTGCGCGAGTTGTGAGTGCGCGCTTAGAGTTATAATTATTATAAGATAAGCGCATTATAAATACCGTTATTATTATTATTATATTATTATTATTATTATTATTATTATTATTATTATTATTATTATTATTATTATTATTATTATTATTATTATTATTACTATTATTATTGTTATTAGCCAGTGGTTCTTGTCACCTCTTGGGTCCGATAAGGTGGTTGATGTCAAAGGTGAAAGTCTTGGACTAAAGCGTTTGACTTAACTTTGGCATGAACTCCCGAGGCGACAGGAATCACCGGCAAAGTCTAACTCGTAACCACCTACCTCTCTCACCCCCACCCCCACCCCCACCCCCCTCCCCCCCCAAAAAAAAAAAAGCTCGGCCCCAAAACAACAACAACAAACAAATAAAAAACAACAACAAACATAACAACAACAGCTAAACAACAACAACAAACAAAAAGCAACAAAACCAACAACAACCGCGACCAAAACAAACGAAAAACAAAACAAAACCAAAAAAAGTACCAAACCCCCCCCCAAAAAAAAAAAAAAAAAAAAAAACCATAGCCCCATCTCCCCGCCCCCCTCCCCCCCCCCAAAAAAAAAAAAGGGGGGGGGGGGAAAGTAAAAGAAATGAAAAGCAACAAAAACAAACCCCAAACAATAAAACAACAGCTGCAACAGCAACAGCAACAACAAAACGTTTAAATATGCAGGGCTTAACGTCTGTTGCCCCCACGAAGGTGACTTCAAAGACGGGTCACTGAATACGGTTCGTACAAAGTTTGACCCCATCGAGGTTGAGCCCACGACCTTACGATTGAGTGTCCGACGCTCTGTCATCCTAGCCGCCAGACCCCTAACTCGTAATACAATTAATAACGCCGTTTGATGTCATTTTGCAACTCCTCACCTTAAAGGCACATCTCCATCCATCCAGTAGGTGAACATATTTGAAGTGGTCCCTCCAGGGCAACAACTCATCACCAGCATCCCCAAGGCTTGCAATGGAGGCAAACTCAGGGCGTGGCCCATCCCGTAGGTTGTCAAGGGAAGCAACCCAAACTGGGCCACAAAACCAATGACGATGCCAAAGGGGCGGCGCAAGTGAGCCCAAAGGTCAGGGAGGTCAATGTGACAGCCCACGCCAAACATGATGACGACCAGGGTTAGAGATAGAGACACTGTCATGGCAGTCTGGTGAAGAATGGAATAAAGATTGGAGTGGGGTGGGTCGCTGATAATCCACTTCACTGCTAAGAAAAGGAGAATACGATCCAAATGCAAGAGGCACAAATACTCATGATTCCCCGCGGATACAATACAATACAATACAATACAATACAATACAATACAATGCAATGCAATGCAATGCAATGCAATGCAATGCAATACAATACAATACTACTTTATTAATCCTTCAGCGGTAAATTCACTGTCTTCCCATGCAACATATCATCATTCACTCATTCAATTAATTAACTCATTCAGCCCGATGCACGTATTTCCCAAATTTTGGAGGCATCATCTAACGACTATGCACCTGTTACAGGAGATGGATCGACCATGACAATTCAAGGGGTAGTGCCAGATTAGCTTGGCGCCCGCAGGCGCCAAGCTAATCTAACACTACCCTTGAATTATCATAATCGCCCCATCTCCTGCTGTAGTGCGTCAGGGCTGAATGGGCTAAATAAACTCTCAGTTAAAGAAATGAACTGTACCAGACGTACTGGTACCTTACTGTACCAGACGTACTGGTACCTTTGTAACACTCCTTACATCAGAAACACTTATGGATTATGCCCCATGTGCTTCTGGTGTCAGCAATGTTGCAATGAACTACTGAATGGGCCAGGACTAAAAAACTAAAGAAACTATCTACTGATATTGCTGTTGAAAAGGCTAAGAGCCTGAGGAACAAAAGAGTTGGCATAAGTCTACTGTCAAATTCATATCTAAGTGGATGTGTTTTGTGATCAAGAATGTCATACAGTGTGTTCGTAATCCGTCTGTTCTACAGTGTATCCAAAGTATCTTGAGCTCTACCAACCACCCCGCCCACTTTCCTGATTACTGCGGTAAGAACTGGAGCAGTAAAACATCTGTAAAAGCTGAGTGTTTACAATAAATAATGATCGGAGTTTTCTCAAACAGTAAAGATGGGTGTGCGCTTTTTCACAATAACCCTTGTATTTCGTTGTCAAAAAGAACACCTACTACGAGACATTAAAAACGCGAAAAAAATGTTGTTGTCAGCACGTGCAGCAAGCTTAGTTCTTACAGTACTAGCCGTTTCTTTTTAACCCACCGTACTGCACCATTAGTGCTGAGTCAGCCTTCTCTCCAAGGGGTCAGCATGCGTCATATGACCCACCTGCACCGCGTGCAGAAATATGAACAAACTGCTCAATGAGCCCAGGCAATAAATACTCCGCCTAGAAAATGGTTAACTCATTCAGTCCGACGTTTGTATTTCCCACATTTTGAAGGCTTCATCTAATGACTATGCACCAGTTGCAAGAGATGTATGGACCATGATAATTCAAGGGCAGTGCCAGGTTAGCTTGGCGCCGACAGGCGCCAAGCTAATCTGGCACTACCCTTGTATTATCATGGTCAACCCATCTCCTGCTGTATTGTGTCAGAGTTGACTGGGTTCAAACATTCCAAATCTGCTGCTAAATCCAAATGCCAAGACTTTCAGCCCAAGATCGTGAAAGAGCACTGGGACGTCTGGACGCCGGAGAGTCACCACAGCAGGTCGCTATTGCTCTGGGCGTGCATGTCTCCACTATTTATCAGCTTCAGAGCCGTTTCGAAACAACCAGCACCCCTAATGATTGTCCGAGGAGCGGCAGTCCGACGGCAACCGCAGCAGCACAAGACCGCCAAGAGTCCGAAATAGCTCAGGCGGTTAAGCGTTTAAGCAAGAGAGCGACGGGAATCGCCGCATCGTGGGTTCCAGTTCCCGTCCCGGCCCCGGTAGCTGGACTCGCAATCCAGGGAAAAAGACGGGCTTGTTCCATAGCATGTCCGTTGCAAGGTCCTGGTTAATCAAAGTGGCACAGTTGCAGTGCGCCTGAATTGATCAGTGTTCAGGTCGTACTCCATAGGCAATAGATTTCCCTGTCCCCCATAACCCGCCCGTCGGCAGGGCCGTCTATTATCACTTCGCTGCCGTGGACGTTAAACCTCGAACTAACCAACCAACTAACCAACAAGACCGCCGCGAATAAGCTAACCCAGTTGAACATTTTTGGGATGCTCTGCAGAGGAAGCTGAAAAAGTCGGCGAAAGGCCTCAAACAGCTGTCCAGGTAAGTGCCTCTGTTGGCTGCGTCTGTTACATGATCCCGCAACCACAAATCAACACTCTTGTGAGGTCTGTGTACCGGAGACGTAGACCTGTGATCAACGTCCGAGGTGGTCATACACATTATTGACAGTGTTTGTGTTCTGAGTGTTGATAGAATGACGCCACTTTGTATAGCTGTGATCAGCGCCCGAGGTGGTCATACACATTATTGACAGTGTTTGTGTTCTGAGTGTTGATAGAATGACGCCACTTTGTATAGCTGTGATCAACGCCCGAGGTGGTCATACACATTATTGACAGTGTTTGTGTTCTGAGTGTTGATAGAATGACGCCACTTTGTATAGCTGTGATCAGCGCCCGAGGTGGTCATACACATTATTGACAGTGTTTGTGTTCTGAGTGTTGATAGAATGACGCCACTTTGTATAGCTGTGATCAGCGCCCGAGGTGGTCATACACATTATTGACAGTGTTTGTGTTCTGAGTGTTGATAGAATGACGCCACTTTGTATAGCTGTGATCAGCGCCCGAGGTGGTCATACACATTATTGACAGTGTTTGTGTTCTGAGTGTTGATAGAATGACGCCACTTTGTATAGCTGTGATCAACGCCCGAGGTGGTCATACACATTATTGACAGTGTTTGTGTTCTGAGTGTTGATAGAATGACGCCACTTAGTATAGCTGTGATCAGCGCCCAAGGTGGTCAACACATTATTGACAGTGTTTGTGTTCTGAGTGTTGATAGAATGACGCCACTTTGTATAGCTGTGATCAACGCCCGAGGTGGTCATACACATTATTGACAGTGTTTGTGTTCTGAGTGTTGATAGAATGACGCCACTTTGTATAGCTGTGATCAGCGCCCGAGGTGGTCATACACATTATTGACAGTGTTTGTGTTCTGAGTGTTGATAGAATGACGCCACTTTGTATAGCTGTGATCAGCGCCCGAGGTGGTCATATACATTATTGACAGTGTTTGTGTTCTGAGTGTTGATAGAATGACGCCACTTTGTATAGCTGTGATCAGCGCCCAAGGTGGTCATACACATTATTGACAGTGTTTGTGTTCTGAGTGTTGATAGAATGACGCCACTTTGTATAGCTGTGATCAGCGCCCAAGGTGGTCATACACATTATTGACAGTGTTTGTGTTCTGAATGTTGATAGAATGACGCCACTTTGTAGAGCTGTGATCAGCGCCCGAGGTGGTCATACACATTATTGACAGTGTTTGTGTTCTGAATGTTGATAGAATGACGCCACTTTGTAGAGCTGTGATCAACGTCCGAGGTGGTCATACACATTATTGACATTGTTTGTGTTCTGAATGTTGATAGAATGACGCCACTTTGTAGAGCTGTGATCAACGTCCGAGGTGGTCATACACATTATTGACAGTGTTTGTGTTCTGAATGTTGATAGAATGACGCCACTTTGTAGAGCTGTGATCAACGTCCGAGGTGGTCATACACATTATTGACAGTGTTTGTGTTCTGAATGTTGATAGAATGACGGCACTTCGTAGAGCTGTGATCAACGCCCGAGGTGGTCATACACATTATTGACAGTATTTGTGTTCTGAATGTTGATAGAATGACGCCACTTTGTCTCAGAAAGACGTTAAGATGCACATGTCTGTGATGTTTGATTGTTTTCTTAATTTTCTGTACACAGTAATTATGAAATAACTGTTCAAATTAACTCGTACAGAGACTTCTCTATTGTTTTCGCATTTCTTTTGCCTCTGAGTATACGTGTAGAACTCTACGCGCTCAATTTCTGTTCAGTAGAAGAAAGCAGGATCAGGATGATGTTTATTTTTCAATGAAATCTATGACCGTCTCTCTTGCGGGGACACATGAATGTTAATGTCTCATGCTGATCCCACTTGAAATGCACGTTCCTGGGACGGCTGGCGTTCTCTAAAAGCCCTCTACCGCCGTAAACGTTCAGGGAAACATGCGTGGACAAACACAAATAATTCTGACATTGAAGATAAAAGCTCATCGTCGATGTCCTCCGTAAATCGCATTTCTTTTGCTCATCGGTGTATTTGCCTCATAGAAGTTGTTCGCAGATCAGAAGTAGGCCAAAAACTGCACGTCTTTTGACGCGAACAATGGATTAAAAACCTTGACAAACATGCGATATCGTATTTTTCGGTGAACATCACTTGCAATTTCGACCTTTTTCTGATTTCCAAAGAATCTCTATCAGGCAAATATACCTTCGAGCAAAAGAAATGCGACAACATTCGAGTCTTAACGTGTTTCCGAGGACTCAAAAGATGTCGCATTTCCTTTGCTCATCGATATACGTGTCTTACCTTTAAAGGATTTTCTGCAGAACTGGACTGAGCCGTCTCGTTGCAACAACTTGTTAGGTTGTCATTCCAGTCCCATGATAACTCACTCAGCGTTGCGTTCGAAACGTCTGCCATCTTCGTAGCAAAATCTGGAACCACTACACAATGCCCATGCTTGAAATTATTGCAAAGGAAACAACAAAACTGACATCGATTTAAAAAAAAAAAAAAAACTTTTAGGTTGTCGGTAGCGTTTTTGTCACGATGATTTGTGTGGGAATCATGGCAACAAAAAGCGCTACCGACAGCCAAAGGGTTAAGCATAATACAAACCAATTAGTGAAACGTGTATTAATCAGCTTTTCCCGACTGTTTTGCCCCAGAAATAAACAATTCACTGAATGTTGCTATGATATACAGTACACATACGCACAACAAATCCGACTAAGAGTCTAGAAAAATATCGGTTTTATGGACATGATGAAAAATTTTCTATTATTCAAGCAGATACAAATTACTGAAATCCGCACTCTAACAGTCCTGCAAAATGCGAACTAATGATGCAGCTGTAGAAAGAATCGTTTTTATGGTCATGATGATGAATTATTTATCAGGAAAATAAAAATAAAATCATTAAATCAGCCCGCAAACAATACTGCAAACAGTTCACGCGAAATTCTGACACGTGTCATGCCAATACAAGCTCATTGAATATAAATAATTCAGCTCCTTGAGGTCACTCGCAATATAACATTCAATTATTATATAAACCTTCTAATGTCTACCGGCACTGCTACAGTATCAGTGGTTGTAATGAACAATTGGATTAACCATTTTACAGACGTCCGGCTGTGTTCTGCACAAACAAATGCAAAAGTACACCACGTTCGTCCGAAATTGAATATACGTTTGTGACAAGATTATTTTGTTATTATCGTATAATTAGCCAGTGTGTCTGTTTGCTTCTTTCTTGTGTCAATCCCGTTATGCATAGAGATTAATCCCTTTATTGCTCTTTAACTGCAAGAGGTATAGATCCGCATGAGTCCCCGGAGGCTCACGAGGACCTTAATACTACTACTACTACTACTACTACTACTACTACTACTACTACTACTACTACTACTACTACTACTACTACTACTACTACTACTAATAATAATAATAATAATAATAATAATAATAATGAGTATTTATATAGCGCTTAATCTTAATCAAAAGCTCTAAGTGCTTTACAATCTGTACACAAAAATAAAAATACAACGACATATACACATAACAAACAAAACACACAACACACCACTTTTACAACGAACTAAACAACAATGCATGCATTATATGTTCTAATTAACATTCAGTCTAAACAAAGAGTATTACAGAACTACAACTACGGCATCAAACACTGGCAGTTATTCAAAGTACAGCTTGAAGAGGTGAGTTTTCAACGACCTCTTGAAGTCAAAGACAGAGTCACTGCTTCTGACCTCAAAAGAAAGTTATTCCATAACACTGGGGCTTGATAAACAAAAGTGCGCTGACCAAAAGTGTTAGTTTGGACACAAGGTACACACAACTTCTGTTTAACAAAAGAGGAGCGGAGCTCAGGAGAGGGTGTATACACATGCAGCAAAGAGGACAAGTATTCTGGGCTAGTGCCCGAAAGGCAGTTAAAACAGATTGACATAACTTTGTATTGAATACGTGAGGATACAGGTAGCCAGTGAAGGGACTTGAAGATGGGTGTGACATGCTCTGTCTTACGGACTCTCGCAACAAACCGGGCTGCATTGTTCTTAAGCTTTTGGAGGCGATCATTGAGATACTGAGGGCAGCCACAAAGCAAAGAGTTACAATAATCTACCTTGGACAGCACAAATGCATAAACTAGTGTTGTAGTGGAAGCCAAGAGAGAGAGTGGCTTCCACGGTGACCAGGTGACGAACTGAACTAATGCGACGAAGTTCCAGATAAGCTGCGTGTTGTGAATGACCTACTTGCTGCTAGCGATGAGGACCTAATCTCTGTTTTGACTCTGCTCGATCTGAGCGCAGCGTTTGATGCCATTGACCATGACACTCTACTTGCTCGCCTTCGTGGTTTGTTTGGCATTCAAAGCACTGCACTGAATTTTTTGCAGTCCTACCTTGTTGGTCCGGCTTGCAGATGGTTTCAGTGGCAGGATTCAAGTGACATGCTCTGTCTTACGGACTCTCGAAACAAACCGGGCTGCATTGTTCTTAAGCTTTTGGAGGCGATCATTGTGGCGTTCCACAAGGGTCGGTCTTGGGGCCTGTTCTTTTTACTTTGTATACACAGCCCTTGTCCCATGTCATTGAGCATCACTTTGTTTCTTATAATTCATATGCAGATGATACAGACTTGTACAAACACTCCCCTCGTGAACATGTTGATCGAATGGTGCAGGCTATGGAGGCTTGTATTTGTGATGTTCAGAAGTGGACTACACAGAACAAGCTCCAGCTAAACAGTGACAAGACTGAGGACCTCCGAATGACCTGCTCCTCTACATGCAGTGCTGATCTTCCTGCGTCAATGACGGTGGGCGAGAGCACCATCTCCTTTTCTAGCTCGGCCCGTAACTTGGGTGTTATTTTTTGACAACAGGCTGACAATGAAGGAACAAGTGAAGAAAGTTTGCCAGCTTGCCTTCATTGAACTCAGAAGGATCAGCACTGTTCGACATCTGCTGTTACTTCCCTTGTGCTGTCCCGCATAGACTACTGCATTTCTCTTTTGTCCGGTGTTCCGCAAAATCGTCTCGACCAAATCCAGAGAGTCATGAACTGTGCTGCACGTCTGATTTTTCGTGTACCGAAACGTGAACATATTATGCCTCTACTAGTTGATTTGCACTGGCTGCCAGTTTCATACAGAATTCATTTTAAAGTCTTGTTATTGTTTCAACATCATCTCTGGTTCTGCCCCTCCTTACTTATCTGATCTTGTCCAGCTGTATACACCGTCCCGCTCACTACGCTCTGCTTCAGACACTCGTGTTTTCCGCATCCCTAGACGTAATAAGATCGCTCAAGGTCATCGTGCATTTTCGTAGTTTGGTCCCATTGCATGGAACGCTCTCCTGGCTGACTTGCGTCACTCATCTCTCTCCATTTTTAAATCCAAGCTTTAAAACACACCTTTTTCTGTTGCATATACTTAAAGACCATTTTGTCTGCCGGCTCATCATGTGTGTGTGTGTGTGTGTGTGTGTGTGTGTGTGTGTGTGTGTGTGTGTGTGTGTGTGTGTGTATGTGTGTGTGTAGGTGTGTGTGTGTGTGTGTGTGAGAGAGAGAGAGAGAGAGAGAGAGAGAGAGAGAGAGAGAGAGAGAGAGAGAGAGAGAGAGAGAGAGAGAGAGAGAGAGAGAGAGAGAGAGAGTTTTCTGCTCCTTGTAAATCAATGTATGTTTGTTGTTTTGTTGTTGTTGTATGTGTTTGTTGTTGTATTTTGCTTTGTGTTTCATTACTGTGATTGTAGAGCGCCTAGAGCACCTTGGTGATTAGGCGCTATACAAATTACCTTTATTATTATTATAAGCTGATCTACACACTGCACTGACATGCTGTGCCATAGATAATCCGCTAAGTCTATTGCAAGTATGTGTTTTGGTGAAACCACTTTGTAACCCTGACCTTGCTCGGCTGGGGATCTGTGACGTTGAATTCACAATGATTTTGAAAAACAAAACGCACAAAAAACAAAGTCTGAGTCCATTTGCAGTTAAACCTTTTCCGCTGTGAAACTGAATCATTTGTAACACACGATATCGGGTTTTTTTTTTTTTTATCAAGCACAAAAATCTGACGGAAAATAGCAAAATGCCCAAACACATAAACGCTCCGATCCCAAAACATACGTAGGCGTACAAGTGCACGAAGAACAACTGTATGCAGCGAGAGAAAAAATGTTTGATTCACTATACATTGGCTTCTAGTGGACACACTGGTTTGACCTTTGTCCTGTGTCGAATCGTGGAAGCACAGGCTGTGGCTGGAAAATGCGTTTTCACCATGTGCAGTATTCACGTCCTATGTTCATTAAGCAGAAGAGATAAACTCTGTACACAAATACACATAGTGAAACCGCATTGTTCTACCCTACCCTGTCGTCAGAGGAGATAAGATGCATGTTAACCGACTGTTTATCTAATTTGAAAACGCGTTTTATCTCTCGGGTTTCCGTAACTCGTGATATGAGTGTGATAGTAAGTGAGACCAAGCCTGCCTTGTGAATGCAAAAGACATAAGTCAATGTTTGTGATAAGCTAGATGTTCATTGTAATAGAATGAAAATCTAGCTTTTCACAAACATGGACTAGCTGTCTTTTCCCTTCACCTGGTACCGCCGTGAGATGGCCTTACTCGCCTGCTCGGCTTTAAACCCAAATAACTAACTAACCTTTACCTGGGAGTACTACGTTTCTAAAATGATTGTGAAATCCAGAGCCAATTAGCCGAGTAAAATAGATAAATCAGAATTATTATTATAATTATTATAATAATAATAATAATAATAATTATTATTATTATTATTATTATTATTATTATTATTATTCTCACTATCATCATCATCATCATTAATATTATTATTATGATTATTATCATGATTACTATTATTATATGCTGAGATATCTGCCATCCAGCTGTGTGGGCTAGTCTGAACCTCCATTATTAAGCTGTTTCATCCTGAGGCTGATTTTACAGAATATTGTTTGTATTCCTATAAAGGCTGCATTACCAATTATTAGATATCAACAATTTTAGTTCAAGTTGGTGCTAGAATAGCTTGGCGCCTCACGCGCCAAGCTGTTCTGTCTCCACCCTTGAACTATTATAGTCAAATTTATGTCAAGCAATGGGTGATCAGTATGATAATGTTTAAACCCATGTGCATTCGGGTACGCCAGGCTGTTTGTTTCCTCATTGGGCTGTTTGTTTACAGTGTCAATGCAGGTTTGTAATATTCTGCCGCGCCACAATAGAGTCGGCGTTCACACACACACACACACACACACACACACACACACACACACACACACACACACACACACACACACACACACACACACACACACACATATATATATATATACATATACATATATATATATATATATATATATATATATTATATATATATATATATATATATATATATATATATATATATATATATATATATATATATATATATATATATATATATATATATATATATATATATATATACCACAACACAACACAGCACAACACAGCACAGCTCAACACATCACAACACTACAAAACACATGCATGCATGCGCCCAATCCAACTCACCCTGACCAAAATGAAAAAAACAAATGAACATACTTTTTGTGCAGGGTTTTGTTTAGTTTTGTTTATTTCATATTGTATCTAACTGTAGTGGAACACGAAAGATATCTCAGTAATACATAATAAATTAACATTATCAAAATATGAAATCTATACTGCGCTCACAAAAATATACACAGAGATAAAATGAAAGTAACTCAAATTTCAGAGCGTGTTCAGGAAAATTAGCAACTCTAATATACACATTATGATTAGACCATAGGACAACATATTTTTCAGAATGTATCACTTGTGAGTGTTCGGAACCACTCTCTATTCAACATATAATAATCGAATGCCCAATTACAACAAACATAATATAAATGTAGATGATCTAGCTGTAAACATCATTGATACTGCATTTCACATAACAGTATTGCAACAACTAAAAATATATTTTTTTTCATCCCTACGTCACACAACCAGTTGCTTTAGCGCAAAACGTACCATGTGACCGTGATAACATAAAAAAAAAAAAACAAACCAATCTTGCAGCGACAAATGGCGGACGTTTTGTAGCCCTCTTTTTGACGCGTCTTGGATGCCAGTATTGTTCTATAAAAGATCACCAAATCGGTCTAAAGTACGAAGTTACTTATTGTTGTTCGAAACAACAGGTACACTACTGGAGACGGCAACGTCATGAAAGATTTTAAATTACGTCATGATTCTATTATGTATAAATATTATATTCTTTTTACGTCTGCCCCACCCGGGTCTGCCCTGTGGGACTTGGGTGGGGTTAACTACTTTTTAGTTCCCAGGGTCACCCTGGTCAGCCCCACAGGGTGGGTTTTTCCCGCTATTCTGTGGCATGTGTTTCTGTCTACGCTTGGTCCATTGACCTGTATTTGCCTTTTTAAAACTCTCCCTACTGTCTGCACTGCCTGTTGTTCTTGATACTGGATGTGTGTTGCTAAATGGTCTTAGCTTTATTTAGGCCCCATGTCGTAGATTTATTTAACGTATTGGACCGGCTGGCGACATACATTCAATGTTCTGTTTAGTTGTTTTTTTCACAAGCAGTGCAGGCACGTCTTGAGAAAGTCTTGTTGCTCTCGGCACGTTAAGCAATGTACAATCATTAGTTCCTTTTAAGTCAGTCATGTCTGGCGCGATCTAGGTCGGAAGATTTCTTCTTGATTTCTTTTACGAAACTAGTGGAGGAATGAAAACAAATACGTTATTGGTAGCAGGGGCTTGCTGCACGGACCCTTGTAGGCCTTCGGAAGGTCAAAGGAACCATTGTACAACTCAGGCCTTCGGCCTTCGGGGTATAAAGGTTCCTTTGACCTCCCTCAGGCCCACAAGGGTCCATGTAGCAAACCCCTGCGACCAATAACTTAAAATGTCATATTTCTATGGAAATAAACTTTGTAAATATATGCATCGGTTAGATAATAAAGTCTAAGATTGAATGTGAACAGACGTTAATAAAATTCAACAGTTATGCTTAACCCATTCAGCCCTGACGCCCTACAGCAGGACTAGATGGGTCGACCATGATAATTCAAGGGTAGTGCCAGATTAGCTTGGCACCTGTCGGCGCCAAGCTAATCTGGCACTGCCCTTGAATTCTCATGGTCGATCCATCACCTGCAACTGGTGCATAGTCATTAGATGACGCCTCCAACATTTGGGAAATACGTACGTCGGGCTGAATGAGTTAAGTTGTATAATAAATTATAAGGCTTTTCCAGTGTTGCCTCTCGGGCCCGATCAGGGAGACTATTCTGAAGATACAAGTCTCGTGCTTACAAGAACCATTGGCAAAGCCTAACTCGCAATACGATTTTGTCGTCAACTGTAAATACAACGATTTTGTCTTCAACTGTAAAAATGTAAATGCACGAAGAAGAACTCTTGCTAAGTACTTTCAGTAGTCAGGGGAGGCAACTCTCAATGTCAGTGAATTACATCCGTTTACAGGCGGAACGTGGCTTTTGCATGTGTTACACATCAATCAATGGCACATCCCAACCCGTGCACTAAGCCGATTGACTAGGCCGGTCCCCCTATCCTCCCGTTTAAGTTGAAGTCAAAGCCAAAGTGGTGTATTGGCACCAGTGAGACGCAACCAATAGGGAACTTCAGCCACTGTATAGACTGCTACTCAGTAAATGTTTAGACACCGTCTTTATCGTAGTTGGCAACTTGTCTCCCGAAGTTTGTGTGCACGAGCTGCGACAACGGCATATCAAGCGCCTAACGCCGTGTATGTGTGTGTGTGTGTGTGTGTGTGTGTGTGTGTGTGTGTGTGTGTGTGTGTGTGTGTGTATGTGTGTGTGTGTGTTTGTGTGTGTGTGTGTGTATGTGTGTGTGTGTGTTGTGTGTGTGTGTGTGTGTGTGTGTGTGTGTGTGTGTGTGTGTGTGTGTGTGTGTGTGTGTGTGTGTGTGTGTGTGAGTGAGTGTATGTATGTAGACACGAGTTTCTCCTGTGTTTGTGTACGTACAGGTAAGAAACATTAGGAAATGCATCCTTCGAAATGTATTTCGGCGTACTTTTCGGCATTTTTAGATTGGATTTCTCATTAAAAAGAAAAATTGCCGTTGATACAAAGTCGGTTAACCCGCATTTGAGTCCGTAATTTGTGTCACATTCATTTGAAATTTTGAATACAGCTAGCTTTGAGAAATATATTGGATGAGTTCGTTAACCAGCTTTGTATCTATTCAATGTTTTCGTTAAAAAAATCGATCGCAGAAACAAATGTTGACACGAAGAATTCTCTACTTCAGAAGTGACGGTGATGTAAAAGCGCTAGACACATTATACAGTTGCTTTTGTTATACATTGTTGCTGAACTGACGCATAGCATCAGACACGCCATTGTTATACATGAATTGACACAAAGCTCTCTCTCTCTCTCTCTCTCTCTCTCTCTCTCTCTCTCTCTCTCTCTCTCTCTCTCTCTCTCTCTCTCTCTCTCTCTCTCTCTCTAAAGGTTCATCATTGTTCATATATATCTCTCTCTCTCTAAAGGTTCATCATAGTTCATATATAGCTGGCCATGCGGCTCCAGTCCACGGACGGATCTCGAGGAAAAGTAGGATGACCCACCAGTTAGTCTCGCTCCTTTTCTCAACGTTCCCCTCACTTCAGGCTTCGAAACTCTCTCTCTCTCTCTCTAGAAAGTAGGTTGACCCACATTTGAGTCCGTAATTTTCGTTCTATTCACTTCGAATTTTTTAGCTTTGAAATAGACATTGATTGAGTTCGTAATCCAGCGTTGTACCTCTTCAACTTTTTGAATAATAATTCATTTTTGCAAGTTTTGACTCCAATATATATATATATATATATATATATATATATATATATATATATATATATATATATATATATATATATATATATATATATATATATATATATATATATATATATATATATATATATATATATATATATATATATATATATATATATATATATACTTCCATCAAACAGTCAGTCCTGGCAGGGGCTATTTGGAAGAAAACAGTCGGCCCTGGAAGAAAAGGAAAGTTTGAGTGGCGGCGGGCTCAGATGATGCTTTTGCCTTGTCACAAGCATTGATGGATTTGGAATCATGGAATTAGTCTGGCACCAATCAAAGACTTCATTTATTGTTTGATGGAGTGAAATAGTGATTGTGGGCACGTCTGGCGCAGACACATTCCAAAGTTGCATCATCTGCAAATAAGCTACAGATAACGTCAGGTTGTGAGATATGTAAAGGTGTGTCATTTATGTAATGCGTGAACAATAAAGGCCCGAGAATAGATCCACGGCCCAGGCATGTTATTTCCACCTCCGCCGCATCAGTCAGATCAGAAAATACCTCACTACCGAAGCTGCCACCAAACTCGCTGTCTCTCTCATCTTATCTCGCATCGACTACTGCAACTCTCTCCTTTCCGGCCTTCCTCACTCCACCACTCTCACTCTCCAGAGCGTCCAGAACAATGCTGCCCGCCTCGTCCTGAGAAAGAAAAAATCCGACCACATCACTCCCCTGCTCAAGCTCCTTCACTGGCTCCCCATCCCCCAACGCATCCAATACAAGATTTTGTCTCTCTGCTACAAATCCATGAACAACTACGCTCCTGCCTATCTCTCCAACTTACTTCACCCCTACACTCCTCCCCGCTCCCTCCGCTCCGCCTCCGACCCTCTCCGCCTCCTCATCCCCCGCACCAAACTCAGCACTTTCGGCCCCCGCTCCTTCTCAGTATACGGTCCATCCATCTGGAACACTCTCCCACTCTCTCTCCGTCAGAAACACTCGCCCTCCTCCTTCCAGTCCGCCCTCAAAACTCACCTCTTTCAACAGTTCTAGCACTATATCACCACACTCCCCACCCCAAGCTGACCGTCGTAATGTATTTTCACTATTTGTGTTACGTGAGTCATTGTCCAAAGCGTGCGCATGCGTGTGCGAGTTGTGAGTGCGCGCTTAGAGTTATAATTATTATACGATAAGCGCATTATAAATACCGTAATTATTATTATTATTATGCATAATCAGCCCCTCAGAGGACGATATGCCATTTACGCTGACATACTGTCGTCGCCCTTCAAGGTAGGATTTAAAAAAAAGGATACAGCTCGGTCACTTAAGCGGTAGACTGATAATTTTTCGGTAAGGAGGGTGTGGTTAACTAAGTCGAAGGCTTTGGTAAAGTCTAAAAAGATCACTCCAGTCAACAGTGCTTTGTTTATTGATGTGAGCCAACGATCCGTTAAATGTGAGAGAGCTGTTTGACAAGAGTGCCGCGGGCGAAATCCTGACTGTAAGGGATGAATAAAGTCGTGTGTGGCAAGAAAGTGCTGTA
Source organism: Semisulcospira habei (assembly GCA_036245525.1). Lineage (NCBI taxonomy): Eukaryota > Metazoa > Mollusca > Gastropoda > Semisulcospiridae > Semisulcospira > Semisulcospira habei. The sequence goes on along the minus strand of BTPG01000002.1, from coordinate 128,223,443 downwards.
AGTGTTTGTGTATGTGCTTTTCTATGGGTTTTGAAAGTGAAAACAAGATGGAAATTGGCCTGAATGTATTGGGATCTGTACGATCTTTGTTCTTAGAAAGCAGAATAACTTTGGCCTTTTTCAGATAGGAGGGGAATTCGCCACGCTCAATACAACGGTTGTAGATGTAAGTTAAAGACTCCACTATGAAAGGTAGTGATAGTTTTAACACAGCAGTACTAATTTCATCATGTCCTGAAGTGCGCTTACTTTTGAGACATTCAATCGATTTACCGACATCGTGCACTGTCATGCAAGGAATGTGGAATGATGAACGAGAAGAAAGTTTGCCATCACAAAATTTGACAAGGTTTGGGGATACAAGGGTGCCTTGGACGTAGTGTTTTGCAGCAACGACTGGGCGGCAGAATGAAAATGATAGGAGTATATAGCGGCTCCAAAACTTGCAAAAATGAATTAATTATTAATTATTATGAATTAATTAATAAGTATTGAAAAAGTTGAATCGGTACAACGCTGGATTACGAACTCATTCAGTATCTCCCTTTCATCCCTCACCCCACCCCACCCCTCCCCCCGCCTAATCCGAACGGGAATGATACACACAAACACCAACAGCAAACTGGCACACACAAACACAGACGGCAGACACACGGCTCTTCCTACCGGTTATATGTTCCGTGGGATGTCGACCTTCTCTTGGACCCTGCCTCCTCTCCTGATCTTGCATCCCATTCCGACTCCTCCCTTCGAAAACTTCCAGACACCCATGAACCTGTCACCACCTGCTCCATACCCAACCGACCCCCTTCCCCCTGGCTCACTGACGACATAGCTGAGGCCAAGCGCGAGCGCCGACAAGCGGAACGCCGCTGGCGCTCATATGACCTCACTGTTCACATACAGATCTTCCAAACAACTAGATCCAAAGTCTGCAGAATGATCTCCGACTCCAAACGTAAACACCTTCAAAAGAAAATCCTGGAATCCACTTCTTCCAAAACCCTCTACGCTACTATGAACACACTCCTAGGCACTTCTAAAGGCTCTCCTCTCCCCAACACACACAGCAAAGAAGAACTCCCGTCCGCGTTTTCCACCTATTTTTCCGACAAAATCCAAACTCTGCGCAACACACTCGACACTGCCTTCTCCGCCTTGCCCTCCCGACACCCCCTTTTCCGGCACCCCCCTCTCGTCCTTCCGCCCCGTCTCTCAGGACGAAGTCCTCAAGACCATAAAGTCCATGCCTCTCAAAACCTGCGAACTAGACCCACTCCCAGCTTCTCTCTACCGGGACGGCCTTCCAAAACTTCTGCCCTTCATTACCGACGTCATCAACACATCTTTAGAGAACGGTTCCGTCCCTGATATCTTCAAGTCCGCCATCGTTCGTCCTCTCCTAAAAAAACACAACCTCGACCCAAACGAACTCAAAAACTATCGTCCAGTCTCCAATCTCTCTTTCCTGTCCAAGCTTCTTGAGAAGATTGTTCTCAACCAGCTCAACCTCCACCTCGCCGACAACAACATTCTCAGTCCCTTCCAGTCTGCCTATCGCAAACATCACAGTACTGAAACAGCCCTTTTACATATCTTAAACGACCTGCTTCTCTCCACCGACTCGGGCAACATCTCCCTTCTTACGCTACTCGACCTCTCTGCCGCCTTCGACACTATAGACCACTCTATCCTCCTCCACCACTCCTTTAGTATCACTGACTCTGCTCACTCCTGGTTTCTCTCCTACCTCTCCGACAGACAGCAGTCCGTCACCATCGACGGCGTCTCCTCCAACCCAGTCACGCTCTCCTGCGGAGTTCCACAGGGGTCCGTCTTGGGCCCGGTCCTGTCCAACATCATCCAGTCTCACCACATACACCACCACATCTACGCTGACGACTCACAACTACTAGACAAAGACAAATTCGACAACACAGCCTCTGTCGCATGTCATTGAGCGTCAATTTGTTTCTTATCATTTATATGCAGATGATACAGAATTGTACAAACACTCCCTTCGTAAACATGTCGATCAGATGGTGCAGTCTTTGGAGGTTTGTATTTGTGATGTTCAGAAGTGGACCACACAAAACAAGCTCAGCTGAACAGTGACAAAACTGAGTCCCTCCGAATGACCTGCTCCTCTACGTGCAGTGCTGATCTTCCTGAGTCAATGATGGTGGGCGAGAGTGCCATCTCCTTTTCTAGCTCGGCCCGTAACTTGGGTGTCATTTTTGACAACAGGCTGACAATGAAGGAACAAGTGAAAAACGTTTGCCAGCTTGCCTTCATTGAACTCAGAAGGATCAGCACTTTTCGACATCTGCTGACTGTTGAAGTTACCAAAACACTTGTTACCTCCCTTGTGCTGTCCCGAATAGACTATTGCCATTTTCTTTTGTCCGGTGTTCCGCAAAATCTTCTTGACCAAATCCAGAGAGTCATGAACTGTGCTGCACGTCTGATTTTTCGTGTACCGAAACGTGAACAAATTATGCCTCTACTAGCTGATTTGCACTGGCTGCCAGTTTCACACAGAATTCAGTATAAAGTCTGTGTTATTTGTTTCAACATTATCTCTGGTTCTGCCCCTCCTTACTTATCTGACCTTGTCCAGCTGTATACACCGTCCTGCTCACTACGCTCTGCTTCAGACACTCGTGTTTTCCGTATCCCTAGACGTAATAAAGTTACTCAAAGTCATCGTGCATTTTCATATTTTGGTTCCATTACATGGAACGCTCTCCTAGCTGATGTGCGTCACTCATCATCTCTTTCCATTTTCAAATCCAAGCTTAAAACACACTTTTTCTCTGTTGCATATACGTAAAGACCATTTTGTCTGCCGGCTCATCATATGTGTGTGTGTGTGTGTGTGTGTGTGTGTGTGTGTGTGTGTGTGTGTGTGTGTGTGTGTGTGTGTGAGTGAGTGTGTGTGAGTTTCTGCTCCTTGTAAATCATTGTATTTTTTGTTGTTGTTTGTGCTTGTTTTTGTATTTTGCTTTGTGTTTCATTACTGTGATTGTAAAGCGCCTAAAGCACCTTGGTGATTAGGCGCTATACAAATTACCTTTATTATTATTATTTAACACTCAGTCACTACTGACTCGCACGGTCGACTGCTACGAAGACGTGAAAAACTGGATGACAGCAAACAAGCTTAAACTGAACGACGACAAAACGGAAGCCATGCTGGTAGGCACTCGCCAGAAACTTTTCCAGCTCCCTCCCTCTCTCCACCTTCAACTCGACAGCACCCCCATCTCCCTCTCTGACTCGGCCAAAAACCTCGGCATTATCCTCGATTCCTCTCTTTCCATGACCAGCTTCGTCTCCGCCAAGGCCCAGGCATGCTACTTCCACCTACGCCGCATCAGTCAGATCAGAAAATACCTCACTACCGAAGCTGCCACCAAACTTGCTGTCTCTCTCATCCTATCCCGCATCGACTACTGCAACTCTCTCCTTTCCGGCCCCCCTCACTCCACCACTTTCACTCTCCAGCGCGTCCAGAACAATGCTGCCCGCCTCGTCCTCAGAAAGAACAAATCCGACCACATCACTCCACTGCTCAAACTCCTTCACTGGCTTCCCATCCCACAACGCATCAAATACAAGATTCTGTCTCTCTGCTAAAATCCCTGAACAACTGCGCTCCTGCCTATCTCTCCGCCTCCGACCCTCTCCGCCTCCACATCCCCCCGCACCAAACTCAGCACTTTCGGCCCCCGCTCCTTCTCAGTATACGGTCCATCCATCTGGAACACTCTCCCACTCTCTCTCCGTCAGAAACACTCTCTCTCCTCCTTCCAGTCCGCCCTCAAAACTCACCTCTTTCAACAGTTCTAGCACTATATCACCACACTCCCCACCCCAAGCTGACTGTCGTAATGTATTTCACTATTTGTGGTACGTGATTCGTTGTCTAAAGCGTGCGCATGCGTGCGCGAGTTGTGAGTGCGCGCTTAGAGTTATAATTATTATAAGTACCGTAATTATTATTATTATTATTATTAGCCACAGCCATTTTGAAGAATAATATCTCCCGGCCGTTACTTTGGGGATCGTTTATACTAAATATTTATGCATGTGACTCATAAAGAGATATAGACAGATATAAGGGGAGTTTGACTCGCTTGGCTGCAGAGAGGTACACCGGCCGAGGACGCATTGACAATCTCAACAACCACTGAACACGTACACACGAGAACATGACTTCAATCACACCACTCTCGCATGCAAGCAGCATAACAGAAATAATCAAATACTCTTTAGATTTACTACTGATCTGTTTTGTTACACTGACTAATAATACATGGTTTGCTCACCCCTGACGCCATACTGGATACGACGACCCATGGTGGTCACACGGCCCAAACCAGCATCAAAAATGGTGCCAGGAGGGAGAACAATCCTAACTTCATAAATCTCTCTCCGTCGTCCGTCTCTCGTCTGTTTTCTCCCTTTTCCTCTTCCTTTTTTTTTGGAGCCTGAACCTCATGGGTTAAATACTGTATCAAAACTACGGCCATGGCCATCATAGCCAATCACCGTATAGATTCCTTACGTAGTTTACTATTTTTAGAGAGTGACCATCATGGCGACAAACATACAAGGTCCTACGTCATTTCTACAACGTGACCATCTATTCACGTGTTCATCTAGATTCTTCCTTTGACATCTGGACATGTAATAGTAGCCTACGTAACCCATTTCACTCACACATTCTGCTTACTCATCTCCTTTGTGCCCTTTATCTCCCCGCGTCAAGCCTTTGTCACGATCACCTAAAGCCGTCTAGGTCAATATCACGTATTTCGTGTACCAACTCGACTTTGACCCGACATATTAACACTGACCATCTTTTAACTGTACCTAATAGTCACACTGTGACAATAAGTTGGAATGGCCCACGCCCTCTTCTGTATGCGCTTGCATGTCTCTCTCTTGGCTTGACTTCGCGAACGAAGATTCTATAGGGCTTGCCCACGTCGTCTGCAGGCATTTTCGTGGCTGCGGAGGCCAATCCGGGACAGGCAGGTACGACCGCAGTGGCTGCAGGGGAAGGTCTGTTCAGGGTTCTGAGTTACGACAGCTCTGTTTTTTCTTCTGAGCCGCTTGTCCTTAAGGTTAGCTCTGCGAGAGTCCTCAAAAAAAGGTGGAAAGGTGGAATATACATGCAAGCGCCCTTTGAGGACTTTGAGGGCGCTTGCATGTATATTCCACCTTTCCACAATACGTTTGCAAATATCATACACAAACAAATGAAAGAACTTCGCGCCAGCTCATACACATGTAAAACACAAGTGCTGGTGATTGCGTCAATTAGGAACATTGTATAAAACACTGAACTACAGAACTATCAGTCTGATAAGTCACCCTAGCAAAGTAATGCTTAGAATGGTTACAAAGTAAAGTAGATTATAGCACTGTCAGGGGAGAGAAATGTGCATGATCGACCAGTGATCATAGATCTACTGTGGCCAAAGCACAAAAAAAAAAAAGATAGGTAAGAGAGGGGGCGCTAAAAAAGTGACTGAAAGCAATGCATATGGAAGCCCCCCCGAAGGGGGGCGTATCACATATCCCACTGTTCCAGCCACTCAGTGCATGGAAATTTAAATCTAGGTCCCCCCGAGGGGGGTCCAGATATTTAGCCGGTGTGGACAGCTGTTTCGGTCTTGGCGACCTCCTCAGCACACCATCGGCGATACTGGAGGAGGCAGGAATTTCTGCCTACCTGCAAAGACAACCACATTTTACTGTGGTGTCTGCAAGGGCATACATTCCATGCCACCACCTAGAGCCAAAACCCCTCTCTTACCTATCTTTTTTTTTTTTTGTGTGCTTTGGCCACAGTAGATCTATGATCACTGGTCGATCATGCACATTTCTCTCCCCTGACAGTGCTATAATCTACTTTACTTTGTAACCTTCCTAAAATATTAGCACTGGCAGTCTCCCCTTTTCTTTTCATTTAATGCTTAGAATCATTCTCAACCGCCTCAAAACTTTCGCCGAGGAACTGCTGGCAGAAGAACAGGCTGGCTTCAGAGTTGGAAGAAGCACTGTAGAGCAGATTTTCAACTGCCGCGTCCTGATCGAGAAACATCTGCAGCATCAGCGCGAACTCTACCACAACTTTATTGATTTCAGGAAAGCATTTGATCGCGTCTGGCACGACGGACTCTGGCAAGTCATGATATCGTTCAACATAGAGGAGGGACTGATCCAAATGATAGAAGCGCTTTACAAGAACGCCTGCAGCGCGGTTCTACTTAACAATCAGTCAGGCGAGTTCTTCAGGACGACGATCGGTGTCCGTCAAGGATGCCTGCTCTCTCCTGTCCTTTTCAACATATTCCTGGAGAAGATCATGCAGGAAACCCTCCACGACCACCATACTTCAATCTCTATTGGTGGCAGATCCCTGTGCAATCTTCGATTCGCAGACGACATTGACCTCATGGCAGGCAGCAATAGTGAGCTCCAAAACCTGACAGACAAACTTTCAAGTAGCGCAGGGTCTTATGGCATGGAGATCAGTACGGATAAAAGCAAAGTGATGATCAACACCACAAGCGACAGCAGCAGCAACATTCACATGAACGGCCAGAAGCTAGAAGAGGTCAATAGCTTCAAGTACTTGGGAGCCACCCTGTCCAAAGACGGTAGTTGCATAGCAGAGATCCGTATCAGGATAGGTACAGCAACATCCGCAATGGCCAGGCTGGACAGGATATGGCGAAGTAACTCCATCAGCTTCACCATCAAGTACAGGCTTTACAAGTCCCTCGTAGTGTCTATTCTACTCTACGGCTGTGAGACTTGGACACTGCTTGCAGACTCAGAAAAGAAAATCCAGGCCTTTGAGAACAAGTGCCTGAGGAAGTTGCTCCGCATCTCGTACCGCGAGCACAAGACCAACGAATATGTACGGAGCATCGTCACTTCCCTGGTGGGCCCACATGAACCCCTTCTGGCAACCGTGAAACGGCGCAAGCTTGCTTGGTTTGGCCACGTGACCCGACACAACACCTTGTCCAAGACTATCCTCCAAGGCACTCTCGAAGGAAGTCGTCGGCGAGGTCGTCAGAGAAAGAGTTGGGTCGCAAACATAAAAGAATGGACCGAACTCGAGATGCCAGACTTGCTTGCCACCGCCCAAAATAGAACTCAGTGGAGAGCACTGTCTGTTGCTGCTGCCTTTCAGTCCCCCCAACGCCCAGTTCGGGCAAGGGACTGATGATGATGATGATAAAACACTGACGCGCTTGGTGCTTTTACGTCACGGTAATTGTTTGATTCTTCTGATTAAATCGAGGAGTCTTACTTTTGACCTTTTTTTTCGCATTGAACTTTTATTTTCGAAAGACTTGAAGAGCTACAAAGCTGGCTAAGGAATTCTCCAATGCCTTTCTACAAATTAGCCATATCCAAAATTTCAAAGTTCATATAATCAAAATTGCGGACTCTACTCTGGGTCAACCGACTTTCTATAAACGGTCTTTTACGTCTTCAATGCGACATTCGATTACAATATGCTCGGATGCTCTCTTAGCCACCCACTTCATAAAGTATTTTGCCAAGTTTTAAGCTTGTGCATACAATTATATCGGAGATTCTCGTGTTTACATTCATACGCACACACACATACGCACATACGGCGCTTCGCGCCAAATTGACGTTCAAAAGCAAGGTTAGTTTAGCTAAACGAGAGGTCATTTTTATCGTGTTACTTCTTTGCCAGATCATGAGCCCCGCCCATCTGTTATGTCCTTTGCATTCTACGGAATGCGCTCCGAACAGCCCCGTCCTAAAGTCGACCGTATTTTCAATACGGCAGACAACAACTCTGAATGTTCCTAAAAGAAAAACGCATGTGAGCTCCAAACAATACGGTAGACTTTGGGATGAAATCCTCATCTTATTTTAAATTTACAATGTTTCTTTTCTTTTTCTATACCTCTTGCAGTTGGATCGTGGTTTCTTTTCTTGGCCGTGAAGGGCTTAATTAATTTACTGAACATGTTTTCCTTCATAAGGCAGCGTAATAATTATTAGAAATCGACCTCCTTAACAGCGGACTTCAGCGCCGCCTCCGTTTCTCCACCGTCTACTTTATCGCTGCACATCTCACAGTCTCTTTTCTCGTTTACCTTCGTCTCTTCATACCTCTGCTGCAGGCGTACGTAAATGCGGTAAAATGCCACAAAGAGAGCCGACTCTACTAGAATGAATACCCCGAAGAGAAGCGGGTATATTGCCAGCTCTCCCAGCATGTCTTTAGGGTAGGTGAGTGCCAGAAGTGTCATACCCATGGCAAAGTTCTGGGTTCCAGTTTCCAAGGACACTGTGCGACAGCGTTTAGGCGTCATGCGCACGATCCTGTGTAATGATAATAATAACAATTATAATAATGATGATGATTAAGAGATATAATAATAATAATAATAATAATACCCCTGTGGCAAAACATATTTGGGCCCACGATAGTCGCAGTGCACCGGCGCACCGCGGCCCTCGTGGGCCCTAGGACCTTTCTGCACCGTTATTATTGAGCATTGTGAATAATAATAATAATAATAATAAGAAGAAGAAGAATATAATGATGATGATGATGATAATGATAACAATAATAATTAACAGAAGAAAAAGAAGAATATAAGGATAAACCAGTAAATACGTGACTGAAAAAACAAATTCGTGAATGAATGGACGGATGGGTAAGTGGGTGAGAGAGTGGGTAGATCCTGACGGACGGACGGACGGATGGGTAAGTGGGTGAGAGAGTGGGTAGATCCTGACGGACGGACGGATGGGTAAGTGGGTGAGAGAGTGGGTAGATCCTGACGGACGGACGGACGGATGGGTAAGTGGGTGAGAGAGTGGGTAGATCCTGACGGACGGACGGATGGGTAAGTGGGTGAGAGAGTGGGTAGATCCTGACGGACGGACGGATGGGTAAGTGGGTGAGAGAGTGGGTAGATCCTGACGGACGGACGGACGGATGGGTAAGTGGGTGAGAGAGTGGGTAGATCCTGACGGACGGACGGATGGGTAAGTGGGTGAGAGAGTGGGTAGATCCTGACGGACGGACGGATGGGTAAGTGGGTGAGAGAGTGGCTATATCCTGACGGACGGACGGACGGATGGGTAAGTGGGTGAGAGAGTGGGTAGATCCTGACGGACGGACGGATGGGTAAGTGGGTGAGAGAGTGGGTAGATCCTGACGGACGGACGGACGGATGGGTAAGTGGGTGAGAGAGTGGGTAGATCCTGACGGACGGACGGATGGGTAAGTGGGTGAGAGAGTGGGTAGATCCTGACGGACGGACGGACGGATGGGTAAGTGGGTGAGAGAGTGGGTAGATCCTGACGGACGGACGGACGGATGGGTAAGTGGGTGAGAGAGTGGGTAGATCCTGACGGACGGACGGACGGATGGGTAAGTGGGTGAGAGAGTGGGTAGATCCTGACGGACGGACGGACGGATGGGTAAGTGGGTGAGAGAGTGGGTAGATCCTGACGGACGGACGGACGGATGGGTAAGTGGGTGAGAGAGTGGGTAGATCCTGACGGACGGACGGACGGATGGGTAAGTGGGTGAGAGAGTGGGTAGATCCTGACGGACGGACGGACGGATGGGTAAGTGGGTGAGAGAGTGGGTAGATCCTGACGGACGGACGGACGGATGGGTAAGTGGGTGAGAGAGTGGGTAGATCCTGACGGACGGACGGATGGGTAAGTGGGTGAGAGAGTGGGTAGATCCTGACGGACGGACGGATGGATGGATGGATAAAACTGGGCAGTTCGTGGCGCAGCGGTAAAAGCGCCTGCAAGAGGTGCGACGTTCGATACCCGGTTCCGGCGTCGGACTTCTCTCCTGTAAGTGTCACCATTAATTCGGGCGGACCGTTGGGGGTTCATTCTCCGGGTTCTCCGGCTCTTTCCTCCCCCACGAATTTTTTTCGGTATTAATTTCAGTCCACTTAATCAAATTTCAAAAAATATTAAAAAAACGATTTAAATTTCCAAAATATCAGTCGCTCGCTTGAGCTTGCCCTTAGCACCATGTGAATGTTCTGTGTTTATGTACAGTGTGTGAGGGAATGCGCGTGATTCACGTGAGCGTGCTTGTTGGGTTCAGTTCGCGGCTATGTCCTGCGCATTGAGTCATATTATAAATATGAGAAATGCGCCATATAAATACTATGTATTATTATTATTTTTATTATTATTTTGGGGGCGGTCCGTGGCGCAGTGGTTAGGGCGCCTGCCACCAATGCTAAAGGTGCGAGGTTCGATTACTGGTTCAGGCGTCGGACTTTTCTCCTCTAGTATGTGTCATCGTTAATTCGGGCGGACCGTCGGGGGTTCTTTCTCCGGGTACTCCGGATCTTCCTCCCCCTCCCCTATGGTACCGGTTTCAGGCCACTTTATAAAATTTCAAACACAAGCGATCAAAAATTTCCGAAAGCCTCAGTAGTTGAGCTGACCCTTCGCACCACGTGAACGTCCTGTGTTTGTCTTGCACTGTGTTTGTCTTCAGCGTGTATGTGTGTGTGTGTGTCACGTGAGCGTGCGTGTTGGGTTCAGTTCGCAGTGCTTCGAGCGATTCGCAGAATTGGGAAAAGCGCCTATATAATAACCGTTATTATTATTATTATTATTATTATTATTATTATTATTATTATTATTATTATTATTATTATTATTATTATTATTATTATTATTATTATAAAATAAAATATTTTTAGTTTCAACCTGCATTTACGTAGAGACAATTTATGCCATCTCACGGTGAGGGAAAAAAGCACATACATAGGGAGAAAAAAAAAAGTCGAACTCTTACAAACATAATACCGGTAAGATGAGTTGGCCCGCACATAGCAAAATCCGTTATCCGGCAGAAGGCTGAATGTCTATATTTGCCCAAAACGAGATTTCCATGATACAGTGAAAACCTCGCATTTGCAAAACATACATATTGGCTTTTTCCAAATCAAGGCAGATAAGCAGGCCAAGTCTGGCCAACGTCGGTCGGTGTACTTTTGTCACTAGGGGTCAGTTGCATGGGTGAGCTTAGCCCTATGCAGGCCACTAAGCAAGATGCTCCGTTATGGCGGATCACCTTGTTTAGTGACTTGTACAGGATTAAGCTCACTCGTGCAACTGAGCCCAGGTACCCACCAGGCAAATATGTATCCCAGGAAGAAGGCAATGGAGGGAAGCAGGATGACGGCCAGGTATATTTGCCAAGAGGCGTCATACATGTGTGGGTACAGAGCAGTCATCGGGCCTATCGTTAGCACTATGCATAGTGCGCCGGCTACACTCCCCACCTGAATAAAATACACACAATCTGCAAGAATTACAATTAACACAATAGTCGTTTTCAGGAAAGGAGAAGTAGGTCAAAGTTTGCTCGTGTTTGACGCAAACGGTGGATTAAAAACCGGCCAAACATGCGCCAACCCTACGCGCCAATAAAAAACATGACACAAATTCAACGCTCAGAATTTTATATTAGGTTATAATGTTTAGACCTCATATAAACTTTTTTTTTGATTCTCTTTCTAACCCTGCAACTACTAACGTTTGAAGCTACGACACAAGAAACACGAGCACCCTCCAAATCTAAAATTACAAAGTCGGAATTTTAGCTTATTACAATGTGATTTAGCCCATACCGTGCGTTTCTTATAAACTGCAAAAATGAATTGTGTTTCGATCGAAATTTGAGTTTATTGACAACTACACACACCTAAACGTATAATCCACGATGAAAGGACTAGCTCGTTCCTGTGATTGCTGCTAAGTGTAAGCCCACTAATGACTCCGCTTGCTGTAAGACTGACGCACACTATTTTCTCTTGTGCTCCGGCATATCACCTGAAAAAAAGTGCGCATCAAGGCTGAAGGTACTTGCGTGGGGCGCCAAATGCAACACGACCAACAAATCATTCGCGCGTGTCGCTACCTTCTAAACTTGCTTGAGCAGGGTTGCATATGACTGCCTAAATGACCCAAGGAGATGGTCTCTTCAAAATGATCCCCACCCGGGTCTGCCCTGGGGGTCTTGGGTGGGGTTAACTACTTTTTAGTTCCCATGGTCACCCTGGTCAACCCCACATTCTGGGGCATGTGTTTTCTGTCTACCCTTGGTCCATTCACCTGTATTCGCCTTTTAAAACTCTCCCTACTGTCTGCGCTGCCTGTAGCTCTTGATATTGGATGTGTGTTGCTAAATGGTCTTAGCTTTATTTAGGCCCCATGTGAAAGGTTTATTTAACGTATTGGACCGGCTGGCGACATACATTCAATGTTCTGTTTAGTTTTTTGTTTTTTTTCACAAGCAGTGCAGGCACGTCCTGAGAAAGTTTTGTTGCTGTCGGGACGTTAAGCAATGTACAATCAAATCAAATCAATCTCTTCAAAATGAAGTCATGGAACATGGTTATTTGGGCTTGTTATTAAATCTGGAGCTGTGTATTTGGTCGGATATGTCAACACGGTACTAGACTAATTGTAATAAATTTTGTTTGTCATGCCTCATGAACAGTACCTGGCTACTCTCTTTCGACAAATCAATACACAACTGTTACGTTTGTGGTTGTGTTATTCTTTTTAGAGCATGTGTGTGTTGATCATAGGAAAGATCCGATATTCATTTGAGTTATTTGGTTAAGAATTAGTGACTTACCTTTTTAGTAGGATTCATTTTCTTTTCCAAGGAAAATTGCGATCGTTTTTTTGTTGTCTTGTAGAGTAGCTAGAATGACGCGTATTTCGCTACATTGTTGTAAAGTTTGACATACATTAGACTGAAAGGGTTGGGCAGGGTCGGAATGCACGGATTTTCCGGAACACACCTAGATATTAGTAGAAGATTGTAGACAGTTCTATCGTGTTCTTTTTCATTAATATTAATTAGTTTTTGGCTACGTTTTCTTTTCTGATTGGTTGAATTGTATAATTTGCGGTATAAAAAAGGGTGTTAGCGAATTATGTGTGTACATTGTATGAGAGACGCAATGTATCAGTGTCGGTGCATTGTATGGGACACGCAGTTTATCAGAATTGTGGATGCATTGTACAAAGAAAGTGTATCAAAGTGTGGATGCATTTGTGGATGCATTGTGCTGAGATTACATCGTGAGAATAAAATATTGTAGAAACTGTCACTCCAGTGTGGTCTACAACCTTGTGCCACGTGTGACGAGTTGCAGCTGAGTGAAGCTTCTTTACAAGAACCCTACGTGAGTGAGTCTAGTGTGATTGCATCATAGTACGACTAGGATAACCACGCAACACTAACTCTAGCATAACAACCTCCTCATCTTTATCTAACAGCTGCACCACCAACCTATCAAGAATGTCCAAACAGCCAACACAAATGAAACACAGCAGCAGCTGGTCGAAAGTGATGAGAATGTATATGTGAAATCTAGTGGAAAAATAATAAAAGATAATGATAAATACGCAGTGATAGTGTTAGTCTACTGTAAAATTCCGATTGAATTTCCTGGAACCTGCATGGCTAGCAGAAGACATCTACCCCACAAAACGCATGTCGTTAGTGTACTGTTTGCGTGAAATAACTGCACATTATTACCTACTTCTGATTTACGAAATCGTCTATGTATGGGGCAGTATCCATTGTAATTTCAGTTAGGCCGATCAGCAACTGAGAGGATACAGACAATGCGTTTTATTAAGGTAATACAAACAAAAAAAGTCACATGTATTAATCGACAATGACAGTGACAGCTTCTGCGACAGTTCAAGGATGGTGCCAAAATAACTCGTCAGTCTCCAGAACTGTAAAACAGGACAAGTCCAAAATTAGTTCCAGTCAAGCTTCAGAATCCAAATCAAACGTGTGTTGTTTTTTTTCTCTCTATAAGTATGTTCCAAACAGGAGTCTACTGACTTTCACAATGATCTGTCCGGCCTTGGGAAACTTCCATCTGACCAGAATCCCCGCAGCAGCCGGCACAACGACCATGGCGAAGGCCTCCCCGATGTTTCTGTACGGTATGACTGCCTCAGTACCCGACCACTCCCGTCCGTACAGCCACAAGTTGAGAGGCAGCATGCCGGCTGAGAGAGCTGTGTTCACTGATGTCATGCTAACACTGACAAAAGAACGAGATCAAGATCAACATGAACAACAACAAATGACAAAGAATGTGATAAATTGGATAATATCATCGAGCGAGAGAAAATTCGAAGCGCAGACCCTAGTTGGCTGTACATGCTGAAATTTCTAAGCGGTAGTCGTGTTTGACGCAAACAAAAAGCCGGTTTCATAAACACGGAAGGGGTTACCCCAGTAGCAAAGCCTCGACGGGTCCACGACAGCCGCAGTGGGCCCGCGCACAGCCGTGCGCGGGCCCACTGCGGCTGGCGTGGGCCCGAGTTCCTTTGATCACTGGGTACGGAACAAAACAGCTGCGCATGCACGCGTTATGTACTACTTGGGGTACACATTTCAGCCCAAAGTTGTTCATATTTTCAAACTAATCCTTCTGACCCATCTCCTTCTACCCTAACACACCCTCTGACCCACAGACACTCGCACACAGAAATAAAGACGGACACTAGGCGCTTCTCGCCATTCGTAAGCTCTGTGTTTGTGGTCTGGCGTAGCGATAGCTATTTCTGAAGAAGAAGAATAGCACGAGCAGCAAAATAACGTCGCTTCAAGCTTCATGTCATGGCAGAGTTAGGCCCACGACGCCGTGTTCATAGTAACGACCTGATGTTGTACGTCACTCATCGCATTTACGAATAGGAACAAACGTTGCAGTTGTCTAGCTGATTTTCACACCTAGGGCCTACAGGTCACAATTTGACCTAATGCTACCCGACAGCCGAGACAAACAGCAGGCTTATGTAAACATTATTTATGAAAAATTATGCGGGTATTAATGAGAAAAAAAATCGTAAAGAAAAATCAAAGTTGTGTTAGCTGTTTAAAAATAACTCCGAAAAGTGGCGCCAAAAATTAGCTGATTTTCACACCTAGGGCTTGCAGGTCACAATTTGACCTAATCATACTCGACAGCCGAGAGTATCTCTCTTGGCTTGACTTCGCAAACGAAGATTCTATAAGGCTTGCCCACGTCGTTTGCAGGCATTTTCGTGGCTGCGGAGGCCAATCCGGGACAGGCAGGTTCGACCGCAGTGGCTGCAGGGGAAGGTCTGGTCAGGGTTCTGAGTTATGACAACTCTGTTTTTTCTTCTGAGCCGCTTGTCCTTAAGGTTAGCTCTGCGAGAGTCCTCAAAGGAGACGGCTGCCTTGTGAATGGTGGAGCGCCAGGTGTCACGGTCCGCAGCAAGCGAAGACCACTGGCGGTGGTCGATTTGGCAGGCACTAAGTGACTTCTTGAGACCGTCTTTGTATCTCTTCTTTGGTGCCCCTCTGTCTTGGTGTCCAGTGGCGAGCTCGCCGAACAGAGTGATCTTGGGTAGGCGATGATCCGCCATCCTGGAGACGTGCCCCGCCCAGCGAAGCTGTGTCCGCAGCAGCAAAGCCTCGATGCTCAGTTTCCGCCTGTTCAAGGACCTCGACGTTGGTGACATAGTCACTCCAGTGAATGCTGAGGATGGTACGCAGGCAGCGCTTGTGAAAGCGTTCGAGGAGTCGTAGTTGGCTGCGGTAGAGGGCCCAGGACTCGGAACCGTACAACAGGGTGGTGAGGACGACAGCTCTGTACACGCTGATCTTGGTGCCTTTTTTCAGCTGTTGATTGTGCCACACCCGCTTGAATAGTCGCCCGAAAGCACTGTTCGCTTTTGCCAGCCTGTTGTCCAGCTCCTTGTCCAGCTTGGCGTCTGACGTGATGATGCAGCCAAGGTATGTAAACTGGTGTACAGACTTCAGTTCGGACTCGCCGATGGTGATGTGGGGAGGGCGATGCTCTTCCTTGGGTGCCGGCTGATGAAGGACCTCTGTCTTTTTCAGACTGACCTCAAGTCCAAAGAGCTGGGCGGCATCTGCGAAGCAGGACGTAATGCGCTGCAAGGCTCTCTCTGTGTGTGCAACGAGGGCAGCGTCATCAGCGAAGAGCAGCTCACGAATCAGTTGGTCTAGGGTTTTCGTGTGGGCCTGCAGTCGTCTGAGGTTGAACAGGCTGCCATCGAGATGATACCTGATGTACACTGCGTCGTCATCGTCGAGGTCCACTGTGGCCTGCTTCAACATCATGCTGAAGAAGAAGGTGAAGAGGGTCGGTGCCAGCACGCAGCCTTGCTTCACGCCGTTGCGAATGGGGAATGGTTCTGAGAGGTCACTGTTTAGTCTGACCTGGCCTTGCTGGTCCTCGTGGAGCTGGAGGATCATGTTGAGGAACTTTGGGGGACAACCTAGTCGCTCCAGGATCTGCCACATACCTTGCCTGCTCACAGTGTCAAACGCTTTTGTTAGGTCGACAAACGTTACGTACAGCCCTTTGTTCTGCTCGCGGCACTTCTCCTGAAGCTGTCTCAGCACAAAGACCATGTCGGTGGTACTCCTGTTGGCTCTGAAGCCACACTGGCCCTCTGGGAGGTGGTCTTCAGCGATGGCAGGTACCAGCCGATTCAGGAGCAACCTTGCGATAATTTTCCCGGCAATGGACAGCAGGGTAATTCCACGATAATTAGAGCAGGCAGACTTCTCTCCTTTGTTCTTGTACAGGGTGATGATGATGGTGATCGCGGAGATCCTTTGGTAGTGTTCCTTTTTCCCAGCAGCTGAGAAAGAGGTCGTGGAGCTTGTTGTGCAGTGCTGGGCCTCCATGTTTCCAGATCTCTGGCGGGATTCCGTCAATGCCTGCTGCTTTGCCACTCTTGAGCTGGTGGATGGCTGTGAGGGTCTCTTCGGCGGTGGGCGGTTCGTCCAATTCAACCTTTAGTAGAAGGTGTGGGATTTGGAGGATGACTGTTTCTTGAACAGTGCGCTCAGCGCCGAAGAGGTCCTGAAAGTATTCCGACCAGCGGTTTAAGATGGAGGTATTATCTGTGAGGAGTGCCTGTCCATCAGCGCTTCGCAGGGGACTTTGTACCAGGTGCCTAGGGCCATACACTGCTTTCAGTGCTTCGTAGAAGCCACTGTAGTCACCGTTGTCAGCGCAGAGCTGGGTCCTCTGTGCGAGTCTGGACCACCACTCGTTCTGGAGCTCTCTAAGCTTGAGCTGGAGACTGCTGCAGATGAGGCGGAAGGCAGACTTCTTCACAGGGCAGGAAGGCTGGGCTAGGTGGGCCTGGTGGGCGGCTCTTTTTTTTTGCTAGAAGTTCCTGGATCTCTACGTCGTTTTCGTCAAACCAGTCTTTGTTCCTCTTTCTAGCAAAGCCCAAGACTTCCACAGAGGATTTTACAATAGCAGTTTTCAGTTGTTCCCAGTGTTTCAGGGGAGGAGTCTGCTGGATCAACTGTGTCTTTGAACATGCGCTGTAAATCGGCCTGAAGGGCAGCTTTCTTGTCGTCACGCTGAAGGCTGGCAAACATCAAGCTTTTTCTTGGGGGGGGGGGGGGGGCCTTTCTTGGGTTTCAGTTTGAGGCGGAGCCTGAGTTTGCAGCGAACAAGGCGGTGGTCAGTGTGGCACTCTGCGCTGGGCATCACTCTGGTGAGGAGGACGTCACTGCGGTCCCTCTGACGCACTAGGACATAGTCGATAAGGTGCCAGTGCTTGGAGCGAGGATGCATCCAGGTGGTCTTTCGACTGTCCTTTTGCTGGAAAGTAGTGTTGGTGATGACAAGTTGCTGCTCTGCACAGAGCTCTAACAGTAGGCGACCATTGTCATTGCAGTTCCCAACGCCATGCTTGCCGAGGACTCCTTTCCAGGCTTCAGAGTCTTGGCCCACTCTGGCGTTGAAGTCGCCAAGGATGCATCCATCTTTGTCGTCTGCAGGGGTGCTCTTCAGGAGGCTGCGCAGGTCAGAGTAGAACTTGTCTTTTTCTGCAGGCTCTGCCAGAAGGGTTGGGGAGTACACACTGAGAAGGGTGACGTATTGCTGGTGTCTCAGTGGGAGGCGCATGGACATGATGCGGTCGGAGTGACCCGTTGGTAGGTTTTCCAACTTAGTCGCAATGGGGGTCTTCACCATGAAGCCCACGCCTGAGAGCCGTCTTTCTGATGCAGGCCTGCCTGACCAGTAGAGGGTGTAGCCAGCGCCAAGTTCTTGGAGGCTGCCTTCCTCCGGAAGGCGTACTTCGCTGAGCGCGGCGATGTCGATGTTTAACCTCCGCAATTCATGGGCAATGAGGGCGGAGCGACGTTCAGGGCGTCCGCTGTCTGCTGTGTCGAGGATGGTTCGGATGTTCCAGCATGCTACGTTGAGTCCGGTCGTGGTCGTCATGAGAGTGGATCCATTGTTTTTTCTTGTTTTCTGACCGCATGAGAAGATGCCCGTTGACCGCGGCTAGCCAACTGGGGTTACGAGGGGATGAGCTTTGGTTAGGCCACCTTTTCTAGGCCCCTCTCCGTGTGGAGCAAGCAGTGCTGTCCCTAGAGAAGGCTGCTTGGTCGTTCAGGGTGTGCCGAGTGACGTTGTCATCCCCAGGTCAACATCAGGCGACCAATATCCTGAACCGCCTGCATGCAGGTTTGAGACTGCGGCTTCCAGTGACATCTTTCACCTGCCGTTTTGCCCCTTGCCCATCGCTACAGGACTTGGAAAGTTCAGTGTCATAGTCCGTGGGCGTTTCCTAAAGCCTGCGCGGTGAAGCTTTTTGGTGGAGTGCAGTGTCCGCAGTACTGGCCCCACCCTTTAAACCCTTGGTTCGTTTGCCATGGCCTAGCAAGCTGGGACGGTGGCATCGAGGTCCTCGGGTCGTAGGTTTTATATCAACTGTCCTTGTCTTGGTCTCTGGCTCAAAAGCCTTCCCCGGAGACACGGGGGCTTTGATGTCAAGGGTTTCCTCCCTTAGCCTTTCCGCAGCCAAGCGGCCAGGCCTGGAAGGCAGCAGGGGACTCGTGGGGGCCGGGGTCGTCTATGTCCCGTGCAGATGTGAACATCTGCCCACTGCCAAGACGGTGACACTTACCAGAAGAGAAAAATCCAACGCCGGAACCCGGTATCGAACCTCGCACCTTTGGCATTGGAGGCAGACGCCTTAACCACTGCGCCACTTCCCCGCCGAGAGTGTAGGCTTATGTAAATACCGTATTCCGTTTTTGAACAAGCATGCGATTGTTAGTGAGAAGATTGACTTTTTTCGTAAAAGAAAAGAAGATTCATTTGTTTTTAGATTAATCCAAAATAATTCTTGAAAATTAATCCCCAAAACGTGAAACTATTCTATTCCAAAAATATTTAATTATCACTCAAAACATTGAAGAGGTACAGTGCTGGTTAAAGAAATCATTCAATGTCTTCCTATTATCTTCTTCTTGGCTTGACTTCGCGAACGAAGATTCTATAGGGCTTGCCCACGTCGTCTGCAGTCATTTTCGTGGCTGCGGAGGCCATTCCGGGACAGGCAGGTTCGACCGCAGTGGCTGCAGGGGAAGGTCTGGTCAGGGTTCTGAATTAAGACAACTCTGTCTTTCTTCTGAGCCGCTTGTCCTTAAGGTTAGCTCTGCGAGAGTCCTCAAAGGAGACGCTGCCTTGTGAATGGTGGAGCGCCAGGTGTCACGGTCCGCAGCAAGCGAAGACCACTGGCGGTGGTCGATTTGGCAGGCACTAAGTGACTTCTTGAGACCGTCTTTGTATCTCTTCTTTGGTGCCCCTCTGTCTCGGTGTCCAGTGGCGAGCTCGCCGAACAGAGTGATCTTGGGTAGGCGATGATCCTCCATCCTGGAGACGTGCCCCGCCCAGCGAAGCTGTGTCCGCAGCAGCAAAGCCTCGATGCTCACAGTTTCCGCCTGTTCAAGGACCTCGACGTTGGTGACATAGTCACTCGAGTGAATGCTGAGGATGGTACGCAGGCAGCGCTGGTGAAAGAGTTCGAGGAGTCGTAGTTGGCTGCGGTAGAGGGCCCAGGACTCGGAACCGTACAGCAGGGTGGTGAGGACGACAGCTCTGTACACGCTGATCTTGGTGCCTTTTTTCAGCTGTTGATTGTGCCACACCCGCTTGAATAGTCGCCCGAAAGCACTGTTCGCTTTTGCCAGCCTGTTGTCCAGCTCCTTGTCCAGCTTGGCGTCTGACGTGATGATGCAGCCAAGGTAGGTAAACTGGTGTACAGACTTCAGTTCGGACTCGCCGATGGTGATGTGGGGAGGGCGATGCTCTTCCTTGGGTGCCGGCTGATGAAGGACCTCTGTCTTTTTCAGACTGACCTCAAGTCCAAAGAGCTGGGCGGCATCTGCGAAGCAGGACGTAATGCGCTGCAAGGCTCTCTCTGTGTGTGCAATGAGGGCAGCGTCATCAGCGAAGAGCAGCTCACGAATCAGTTGGTCTAGGGTTTTCGTGTGGGCCTGCAGTCGTCTGAGGTTGAACAGGCTGCCATCGAGACGATACCTGATGTACACTGCGTCGTCATCGTCGAGGTCCACTGTGGCCTGCTTCAACATCATGCTGAAGAAGATGGTGAAGAGGGTCGGTGCCAGCACGCAGCCTTGCTCCACGCCGTTGCGAATGGGGAATGGTTCTGAGAGGTCACTGTTTAGTCTGACCTGGCCTTGCTGGTCCTCGTGGAGCTGGACGATCATGTTGAGGAACTTTGGGGGACAACCTAGTCGCTCCAGGATCTGCCACATACCTTGCCTGCTCACAGTGTCAAACGCTTTTGTTAGGTCGACAAACGTTACGTACAGCCCTTTGTTCTGCTCGCGGCACTTCTCCTGAAGCTGTCTCAGCACAAAGACCATGTCGGTGGTACTCCTGTTAGCTCTGAAGCCACACTGGCCCTTTGGGAGGTGGTCTTCAGCGATGGCAGGTACCAGCCGATTCAGGAGCAACCTTGCGAGAATTTTCCCGGCAATGGACAGCAGGGTAATTCCACGATAATTAGAGCAGGCAGACTTCTCTCCTTTGTTCTTGTACAGGGTGATGATGACTGCATCACGGAGATCCTTTGGTAGTGTTCCTTTTTCCCAGCAGCAGAGAAAGAGGTCGTGGAGCTTGTTGTGCAGTTCTGGGCCTCCATGTTTCCAGATCTCTGGCGGGATTCCGTCAATGCCTGCTGCTTTGCCACTCTTGAGCTGGTGGATGGCTGTGAGGGTCTCTTCGGCGGTGGGCGGTTCGTCCAGTTCAACCTTTAGTGGAAGGTGTGGGATTTGGAGGATGACTGTTTCTTGAACAGTGCGCTCAGCGCCGAAGAGGTCCTGAAAGTATTCCGACCAGCTGTTCAAGATGGAGGTATTATCTGTGAGGAGTGCCTGTCCATCAGCGCTTTGCAGGGGACATTGTACCAGGTGCCTAGGGCCATACACTGCTTTCAGTGCTTCGTAGAAGCCCCTGTAGTCATCGTTGTCAGCGCAGAGCTGGGTCCTCTGTGTGAGTCTGGACCACCACTCGTTCTGGAGCTCTCTAAGCTTGAGCTGGAGACTGCTGCAGATGAGGCGGAAGGCAGACTTCTTCACAGGGCAGGAAGGCTGGGCTAGGTGGGCCTGGTGGGCGGCTCTTTTTTTTTTTGCTAGAAGTTCCTGGATCTCTACGTCGTTTTCGTCAAACCAGTCTTTGTTCCTCTTTCTAGCAAATCCCAAGACTTCCACAGAGGATTTTACAATAGCAGTTTTCAGTTGTTCCCAGAGTGTTTCAGGGGAGGAGTCTGCTGGATCAACTGTGTCTTTGAACATGCGCTGTAAATCGGCCTGAAGGGCAGCTTTCTTGTCGTCACGCTGAAGGCTGGCAACATCAAGCTTTTTCTTGGGGGGGGGGGGGGGGGCCCTTTCTTGGGTTTCAGTTTGAGGCGGAGCCTGAGTTTGCAGCGAACAAGGCGGTAGTCAGTGTGGCACTCTGCGCTGGGCATCACTCTGGTGAGGAGGACGTCACTGCGGTCCCTCTGACGCACTAGGACATAGTCGATAAGGTGCCAGTGCTTGGAGCGAGGATGCATCCAGGTGGTCTTTCGACTGTCCTTTTGCTGGAAAGTAGTGTTGGTGATGACAAGTTGCTGCTCTGCACAGAGCTCTAACAGTAGGCGACCATTGTCATTGCAGTTCCCAACGCCATGCTTGCCGAGGACTCCTTTCCAGGCTTCAGAGTCTTGGCCGACTCTGGCGTTGAAGTCGCCAAGGCTGATGACTTTGTCGTCTGCATGGGTGCTCTGCAGGAGGCTGCGCAGGTCAGAGTAGAACTTGACTTTTTCTGCAGGCTCTGCCAGGAGGGTTGGGGAGTACACACTGAGAAGGGTGACGTATTGCTGGTGTCTCAGTGGGAGGCGCATGGACATGATGCGGTCGGAGTGACCCGTTGGTAGGTTTTCCAACTTAGTCGCAATGGGGGTCTTCACCATGAAGCCCACGCCTGAGAGCCGTCTTTCTGATGCAGGCCTGCCTGACCAGTAGAGGGTGTAGCCAGCGCCAAGTTCTTGGAGGCTGCCTTCCTCCGGAAGGCGTACTTCGCTGAGCGCGGCGATGTCGATGTTTAACCTCCGCAATTCATGGGCAATGAGGGCGGAGCGACGTTCAGGGCGTCCGCTGTCTGCTGTGTCGAGGATGGTTCGGATGTTCCAGCATGCTACGTTGAGTCCGGTCGTGGTCGTCATGAGAGTGGATCCATTGTTTTTTCTTGTTTTCTGACCGCATGAGAAGATGCCCGTTGACCGCGGCTAGCCAACTGGGGTTACGAGGGGATGAGCTTTGGT
The DNA here is from genome assembly GCA_036245525.1 of Semisulcospira habei. Taxonomy (NCBI): domain Eukaryota; kingdom Metazoa; phylum Mollusca; class Gastropoda; family Semisulcospiridae; genus Semisulcospira; species Semisulcospira habei. Next base: position 128,200,694 of record BTPG01000002.1, on the reverse strand, counting down.
TAGGCCACCTTTTCTACGCCCCTCTCCGTGTGGAGCAAGCAGTGCTGTCCCTAGAGAAGGCTGCTTGGTCGTTCAGGGTGTGCCGAGTGACGTTGTCATCTCCAGGTCAACATCAGGCGACCAATATCCTGAACCGCCTGCATGCAGGTTTGAGACTGCGGCTTCCAGTGACATCTTTCACCTGCCGTTTTGCCCCTACCCATCGCTACAGGACTTGGAAAGTTCAGTGTCATAGTCCGTGAGCGTTTCCTAAAGCCTGCGCGGTGGAGCTTTTTGGTGGAGTGCAGTGTGCGCAGTACTGGCCCCA
>BTPG01000002.1:128162887-128195387 GCA_036245525.1 Semisulcospira habei | reverse complement strand
GATGTTAAACTAGATCTGTGGGCAAGTGCGAATAAATTATAGATAGGGTGGTGAGTCTGAGAGAGTGATTTTGCGCATGAGTACCAACTTATTATAAATGAACTGCTTGTCAAGTGGCAGGATATCCAGCAGCTTGAACTTGTAATCAGTACTAATGACTTACATGGGTTTGTCAACGATTAATTTGATTGCCCGCCTGTGAACCGAATTCATGGTCCTTTTGAGATTAGCATCACTGCTCCGATCCCAGACGGAGGAGGCACAATCTAAATGTGGCTGAATATGGGCACAGTACAAAAGTTTGCTTGTTAGTTCATTAATAAATATCTTAATTTTGACAGTAAAAATACGTTTTTTGATATTGTTTTACAAACTTTGGTAATATGGCTTTGCCAACACAGTTTGTCATCAATGATGATTCCAAGCACACACTGTTCCGTGACTTGCTCAACAGACTCCCCATTCAAATAGAGCTGTAGGGGAGGCGGGTTCAGCTGATGTTTTTGTCTAGTATTAATTAACATACATTTGGTCTTAGCAGGATTCGGAATCATATAAATGTTTTGACACCATGTGGAAACATCATTCAGGCCGCTTTGTAGGGACTGGGGTATACAGGATGCATTTGACGATGACACGTCAAGATTTCCATCATCAGCAAAGAGACTACAGATTACACGGGGGTCGGATATATGTAAGGGAAGATCGTTTATAAAAACTGAAAATAATAATGGACCGAGGACAGATCTTTGCTCTGTCATCCCCACACGTGAGTTAGTACCATCACACAGACGTACTGTGTGCGCCCGTTTAGATATGAAGTAATGAAGGCAAGGGTGCGATCACTCAGCTGATAGGCAGCAATTTTTTTTTTTAAATTAAAAGATCATGGTTGACAAGATCAAAAGCTTTTGAAAGGTCCAAAAATACCGCTCTAGTCATTTGCCCATTATTCAAAGCAGTTAACCATCTGTCAACCGGGTGAACCAAATCTGTGTGACAAGAATGTCTCCTACGAAAACCAGACTGTAGTGGATGAACGAGTTTGTATTTATCTAAGAATTGTTGTAAATGTGTGTGGATATGTCTTTCAATCGGGTTTGACAGAGTTGACAACAGAGAAATGGGTCTAAATCATTGCTGGGACATTGTTAACTCTTATTATCCCAGAACTTAATGACTTCCATTCTATAGAATGGAAGTCATTCAGTTCTGGGAGTTTAAGAGTTAACATTATATCCAACTGCACGAGGCACACATTCTCCCGAGTCCCCGCAATCGCAGGCTTAGATTGATTAATTGTACATTGCTTAACGTCCCGACAGCAACAAGACTTTCTCAGGACGTGCCTGCACTGCTTGTTAAAAAACAACAACTAAACAGAACATTGAATGTATGTCGCCAGCCGGTCCAATACGGTAAATAAACCTATGACATGGGGCCTAAATAAAGCTAAGACCATTTAGCAACACACATCCAATATCAAGAGCTACAGGCGGTGCAGACAGTAGGGAGAGTTTTTAGAAGGCAAATACAGGTGAATGTACCAAGGGCAGACATAAACACATGCCCCAGAATAGAGGGAAAACCCCACCCTGGGAACATGACCCTGGGAACTAAAATGTAGTTAACCCCACCCAAGTCCCCCAGGGCAGACCCGGGTCGGGACGCAGGCTTAGAGCCGTCAGGTGCAAAGTCCTGGACCAGCACACACAAGTAGTGGCCAGCTTTGAGGGCATGAAGGATAAACACGTACAGTCCACAATTGCAGGAAGAAGTATAACTGTGCGTGGACAAACCAAAGCCATTTTGACATTGAAGTTAAAAAGCTAATCGTCGATTTACTCCGTAAACCGCATTTCATTTGCTCCTCGGTATATTTGCGTCATAGAAGTTATTCGCAAATCAGAAGTAGGTACAAAAAATGCGGTTTTTTACCCAAACTGAGGATTAAAAACCCGGACAATCATGCGATATTGTATTTTTGACCGGGCTTTTAGTTCACTGTTTTCCTTGAAAAACACGTGCAGTTTCGACCTACTTCTGATTTCCGAACCACTTTTATCAGGCGAATATACCATCGAGCAAAAGAAATCCGACAACATTCGAGTCATCAGAAACACGTTAGTGTATCCGAGGGCTCGAATGATGGCGTATTTCGTTTTGCTCGTCAGTATACTTATATTACCTTTAAAGGACTTTCTGCAGAACTGGACTGAGCCGTCTCGTTGCCACAACCTGTTAGGTTGTCAATCCAGTCGCATGGTAACTCACTCAGCGTTGCGTTCGAAATGTCTGCCATCTTTGTAACAAATCCGGAACCCCTACAAAATGTCCATAAAGATAGATCCATAATTAGAATTATTGCAAAGCAAACAACAATACTGACAACGATTTTTTTAAGGCCTATAATGGTCCGTGTAGCAAACCCCTGCTACCAATAACTTATATCGTGATCCTGACCTTGGATGGCTGCGGATCTTTGACATTGAATTCACAATGATTTCCAACCAACCCAGTCTGCGTCCACTTGCAGTTAAGGTGTAACAAAAAGCTTTTCCCCTGTTAAACTGAATCATTTGTAACACACGATCTCGTTCTTCTATTCAGCACAAAAATCTGATGGAAAATATCAAAAGCCATACCATATGAACGCTCCGATCCCAGAGAAAACGTAGGCCTACAAGTGCACGAAGATCATCTGTATCCAGCCAAAGAAAAATGTTTGATTCACAACAAATTGGCTTCTAGTGTGGACTTTCAGGTTCGACCTTTGTCCCGTGCCGAATCGTCTTGTAAAAAACACAAGCTGTGGTTGAAAAAATGCGTTTTCACGATGTGCAGTATTCACCTTCTCTGTTCAATGAGATAAGAGATAAGATAAGATAAGATAAACTTTATTGCCAGATGCATAAACATTAGGAATTCTTTGCGGCGTAACTGACGAGCGTCCATATTAAGATCAACACATAAAACATACATACATCACAATCAATGAGAAGAAGAGATAAACTCTGTACACAAATACACATAGGGAAACCGCGTTTTCTACCCTACCCTGTCGTCAGAGGAGATAAGTCGCGTGATACGCATGATAAACGAATGTTCATCCAATTTTCAAACGTGTTTTATCTCTCGGCTTTCCGCAACACGTGATATGAGCGAATAAGTGAGACCAAGCCTGCCTTGTGAAGGTAAAATAAAGTAAATCAATGATTGTGTAAGCGAGATTTGCATTGTAATCCAATGAAAATCTAGCCTTTTGCAAAAATGGACTTGCTGTCTTTCACATGGTAGTACTACGTTTCTAAAATGATTGTACAATCAATTCTAGTTAGCTGAAGAAACTAGATAAATCAGAATTATTATTATGATTATTATGATTATTATGATTATTATTATATTATTATTAATATTATTATTATTATTATTATTATTATTATTATTATTATCTGCTGAGATATCTGCTATCTAGCTGTATGGGCAAGTCTGAGCCTCCATTGTTAAGCCGTTACATCCTGAGGCTGATTTAAACAAAGTATCGTGTAGTCCTATGAAGGTTGCAGTACCGATTGCAAGATGTCAACCATTTTAGGTCACGGGTGGTGCCAGAATAGCTTGGCGCCTCTGGCACCACCCTTGAACTATCATATTCAAATTTATTTTAAGGAATGGGTGTATCAGGATGAAAAGGGTTAAACATAGGTTTATTCACATATGCCAGGCTTTTTCTTTTCTTCTTTGGTAGTTTATTTACATTGTCAATAAAGGGTTTGTATTATTCTGTCGAGCGACAATGGAGTCGGTGTTCACACACACACACACACACACACACACACACACACACACACACACACACACACACACACACACACACACACACACACACACACACACACACACACACACACACCACACACACACACACACACAACCACGCACGCACGCACGCACGCAAGCACGCACGCACGCACGCACACACACACACACACACACACACACACACACACACACACACACACACACACACACACACACATGGAGACAAAATCCTCAGAGTGGGTTACCTTCATGTTTAGTTACACTAACCTCGCTGCTGAACGTACATTTGGAGCGAAGCGCCGTATGTGCGTATATATGTATGTATGTGTGTATGTATGTAAGGGAGCTTAGGAAGGGGAAGGAAGCATATCTCAAAAGGATAGAAAAACAGTTTGAGTCTGGTAACATAAAACGGGTGTAGGAGGGTATGAATCTGATGGATGGGAACAAGAAGCAAAAAGCTGTTCAGGTATTGAGCAAAAATACGGACTATGCCAACGACTTAAATCAGTTTTATGCAAGATTTGATTGGCATGATTTTGAGCATGAGAGGGAACAGGTCAAGGAAAGGTTAGTTAGTGGACCTAATCACATGCAGAGTGAAGTGATTGTGGTGACTGAGGAGGAGGTGCTTAGCGTACTTAAACATACCAACCCAAACAAAGCGTCTGGGCCTGATGGTGTTAGATCGAATGTGTTAAAATAATGCGCTGAACAACTGTAGGGCCTACCGAATTCTTTGCTATATTTTTAACATGTCACGTACCCAGTGTGTCGTTCCCAGTTCGTGGAAGACCTCTTGTATTGCCCCGTGCCAAAAAAGCAAACTGTATCTGTGATGAATGATTTAAGACCAGTTGCTCTTACCTCGTGTGTCATGAAGGTTTTTGAGAGGGCTGCTCTTTGACATTTTCAAATACAGGTTTCTGATTTTATGGACACCTTTCAGTTTGCTTACAGAAGGCGAAGAGATGTTGATGATGCCATTTTGCATGTTGTAAACAACATCTACTCTCATTTAGAAAAAACCAGGAGCCTCCATTTGACTGATATTCTATGATTTTGTTCTGCTTTTAACACCATTCAGCCACACATACTCGCTTCCAAACTAGTTCACATGAACATAAATGTCTCTACCATTCTTTGGGTTTTGGACTATCTCACTAACCGCCCACAGTATGTCAGAATTAGTGCCCCACCCGGGTCTGCCCTGGGGGACTTGGGTGGGGTTAGGTATTTTTTAGTTCCCAGGGTCACCCTGGTCAGCCCCACAGGGTGGGTTTATCTCTCTATTCTGGGGCATGTGTTTCTGTCTACCCTTTGTCCATTCACCTGTATTTGCCTTTTTAAAACTCTCCCTACTGTCTGCACTGCCTGTAGCTCTTGATATTGGATATGTGTTGCTAAATGGTCTTAGCTTTATTTAGGCCCATGTGTTAGGTTTATTTAATGTATTTGACCGGCTGGCGACATACATTCAATGTTCTGTTTAGTTTTTTTTCACAAGCAGTGCAGGCACGTCCTGAGAAAGCCTTGTTGCTGTCGGGACGTTAAGCAATGTACAATCAATCAATCAATCAGAATTAGTTCCGATCTAATCTCAGATGTACTTTTTACCAACACCGTTGCACCACAGGGGACTGTCCTGTCGCCTTTTTTGTTTTCTTTGTACACAGCGGACTGTAGAGCCACTCATGACGACTGCGTCATAGACAAATACGCCGACGACGCGGCACTGACAGGTCAGATTACACTCATCCAACAAGCTACGGTCTTCATCTGACACCCGCACTCTGAACGTTCCCTCTGCTAAAACCAAGTCCTTTGGGCAGCGCTGTTTTTCATGCTATGGAAGAGCCTCCCACAAGAAATACGCTACGCGCAGTGCAGTCACTCTTTCAAAACAATCTGTTCAAGTCTACACATGACTTATTCAGTGTGTGTGTGTGTGTGTGTGTGTGTGTGTGTGTGTGTGTGTGTGTGTGTGTGTGTGTGTGTGTGTGTGTGTGTGGTGTGTGTGTGTGTGTGTGTGTGTGTGTGTGTGTGTGTGTGTGTGTGTGTGTGTGTGTGTGTGTGTGTGTGTGTGTGTGTGTGTGTGTTTCACAACAGTTACAAAAAGCTGCCACTGGGAAGATTCGGGAAACCTGGTCATTTATTTTTTCGATGTCACTGAATAAGTTGTATACATAAACTCCACTGTTGCAATTAGTTTCTTTAATCAGTGTAACGTCGATTTCACAGTTTGCTTACACCGAAGATGGAAAAACCTTGCAGCTCTTGATTTATGCCGGATTAGCTTAGCACACATGAACAGCTAACCTAGTACTACCCTTGAGCTATTATTGCCACAGCTGCTACGCAGTTCATGTTTTACAGGCGCCTCCCAATGTTGCCGTTAGTCGGTTGACGCCAAGTCCCAGATTCGTTTGGAATCTATGGGAGGCAACTCTTGGAAATAACTAACTTGCTAGTTGCAGTTGTTTCCCTTAGAAGGGAGACCCTGCTGTGACACACAGTGGTTGCCTTCGTCGATCAGCTGCGCGCAGCAGATCGAAGGAGGTAACCAGTGTCAACATGACAATTGCCTGATTAACTCCTCACCTGCCACTGGACTCATATTTTATTTCTGAAATCTGTGTTAGCCCTTTTCATGCTGATAAACCCATCGCCGACTTGAAATAAGTTTAACTGATAGTTCAAGGGTGGTGCCAGAACAGCTTGGCGCCTGAGGCGCCAAGCTATTTTGGCACTACGCTTGAACTAAAACAGTTGATCTTTCTCCTAGTCTGTAATGCAGCCTTCACAGGACAATAAGAAAATTTGACAAAATCAGCCTCAGGAAGTAATGGGTTAATTCATCGACCAAAAGAAACAACTTGACCGTCCAAGGAACATTAATACAAATTGGTCTCAATAAGAGGCATAGGTTCCCCCCCCCCCCACCCCCCCACCCCCACCCCCGCGACAGCGGGGGCTCATAAGGATCTTTGTCTCTTGCATTTCACTGGGTCGTGTTCACTTTTCCTCGGCCGTGAAGGGATTAATTCAACGACGAAAAAGAACAATTTCCAAAGAATATGGATACTGTCACAAAATGGTCTCAGCAAAGGGCAGAGGTCCGCGTAAGCCCCCGCGGTGTCTCAGGAGGATCTATACCAATTGCAGCTGGGTAGTATTCATTGTTTAACAAAAAAGAAAACATTTCAAGTGCCATATTTATTAAGCGTGGCAAGATGATCGAAGCGGTGTTCGTCCTTCCGTCTTGTCGCAACTGATAATTTTATTTAACTGAGATTTTAGATTTCAGATTGTTCGCATGGCATATATATAGCTGATTCCATTTCTCTTTCTCTGACCCCGTCCCCCGCCTCACGCCTTCCCCCAAGAGAGAGAGAGGGACAGGGACAGAGAACCGACAAACCCTGAAAACAACCAGCCAGCCAACCAGCCACTAACCAAATAAACCAAACAAACAAAGAAGAAAACATGAACAGTAAAGTCCGCATATAATACATTCACAGGGGACCGAGATTTGTTTGTTGTTATAAGCCAAATTTGTTATAAGCGAAATGTCAGACTTTTCTAATGCAATAATCCCAACATATCGACAAAGGCTTGTCCCAACCTAATTTCATTCATGTACAGAGGCATGTTAGTGTAGAATCATTTAATTAGAGTAGTTTGCAATTACAATTCGTGAACGACAGTTTATTTTCAAATCCCTTCTGTAATTAAAAAGGGACTTTTTAGGACGGGTCGCGGTGGGGCGAATTTAATAGCATGTCCATGATGTCAAAAGCGGGCAGGCTAAACCTTTGACAACTGAAGTAACAAGATAAAAATTACGTCATGTCTAGATAAGCTAAACTAGCTGCTCAACGTACAGTTGGCGCGAAGCGCCGTATGTGCGTATGTATGAATGTATGTGTGTATGTATGTGTGTGCGTATGTATGTCAACAAGAGAATCTCCGATATTTCTGTACACACAAGCTTGAAACGTGGCGAAATACTTTCTTAAGTGGGTGGCTGAGAGAGCCTCCGAGCATATTGTAACTGAATGTGTCATTGAAGACATAAACAACCGTTTATAGGAAGTCGGTTGACCCGTGATGCAGTCGTTATCACCCTGTACAAGAACAAAGGCGAGAAGTCTGACTGCTCCAACTATCGTGGAATTACCCTGCTGTCCATTGCCAGGAATATTCTCGCAAGGCTGCTCCTGAATCGGCTGGTACCTGCCATCGCCGAAGATCACCTCCCAGAGGGCCAATGTGGCTTCAGAGCCAACAGGAGCACCACCGACATGGTCTTTGTGCTGAGACAGCTTCAGGAGAAGTGCCGGGAGCAGAACAAAGGCTGTACATAACGTTTGTTGACCTAACAAAAGCGTTCGACACTGTGAGCAGGCAAGGCATGTGGCAGATCCTGGAGCGACTTGGCTGTCCCCCAAAGTTCCTCAGCATGATCGTCCAGCTACACGAGGACCAGCAAGGCCAGGTCAGACTAAACAGTGACCTCTCAGAACCATTCCCTATTCTCAACGGTGTAAAGCGGGGCTGCGTGCTGGCACCGACCCTCTTCACCATCTTTTTTAGCATGATGTTGAAGCAGGCCACAGTGGACCTCGACGATGACGATGCAGTGTACATCAGGTATCGTCTCGATGGCAGCCTGTTCAACCTCAGACGACTGCAGGCCCACACCAAAACCATAGACCAACTGATTCGTGAGCTGCTTTTTGCTGATGATGACGCTGCCCTCGTTGCACACACAGAGAGAGCCCTGCAGCGCATCACGTCCTGCTTCGCAGACGCTGCCCAGCTCTTTGGACTCGAGGTCAGTCTGAAAAAGACAGAGGTCCTCCATCAGCCGGCACCCACGGTAGAGCATCGCCCTCCCCACATCACCATCGGCGAGTCTGAACTAAAGTCAGTGAACCAGTTTACTTACCTTGGCTGCATCATCACGTCGGACGCCAAGCTGGACAAGGAGCTTGACAGCAGGCTGGCAAAAGCGAACAGCGCTTTTGGGCGACTATTCAAGCGGGTGTGGCACAATCAATAGCTGAAAACAGGCACCAAGATCAGTGTACAGAGCTGTCGTCCTCACCACCCTGCTGTATGGTTCCGAGTCCTGGGCCCTCTACCGCAGCCAACTACGACTCCTCGAACGCTTCCACCAGCGCTGCCTGCGTACCGTCCTGGGCATTCACTGGAGTGACTATGTCACCAACGTCGAGGTCCTTGAACAGGCAGAAACTGTGAGCATCGAGGCTTTGCTGCTGCGGACACAGCTCCGCTGGGCGGGGCATGTCTCCAGGATGGAGGATCATCGCCTACCTAAGATCACCCTGTTCGGTGAGCTTGCCACTGGACACCGAGACAGAGGGGCACCAAAGAAGAGATACAAAGATTGTCTCAAGAAATCACTTAGTGCCTGCCAAATCGACCACCGCCATTGGTCTTCGCTTGCTGAGGACCGTGACACCTGGCGCTCCACCATTTACAAGGCAGCCGTCTCCTTTGAGGACTCTCGCAGAGCTAGCCTTAAGGACATGCGCCTCAGGAGAAAAAACAGAGATGCCGCAACTCAGAACCCTGGCCAGACCTTCCCCTGCAGCCACTGCGGTCGAACCTGCCTGTCCCGGATTGGCCTCCGCAGCCACAAGGAGTCCTGCAGACGTCGTAGGCAACCCCTATAAAATCTTCGTTCGCGAAGTCAAGCCAATAGAGATTGAAGACATAAACAACCGTTTATAGGAAGTCGGTTGACCCAAATTAGAGTCTGTAATTTTTGTCATATTTACATGAACTTTTGCATACAGCTAGTTTGGAGAAAGACATTGGATGAGTTCGTTAGCCAGATTTATATTTAGTGCATTTGAGGATGCAAATGATCATCTTATTCTATACCTGCGTATTTCTCTGTGGGCTGGCGATTGGGTGCCTGATAGGCGGGGGCAGGGGATTTAACTGTTTGTCTTTCCAGCGCTGTGTGATTCCCCTTGGTTTGTTTACAGATTTATATCCTTTCAACTTCTTTAGTAAAAATTAATGCTTTTCAGAAAAGAATTAAAACACTAAAATAAACCTTTACTTCTAGAGAAAGTCAGACAGTGGCCGGTGACGTAAAAGAGGCAACTCCATCACCACGCAGATACTGACATAATACTCTAAATATGACGTCATTCTCTCGCGCGCGGCTCTCTCTCTCTCTCTCTCTCTCTCTCTCTCTCTCTCTCTCTCTCTCTCTCTCTCTCTCTCTCTCTCCCTCTCCCTCTCTCTCTCTCTCCCTCTCCCTCTCCCTCTCCCTCTCTCTCTCTCTCTCTCTCTCTCTCTCTCTCTCTCTCTCTCTCTCTCTCTCTCTCTCTCTCTCTCTCTCTCTGCACGCACTAGCACACACACACACACACACACACACACACACACACACACACACACACACACACACACACACACACACACACACACACACACACACACACACACACACATCGACGCGCTTTCAGAAGAGCATGCAGGTGACCCGTGTATTTAGTATATCATGTATCTAGATAAAGTCAACCTGCTTTCACACAAATTATAGCAAGACTGAAATTGTACCGTGAAGTTCTAGTTTTGTCACCATTTTCTCAAACTAAAACTTACGTCATGACAAATGACTATTGACAAATCAATGACGAGAATGTCCTGCGCCCCTTATAGAACTCACTGACGCATTGGCAGATCTGCGAGACGTTTTTAAATAAAATAGGAGATAGTTCAACATCAGAATCCAGTCAAAGACAAAAGGTAGAGACCATTGACAGCGAGGACAGCTCTTATATAGAAGAGACTGTGTGGGTTATTGTTCATCCCATCTAGTTACTATTTCTTTATTTTTCTTTTTGTCTACTGTATTGAAAATACGGTAAACTTTAGGATGGGGCTGGTCGGAGCGCGTTTCGCAGAATGCAAAGGACATAACAGGCGGGCGAAGCTCATGGTCTGGCAAAGAAGTAACAAGATAAAAATGACGTCACGTCTAGCCACCCTAACCTTGTTGTTGAACGTCGATTTGACACGAAGCGCCGTATGTATGTATGTATGTATGTATGTATGTATGTATGTATGTATGTATGTATGTATGTATGTATGTATGTATGTATGTATGTATGTGTGTGTGTGTGTGTATGTGTGTATGTGTGTATGTATGTATGTATGTATGTATGTATGTATGTATGTATGTATGTATGTATGTATGATGTGTGTGTGTGTGTGTGTGTGTGTGTGTGTGTGTGTGTGTGTGTGTGTGTGTGTGTGTGTGTGTGTGTGCCCATGTATGTCAATTAAACACAAGAATCTCCAATTTTACTGTACGCACAAACTTGACACGTGGCAATATACTTTATTGAATGGGTGACTAAAAGAGCCTCCGAGCATATTGTAATTGGATGTCTCATTGAAGACATAAAAGACCGTTTATAGAAAGTCGGTTGACTCAGATTAGAGTCCGCAATTTTGATTATATGCACTTGAAATTTTGGAAATCGCTAGTTTGCAAAAAGGAATTGGATGAGTTCGTTAGCCAGCTTGTTACATCTTCAACTTTTCGAAAATAAAAGTTCAATGCGGGAAAAAAATGTCAGAAGTAAGACTCCTTGATTTCATCGAAATAATCAGTGATGGTGACGTAAAAGCACCAAACGCGTCAGTGTTTTATACAATGTTCCTATTTGACGAAACACAACAATCAGCTCTGGAAGAGCGTGCCTTTCGGATGAGTGACTTGAAACATCAAATTCGTCACACTGAGTGTACACGGCATCGTGAGACCAGCGATGCAATGACGTGAAGCTGATAGTGACGTCATTTTGCTGCTCGTGCTATTTTTCTTCTTCGGAATTTCTGTCGCTACTCCAGCCCTCAGAGCGTACTAATGGCGGGCAGCGTTGTGTGTTCGTCTTTATTTGTGTGCGCCGGCGTGTGTGTCAGTTGATTAGAGGATGGCTTAGAGAGGAGGGAAATGGATCAGAAGGATAAGCTTAAAAATATGAGCAACTCTGAATGTACCCTAAAAGAAAAACGCATGTGTGCTCCAAACAATACGGTAGACTTTGGGATGAAATCCTCATCTTGTTATGTTATATAGTAAAAATTATGGGAAGGAGAGGGCGGGGGTACTTTAGTCAAATCAGCTACTCTCCAAATTGGTGCCCATCTTGAGCCTAACGTCCCTTCTTTGCGGTGTGGGTGCGAGTCGTCTTAGCTTCGATAATGAAAAGATTTTTCCTTTTCACTGGCTTGGATAAGTCATTTTTTCACAATTACAGCAAACACCCAATATAACAAATTGCCAGGGGAACCAACGTTTTGTGTTATAAGCAAAGTTTCAGATTCTTAAAATAATTTCTTCAAATTTCTTTCAAAAACATCTTTAACGTAGATACTGTTGATTAACACGTTGTCACTTTATTTAAAAACAGAAAATAATACGAAGTGTTTTGGGAAGGATTAAGCGTTCACTCCCGAACCAACCTGAGACTCCTTTTTGGCGATGTGGATGCGACTCACCTTTAGCTTGAATATTAATTTACTTTTTTTTTCACAAGTATTCTCGTTATTGATCGCTCCAGTAAATTAGCACTCTTTTGTAAGTTCGAACAAACATTCAAAAGCTACCTGATCTAGGACGAGCCTTCGCCGATACAACAGATCGGGTTCTCAGTGTTGTCTTGCTTTAACTAAGACTTTTCTACCCTTCAGTCTTTCCTCAGTCCACCTGAGTAGGCAACGTAACGGTGGCTCTCTACTGCTTCTAGTACTTATAGGGTGGGGGCGGGGAAACTGTCCTGCGTAGCAAAGGAAAACAATAGCAGACAGGTCTTCGTTGTACCACATTTTATTTTGTTAGAATGGTCCTTCTGCGAACATAATTGTGAGACCTATTAAGAACATTTATAGGGAACTTATTGTAAACTAAAAAGTGTTATTACATTGAGCATGTAGCTTTAATACAACAACGTAGTTATCGCTGATACATCATACTGATTTTGGGAGGCACTGTTGTCTGGCCTACGAAATTGTCTTGGGGGCGGCGGGGGGGGGGGGCGGGGGGGGGGGGGGGGGCGGGGGGGGGGGGCGGGGGGGTGGGTGGGGGGGGGGGGGGGCGGGGGGGAGGGGGCGGGGTGTGTGATTTCAGTGGTTCTGGACACCACTTTCCCCCCCCCCCCCCCCCCCCATACACACACACACTGAAGCACACACACCAATAATTCTTGAAAATGTTATAACAAAGTCCCTTTATGGAGAGTTTGGAGCCCGCCCGCCCCCCCCCCCCCCCCCCCCCCCACCCCCTGTTGTTGATATTTTGGTGAGTGGTGAGAGTTCTGACCTGACAAAGCAAAACGCACGAAACGTTCCAGTTTTAAGTAGGTAAACAAAACCACGCAAAGTCTGTGAAAATGGAGCATTATCATGTTTCCTTTGCTGCTTGTAATGTAAAGGTTTGTTATAAGCGGACTCGGCAGTGCTGCAGGGCCTGAATAAAACATTTGTTATATCCGAAATGTTGTTACATCCGACCTTGATGCGGATTAATTTTACAAAGACAAAGAACAGACTTGGCCGGGACCTCCCCAAAAGCTTTGTTAAATCCGACTTTAGCTATATCCAACCTTGTTATTAGCGGACTTGACTGTATATACCAAACATACAAACTGACAAAGCAAAGGCAGTGAAAAGAAACTGAATAGAGCAGTGCAAACCAACGCACAGCACAGCAAAGCAAAACAAATCACAGCACGACACAGAAGAGCACAACAAAGAACAAAAAAGCAAAGCGACGCAAAATACAACAGTGATATGACAACAGCATCAGCAGCAACAACAGCAACGGCAGCAAAAACAATAAACAGACGAATTCAATTTTACAGAAAAAGAGGGTGAAAGCTGCTGGCAAGTTGAATCGTCTCCCACAGCTTGTGTACACTGAGGTTTTACTGACGCCTCCCAACATTGCTGTCATTCGCCTGCCGCGAATGTCGATTTTGAAATCTATGGGAGGCAACCCGTGGAAATAGGTTAACTGCCTTGCACATTGCAGTTGTTTCCCTTTGAACGGAAGCTGCATTTCATAACACTGACGAACAGGTTATCCCCCTTGATCCATTACATGCAGCGGATCGAGGGAGGTAACCAGTATGAACATGACATTTGCCAAATTAATCGATTACAGTTAGTCTCCAAACTCGAGTTTGCACTGCCGTGAACCTAAAGGGAGCATGAGCATCGCGCTATTCTACGGCTATTCTACGCCCAGTGCCGGGACGGTCGTCGAATCGCGCGTGTTGACAGCCATGGGCCGTGTTTTGTTTTGGGCTCGGTGGTCGCGATTTCATCCCGGCTGCGGCGTAAACATAGCAGCATAGAGGCAACACTAGCCACCAAGATACATATAGTACATGTAGCTTCTCACAAGCCCCCGCACTCTGCGCGGAACTCATGAAGATCTATGCCTCTTGGGGAGTTTTGTCTTTGGTTATGGGCGAACATGCATCTCGTACCGCGAGCACAAGACCAACGAATATGTACGGAGCATCGTCACTTCCCTGGTGGGCCCACATGAACCCCTTCTGGCAACCGTGAAACGGCGCAAGCTTGCTTGGTTTGGCCACGTGACCCGACACAACACCTTGTCCAAGACTATCCTCCAAGGCACTCTCGAAGGAAGTCGTCGGCGAGGTCGTCAGAGAAAGAGTTGGGTCGCAAACATAAAAGAATGGACCGAACTCGAGATGCCAGACTTGCTTGCCACCGCCCAAAATAGAACTCAGTGGAGAGCACTGTCTGTTGCTGCTGCCTTTCAGTCCCCCCAACGCCCAGTTCGGGCAAGGGACTGATGATGATGATGATGGGCGAACATTGCTAGGCAGTGAATGCCATCCGTTTGATGTAAAAACAAGTATATATTTATCCTCGTGAAAGTATGCGGTAACGGTGGAATGAATGCTTCTTGATAGGTTCATTTGTCTCTGTGCACATCAGACGGAACAGAGAACCTTCTGCCATACCATCTGACGGCAGTTCCGATGAAAGCGGCCTTCAAGGCTGTGTACTGTCCCCAGCCCTCAACCAAATAATAGCCCTATCCAAGCCCAGTTTAGTATATATTTTTAATTTGTAACCTTGCTTTTAAATTTCTGCCCGTATAATAATGTGCCTCAGCAGATCCAAGTATATTCCGTAGTGAACCCGAATCTGTCTTTAACAGAACGATAGAGGGCGTGAAAGTGTGTTCATTTATATGGTCATTGATGTACGGTTACTGAAAAACAAAAGAAACGGCAGAAACTCACTGCAAACCACAATAAGCGCATCTCCCTTCACCCTCCCCCACTCAGCCTGGAAATTAAAATTGTGTGAACTGAAAAAGCAAAACTTAGGCACAGATTCTCATGGGTCACGGTCCTGTAACTTGCATGACGGACTTCTGAGGATCTATGCCTTTTCTCATCAGTAGAAAGGGCCACTATCACACTGAATTAGATACACTCACTGATACGCACCTTCTGTCAGTCTGGAATAAACATAGATCCTCATGGTGCCCGCAGATGCGAAAACTAATGAGAATCATGCCTCTTGCCTGGCTCTATCATTACGCTGGTCCTTACATACAAAAAGCTACGCGAGCTGATTCACTGACTGCCTTCCATAGTGTAATAGACGCGTTGACAGCAATTATAAACAAACCGCTCGGCTGAAGAAAAGGGACAGAAACAGAATAGATAGAGTTCACATTTTTTCCATCGAATGAAAATGATTAGGCTTTTTGGAGAACTGTGTCAGTATATATTTTAAATTTGTAACCTGGCTTTTAAATTTCAGAGTTTTCAGAATTATATGTGCCTCAGCAGATTCAAGTATATTCTGTAGTGAACCCGACTGTCTTTACCAGAACAAAAGAGGGGGGGGGGGGGGAGTGTGTTCATTTATAATATGGTCATTGATGTACGCTTACTGAAACACCAAAGAAACGGCTGAAACTCACTGCAAACCACAATAGCGCATCTCCCTCCCTTTCCCCCACTCAGCCTGGAAATTAAAATTGTGTGAACTGAAAAAGATGCCAGACTTGCTTGCCACCGCCCAAAATAGAACTCGGTGGAGAGCACTGTCTGTTGCTGCTGCCTTTCAGTCCCCCCAACGCCCAGTTCGGGCAAGGGACTGATGATGATGATGATGATGATGAACTGAAAAAGCAAAACTTAGGTACAGATTCTCATGGGTCACGTTCTTGTAACTTGCGTGGCGGACACTTGAGGATCCATGCCTTTTCTCATCTGTAGAAAGGACCACTATCACACTGTCCGAGATACACTCAATGATAAACACCTCCTGTCTGGAATAAACATAGATCCTCATGGCACCCGCAGATACGAAAGCTCATGAGAATCCTGACTCTTGCCTGCCTCTATCATTATGCTGGTCCTTACATACAAGAAACTGCGCGAGCTGATTCAGTGACTGCCTTACATAGTGTATTAAAGGCGATGACAGCAATTATAAACAAACCGCTCGGCTGAAAAAAAGGGGACCGAAACCGAGAAGAGCGCGCGCTCACATTTCATCGAATCAAAATGATTAGGCTTTTCGGAGTCTGAGTTAGAACTGATTACATACTGAGGCTGATAAAAAAAAAATCTTTATTGTCCTACAAAGGCTGCATTACATATTAGGAGATAGATAAAGCATTTTAGTTCAAGGGCGGTGACAGAATAGCTTGGCGCCTGAGGCGCCAAGCTATTCTGGCACCACCCTTGAACTACCATAGTCAAATTCATTTCAAGCACTGGGAGTATCAGGAGAATAAGGTTAACCCCTTCCCTGCCACTTGACCAACATCTGTTTTCTGAGCATTTTGTTTGTTGAGCGCCCAAACACAGAAACAAATCAGTAATGATCTCAGCAAGAGATTAGCGGCGGGGGCTCAGGATGATTTATGTCTTTTGCTGTGGACCGTGTTCTCCTTGTCTTCGCAGTAAAAGGAATTAATTGTGGCGAGATGGTCCAAGCTGTGTGTGTGTGTTATTGTAAGTGTAGCAATAGTTTCATTTGTTGTTAGTTTCCAGATCGTTCGACAGGTGTTTGCATAATTCCATTGCTCTTTGTCTTTCTCTGGTGGTGGTGGTGCGGGAAGTGGGAGGTGGGAAGGATTGGGGGGGGGGGGGGAATTGGGAATGGAATATTACTGATCTTCAGAAACAGAAATATCATGAACACAGAAAAAGTGTGTTGTCGGTTCTGGACGGGGAATTGGGGGGGGGGGGGGGGGGGGAAGCAGTTATTGTAAAGTCCACCAAGTCACTCCATGTCCATTGGCCTAAATATACAGACAATGAAAGAAAGTGTCCATAATCACTCGGATCAGTACAACAGTCGTATGCCCAATGCGGACAAGGCCATCGGGCCGACGTTCGCCAGATGGCCTTTGCGTACTGGGATGACCAGTTTAAGAGAGATAACGTGACAAACTAAAAGTAGGCAACTTTATATTATATACACGCCAGTCAGCGGAGAACAGGTGCGTACAATCTTACACAATATCAGCACGTTATCCATCTGAGTCGTGAGTATTAATATATAATTTACTGGTAGCACCACTAGTACAACGTGGATTGCATCCCTAAAGCTTTATGAGGTGTTGCAGTGGAAGAAGACAGACTAATTTTGAAAAGGCAACACCTAGGCAATTTTGTGGTACAATTATCTTTTACTTTTAACAAAGGCGTCGCCCAAAGTCAAAAAATGCACTCAGAGTATCTCCAAGGGACGTAATTTTTCATTAAATTCTGAGAATGCTGTGCTAATGCTACTACATAAAGCAATAGGGACTACCCCCAGGCGCCATCCGCTGGAGAATATCCAGTCCTTCCCCCGAGGGGGGAAGATAGAAAATATTCCCATGACCTGCTGAGTAGATTTAAAGTTTTTGCCGCCTACAACCAGTTTCGCCCCAAGGGGGGGGGGGGGGGGGGTCTCTTTAGTTGGGCATACGGCGTAACCTGAAGGTTGGTTAGTTCGGGTTTAACGTCCACAGCACCGAGGTGATAATGGACGGCCCTGACGGGTGGGTTATGGGGGACAGGGAAATCTATTGCCTATGGAGTACGACCTGAACACTGATCAACTCCAAATGTGCCACTTTGATTTACCAGGACCTTTCAACGGACATGCTATTGAACAAATCCGTTTTTCCCCCTGGATTGTGAGTCCAGCTACCGGGGCCGGGACGGGATTCGAACCCACGACCCGGCGATTCCCTTCGCTCTCCTGTTCCGACGTTTAACCGCCTGAGCTATTTCGGACTCTAGCGTAACCTGAGATTGCAAACACAACGCATGTACTAGAAGCCGCCTCTAGAATTTACTGGTAGCACCACTAGTACTAGTGTTGCAGTGGAAGAAGACAGACTAATTTTGAAAAGGCAACACCTAGGCAATTTTGTGGTACAATTATTCTTTACTTTTAACAAAGGCGTCGCCCAAAGTAAAAAAAAAATGCACTCAATCAGAGTAGCTCCAGGGACGTAATTTTTCATTAAATTCTGAGAATGCTGTGCAAATGCCATGGGATTCCAGGCTGGTAAGCTTGCATTAGTGTACTAGTGGTGCTACCAGTAAATTCTGGAGGCGGCTTCTAGTACATGCGTTGTGTTCGCAATTTCAGGTTACGCCGTATGCCTACCTGAAGAGCCCCCCATTGAGGCGAAACCGGTTGTAGGCGACAAAAAACTTTAAATCTGCTCAGCAGGTCCAATATCTGTTTGGGAATATTTTCTATCTTCCCTCCTCGGGGGGAGGACTGGATATTGCTTTATGTAGTAGGTGTTCAGTGGAAGGCTCAAAACATCTAATAAGCGATGCAGTCACAAAAGGCAGCTGATGTCCTGATGACACAATGCAGCCTGGAATCCCATGGCATTAGCACAGCATTCTCAGAATTTAATGAAAAATTATATATATATATATATATATATATATATATATATATATATATATATATATATATATATATATATATATATATATATATATATATATATATATATATATATATATATATATACAAACCAAGGGGAATCACTCAGCGCTGGACAGACAAACAGTTAGATCTCCTGCCCCCGCCTATCAGGCACTCAATCGCCAGCCCACAGAGAAATACGCAGGTATAGAACAAGACGATCATTTCCATCATTTCCATCCTTTGAGGATGGAAATGATCGTCTTGTTCTATACCTGCGTATTTCTCTGTGGGCTGGCGATTCGGTGCCTGATTGGCGGGGGCAGGGGATCTAACTGTTTGTCTGTTCAGCGCTGAGTGATTCCCCTTGGTTTGTGTACAATTCTGCCCAGCGCTAGCCTCACTATCTGGTTTGTGAATATATATATATATATATATATATATATATATATATATATATATATATATATATATATATATATATATATATATATATATATATATATATATTATATATATATATATATATATTCAGTCCATTGTGCCGGAACCTTTGTCAATTACTGAAGAGGAGGTCGTAAACATCTTTTCTAAGCTGAATGCACACAAAGCACCTGGACCAGATGGGTTAGGTGGCAGAGTATTGAAAACCTGTGCAGGTCAATTGGGGAAGATCTTCACTACTATTTTTCAGTTCCTGCTTGATCATCATACTGTCCCTACGGCTTGGAAATCATCAATCATTGTCCCGATTCCTAAAAAAACCAACGCTCATGAATTCAACGATTTCCGTCCAGTTGCATTGACTTCTATTTTGTCAAAATGTATGGAAAAAGTGGTGAGGAGGCATCTGTTACATGATGTTGCCGAACTACTGGATCCATTCCAATTTGCTTACAAAAACCATAGGGGTGTGGAGGATGCATGCCTTACTCTGTACAATCTTCAGTACTCAAACCAAGGGGAATCACAGCGCTGGACAGACAACAGTTAGATCCCCTGCCCCCTCCTATCAGGCACCCAATCGCCAGCCCACAGAGAAATACGCAGGTATAGAATAAGACAATCATTTCCATTCCTTATAAGAATGGATCAGGTCTCTTATATAACCCATGTCTTTCTCCGGAACTTAGGAAGTAGGCAGGAGAAACATACATACACAAACATGAAGGTGCGCTACTATATGTGGTCGGGTAAATACCCTGATTTCCCACAGTAGATGCACAGAACATTACACAACAATGTAACGATACAAATTTTGCCTCGAGTTATACATGATACTCACAAACCAGATAGGTGAGGCTAGCGCTGGCAGAATTGTCAGTACTCAAACCAAGGGGAATCACAGCGCTGGACAGACAACAGTTAGATCCCCTGCCCCCTCCTATCAGGCACCCAATCGCCAGCCCACAGAGAAATACGCAGGTATAGAATAAGACAATCATTTCCATTCCTTATAAGAATGGATCAGGTCTCTTATATAACCCATGTCTTTCTCCGGAACTTAGGAAGTAGGCAGGAGAAACATACATACACAAACATGAAGGTGCGCTACTATATGTGGTCGGGTAAATACCCTGATTTCCCACAGTAGATGCACAGAACTGTTGTCTGTCCAGCGCTGTGATTCCCCTTGGTTTGAGTACTGACAATTCTGCCAGCGCTAGCCTCACCTATCTGGTTTGTGAGTATCATGTATAACTCGAGGCAAAATTTGTATCGTTACATTGTTGTGTAATGTTCTGTGCATCTACTGTGGGAAATCAGGGTATTTACCCGACCACATATAGTAGCGCACCTTCATGTTTGTGTATGTATGTTTCTCCTGCCTACTTCCTAAGTTCCGGAGAAAGACATGGGTTATATAAGAGACCTGATCCATTCTTATAAGGAATGGAAATGATTGTCTTATTCTATACCTGCGTATTTCTCTGTGGGCTGGCGATTGGGTGCCTGATAGGAGGGGGCAGGGGATCTAACTGTTGTCTGTCCAGCGCTGTGATTCCCCTTGGTTTGAGTACTGACAATTCTGCCAGCGCTAGCCTCACCTGTCTGTACAATCTTGTATTTCAACATCTTGAGAAATCAAAGGCACATGTGAGAATTCTTTTTATTGACTTTTCTAATGCTTTTAATACTGTTGAACCACTGATGCTTTTGCAGCGTATGATGGACTTTAATGTGAACACAAACATTATTCTGTGGGTGCGAGACTTTTTGAAGGACAGGCCACAACGTGTAAATGTACACGGCAGTCTGTCTGACCAAGTGGTGCTAAATTCAGGCTGCCCTCAAGGTTGTGTCCTCTCTCCGACATTGTTTTCTATATACACAGACCATATGCGTTGTCACACTGCCACTTCTCGTCTCTTAAAGTTCTCAGACGACATGGCCCTTGTACGCCTACTCCAAAAAGAAGACAGTTTGGCCGAGTACTTTGCACAGATAGCAGTATTAGAGTCATGGTGCAAAGACAGTTTTCTGGAAATGAATGTACAGAAAACCAAGGAACTCGTCATTGATGACAGGAAAGTTGATGATATTTTTGTACCTGTCTCAATTAATAATCAACCTGTAGAGGTGGTCACTGAATTTAAGTACCTTGGCACAGTCGTGGATAGTGGGCTGTCCTTCACTGGAAACACTGATTGTGAAAAAAG
Source organism: Semisulcospira habei (assembly GCA_036245525.1). Lineage (NCBI taxonomy): Eukaryota > Metazoa > Mollusca > Gastropoda > Semisulcospiridae > Semisulcospira > Semisulcospira habei. The sequence goes on along the minus strand of BTPG01000002.1, from coordinate 128,173,905 downwards.
CAAACCAGCGTCTGTATCTTCTTAGGAAACTGAGAAGTTTTGATGTCAGTTCCAGGGTTTTAGAATCCGTTTATAGAAGCCTGATCGAAAGCATACTGACGTTTAACATCACTGCTTGGTATGGCAATCTCAGTATGAAAAACAGGGGCAGACTGTCACGTATCGTCAGAACAGCTGAGAAGATCATTGGCCTAGGACAGTACCCAGTAGATGATCTGTACCATAGAGCTGTCCGAAGGATAGCTGCTAGCATTGTCAATGATCCTAGTCACCCACTCTCTGATCAGTTTCAAATGCTACCATCAGGCAGACGTTTCAACATGCCACTTGCCAAAAGGAATGTTTTTAAGAAGTCTTTTATTCCAACTGCTGTCTCGATTTTGAACTCTCGTTTATAACGCCGCGATAAGTATGATCTACTTCACATTACCTCCCATCTTGTGACAGATTGCTTGTGATAGATTGCTGCAATGATAATTTTTCATGATATGCTTTTGCAGCGTTTGTTAATTGTTGTTTCATGACGAGCCGAAAGGCAAATTTCTGTCGTGCCTGGACTCGAACAGACAATAAAGTTGTATTGTATTGTATTGTATTGTATTGTATATATATATATATATATATATATATATATATATATATATATATATATATATATATATATATATATATATATATATATATATATATATATATATATATATATATATATATATATATATATATATATATATAGAATTGAAGGGTAGTGCCACATTATCGGCGGCGCCAAGCTAATCTGGTACTGCCCTTGAATTATCATGGTCGATCCATCTCCTGCAACTTGTTCATAGTCACTAGAGGACGCCTCCAAACTTTGGAAAATACGGCTGTCGGGCTGAATGAGTTAACATGTTCTGATGCACCTACTACGCTTGGAAATTTGGAACGAAAATAACTCCGTCAGATATAGCACACTATGGCGTCATCTAAGAAAATGACGTACACATGACGCTCGACAACTCTCTCCAATCAATGCATAAACGTCATAGTCATCTGGCGGAGGACGGGCTGGCAGTTGACACAGCTTTGACACAGCTTTTGCGGCTTCTTTGCTGGTCGCAGACGGCTGTCGTTTTTCCTGAGCAGACTTCAGTTCTCTTCGAGAGAAGGAAGGAGGCCAGAGAAAGCTGTAGACGATCTCAACATGCGTGAAGTCATCTCCGTGCACACAGGCCAGGCTGGCGTCCAGATCGGTAGGCCAAACAGTTTACACAATCTGTGTGTCAAGCCCCCTTGCGTAATAGACAAACAAACAAGACGATTGAACAATGCGCTACTTATATTTCTGTAGGCATGCGATTTAGTAAGCTGTTTTGTCTTAACTCATTCGAGAGATGCCGTCTCCGGATACGCGGCTTATGCCGCGTATCCCGAGGCGGCACGTCTCGAATGAGTTAACCCTTAGGGTGTCGGGAGCGGGTTTAGTCGCTATGACTCCTGCAGGAATCATCGAGACTAAAATAGCTATCGACACCCAAAGGGCTAGTTTGTCTGCATCACGCTCATTTCTTTGTCGCATAATACTAATACTAGCTTGGTCGCTCTTTGGGGTTGAAAATGGAGGGTCAGACCACAGGTATGGGATGATGGCTGCGTAGACTAACTGGTCACCTCTTAAAAATAATAATAATTACGTTATTTATAATGCGCTTATCTTATAATAATTATAACTCTAAGCGCGCACTCACAACTCGCACACACATGCGCACGCTTTAGACAATGACTTAACACGGGTAGGAGTACTTTATGAGCACTTTACTATTACCCGTGTTAACTGGTGACCAATTACGCAACGACCATTCCACGCCTGTCGCCCACACGCTTCTATTCACAACCAAAACGTCGTTACCTGAAGTTCAGATTCACGTGAGCGAACTCAGCACTACAATAACGCGATAGCAAATATTAAAGAGGACTGACCACGTGGCTCCAGGGTACCACGACACACTTAGGCTGATCTGTAGTTTGAACCCAGCAAGCAAAGATCCTCGGGCCGACGTCGGCCGCAGTGGGCCCCAGCACGACTGTGCGCGGACCCACCGCGACCGACACCGGCCTGAGGGTCCTTTCCAGAGTGGTGATCGTTCAATTCTTGCCCAAGGTAATGCCTGCTGGGAGCTGTATTGCCTGGAGCATGGAATCCAACCCGACGGCGTAATGCCACCCGACAAGACGGGGGGACGTGGTGACGATTCCTTCTGCACCTTCTTCAGCGAGACTGGTGCAGGCAAGCACGTCCCAAGAGCTGTCTTCGTAGACCTAGAGCCAACCGTCGTGGATGAAGTGCGAACAGGTAAACCCGCCGATATTCCGAGAAACGTTGACAAAATCTTAACCCCTTCCCTGCCACTCGACCTATGTTTTGTTACAGGAATTTTTCGTTTGTCGGCGACAACTGTCCGAGGAACATGGATACAAACTGGTCTCAGCAAGAGGCATAGATCCTCGTGAGCCCCCGCACTGCGCGGGCCTATGAGGATCTATTTCTTTTGCATTTAGCTCGTGTTCTGTGTTTTTCGGCATTCAAGGGGTTAATATTTTCAGTACGTATGCAGTTGAGAGGGCTGTTGACCAGCCATATTAGTGCAAGGTTGGTGAACGAGTTGACTGGCGCCTACTGCTTGAAATTGTTTCGACTATGATAGTTCAGGGGTGGTGCCAGAATAGCTTGGCGCCTGAGGCGCCAAGCTATTCTGTCACCACCCTTGAACTAAAATGGTTTATATATCTCCTAATCTGTAATGTAGCCTTCATAGGACAATAAGCAAATTTAAATTAAAAAAAAAAAATCAGCCTCGTGATGTAATGGGTTCACAGTTTTCATATATCAATGTCATACATGACAGTCCTTTTCTGATCGAATAACATTTACTGACGAGCAAACGAAATGAAAAATTTTCTGGAATCTTCGCAAAATTGTCGCATTTTTCTTTCGATCGTCATCATATCTCCCAATGCACGTCATCCCATCACGCCTTCGTCCAACCCCCTTTGCTACTACCCTACGCTGTCCTTGCGACCACAATCCTGCCTCCCTCTGCATCGCCTCACCTCACCTCTCCTCACCTTCCATCAGTACTCCCTCATCTCACCTCTTTTTTTCTCAAAGAGAGAGCAGTCATTTCCACTTCACTTCACTTCATTTCTGAAAAGGGGGAATGAATCCATAACTCGGCTTCATCGCATGGCACTTCATCCACCTGCAATACTCTCACCGTTAACCTCTTCACTAACGCAACAATACAAACAACGCCCAACTACAAGAGGCACAGAACCTCATGAACCCCCGCATCCGCGGGACCTCATGAGTTTCTTTGCCTCTTGCTGGCCCATCTCATTCATTGTTCATTGGACTGATGGGAGTATTCGGCGATGAACTTTGCCCTGCTCTAGGGTAGATCCATCCTCCGAGATGTTTCCCACCCAGCCCATGAGTTGTTTGAGATGTTGCCATCAGGGTGCCGTTACAGAGTGATCGGAACACGCGCGAGTCGTTTTAAAAACAGTTTTTACCCAACTGCTGTCCAGGCTTTTAATGATGCAAACAAACGCCAAAGCTCACCCATCCGTCCCACTGTTTAATGTAATGTTTATATATATATATATATATATATATATATATATATATATATATATATATATATATATATATTATATATATATATATATATATATATATATATATATATAATATATATATATATATATATATATATATATATTTAGTATTGCCCAGCTATCAGCAAAATACTTCATCTACCCAGCTGTGCAGAACACACTTTTAGTTACGGAGCGGCCCGTCGGGTGAAACTGACTCGAGTACAAGATAAGCCATCGGTGGCAATTAATCGGCATTAGCGCGCGTCTAGTCATCTGACTGGAAGGAATGTTTATGATACTAGAAGAGAATGCTCTTCCAACATCCTACTACTAAGTGTATCTGCTGTCAAACATCCCTCAGGGTATGTAGATAACTGAGAAAGCAGTGTTAGAGAACATTACACACAGGCACAACACACACATCATTAGTCCCGCAACATAGATTATAAAAGGTATAGTTGATGCCGACAGTGACCTAAATAGCCTGCTGACAGCGGGAAGTGACTGCATACCACAGCAGCAGGTGGCTGGCCAAACTAATGTGTAAGCCTGGAAATAGGGCTAACTGCACTGCTTTTCAGTTTTATATTACGATAATGTGTCCTATGTAATTTGTGTTTCTGTGAAATCGTGTTTATTGCCTTTGATGTTTAGACCACAATAGTTACTAAGGCATACGGTGTGTGTGTGTGTGTGTGTGTGTGTGTGTGTGTGTGTGTGTGTGTGTGTGTGTGTGTGTGTGTGTGTGTGTGTGTGTGTGTGCACGTGAGTAGCTTAATTATATTTTGATGTGTTTAATGTTCTTCCTTTTATGTTGCGCGGCACCGCAACGATTTCCTAATGTATTGTTACATATGGCAATAAAGTTCTATCATCATCATCTTACAAACATAACTCGGCGTCCACCGGCAGTGAATGGGCGTAGTAACTGACGATGTTCCGTCGTTTTCTGTCGCAAAGGGACCTACCGGCAGCTGTTCCACCCCGAGCAGCTGATCACCGGCAAGGAGGACGCCGCCAACAACTACGCCCGCGGTCACTACACCATCGGCAAGGAGATCGTCGACGTAGTTCTCGACAGGATCCGCAAGACTGCCGACCAGTGCACGGGTCTGCAAGGGTTCCTCATCTTCCATAGGTAAGGACTATAATGGTTTGAAATTCATTCAAGAAGCACCTTGCTTAGTGCCTGGCGCAGGACTAAGCTCACTCATGCAACTGGACCCAGAGGCTGGAAGACCTTCCAGTCTCCTTTTTGCCTCGTGCTCGTGCGCTTTGAAGCTGTAAGATTTAAATTTACAGGAGAACACGCGTATAAACATCTAACCCTTTTTCTGCCAGTAGATCTTCATGTCGCGATGATTCCTGCAGGAATCATAGTGACAAAAAGCACTACCGACAGCCAAAGGGTTGCCTCTTATCAACAGCTTTGGCGGGGGAACAGGGTCCGGCTTCGCCTCACTGCTCATGGAGCGACTGTCCGTGGACTACGGCAAGAAGTCCAAGCTGGAGTTTGCCATCTACCCGGCTCCGCAGATCTCCACCGCCGTAGTGGAGCCCTACAACTCCGTCCTGACCACCCACACCACCCTGGACCATTCGGACTGTGCCTTCATGGTAGACAACGAGGCCATCTACGACATCTGCCGCCGTAACCTTGACATCGAGCGCCCCACCTACACCAACCTCAATCGTCTGATCGGCCAGATCGTCTCCTCCATCACTGCGAGCTTGCGCTTCGATGGCGCCCTTAACGTGGATCTGACGGAGTTCCAGACAAATTTAGTGCCCTATCCTCGCATCCACTTCCCTCTGGCCACCTACGCTCCGGTCATCTCGGCCGAGAAGGCGTACCACGAGCAGCTGACGGTGGCTGAGATCACCAATGCCTGCTTCGAGCCTTCTAACCAGATGGTGAAGTGCGACCCGCGACACGGCAAGTACATGGCCTGCTGCCTGCTCTTCCGTGGAGACGTCGTGCCCAAGGATGTAAACGCCGCCATCGCCACTATCAAGACCAAACGATCCATCCAGTTCGTCGACTGGTGCCCCACAGGTGAGTCGCGTAATCGCAAAATACGATTTACAGTACCCACGTCTGCGTGCATGTGTCTGCATCTGAGTTAAAAATGTGTCTTCAAATTCATTTGTCTTGTCGAATATTAATCCCTTCAATGCTGATGGACACATGTGTTTTTTTTTTTAAATCAACGCAGATTCAACATCAACATCCCCAACCGCCAAAGAACACGGATACAAAGTGGTTTCATCAAGAGGTATAGATCCTCATGAGAAACACCCCCCCCCACCCCACCCCCCCACACACACACCTACTGCGGGGGGAGGAGGAATGGGTTTGGGGAATGGAGAGGGGGGGGGCCGCGCATGAGGATCTAGACTTGTTGCAGTTAGATGGTGTTTGTGTTTCCACAGAGAAGGGGTTAAAGTCCTTTCACTTGCAGAATTACTGGCCAGCACGTAATATACTGACGAGCAAACGAAATGCGACATTTTTCCAAAAATGTCGCATTTCGTTTGCTCGTCAGTATACATTCTTCTGACGGTGGTTTCAGGCTTCAAAGTGGGCATCAACTACCAGGCCCCGACCGTGGTTCCTGGCGGTGACTTGGCCAAAGTCCAGCGCGCCGTGTGCATGCTGAGCAACACGACGGCCATCGCCGAGGCCTGGGCCCGCCTGGACCACAAGTTTGACCTCATGTACGCCAAGCGCGCCTTCGTCCACTGGTACGTGGGGGAGGGCATGGAGGAGGGCGAGTTCTCCGAGGCTCGTGAGGATCTGGCCGCCCTGGAGAAGGACTTCGAGGAGGTGGCCATCGACTCTGTAGATGTAGATGAAGATGCAGGCGAGGAGTACTGACGAGACCAAGTCGTCCATCAGGTCATCAAGGAAAGCTACATCAGTAAGTAAAAGGTCCTCGGGCCGACGTCGGCCGCAGTGGGCCCGCGCACGGCCGTGCGCGAGCCCACTGTGGTTGCCGTCGGCGCGAGGATCTCTTGCTTACTGGGACGCTGTAAACGTTCGCACCAACAGTCAAGAGCGACGGGACGGACCAGTGAGAAATATATCATGGAGGAAAGACCGTCGAATCATAACAGAAGCGTACCCTGGAAAAGCTGCTACACTGTCACTAAGAAAGATTACACCAACAAACTCGAGCCACGGAGTGGGAAAGTGGGAAGGTTGGGGGGGGGGGGGGCGGTGGGGGGGGGGGGGAGGGGAGGCGGGATGAGGGGGTTGGGGGCGGACGGAGGATCGTTGACAACATCGACCAAAAGCATCACCATGATTGATTGTTCTGCCTTGAGAATATCTTTCGCAGTCTGCTCAACGTTAAAAGCCAGTAACTAACTAGAGAACACCCGTCCTTGATGATCCCGTTCTGCGCCAAAGGACGCTAAGCCTTATAGTTAGTTGATTAGAGAACAGATTGTCGAGAGGAAAGCTATTACACCAAGACCGAAATCCCCAAATTTTGCCGTTGTCCTCTGAAGACTGCAGTGCAGTGCAGGACACAGGTCGACCATGATAGTTCAAGGGTGATGCCAGAACAGCTTGGCGCCCATGGGCGCCAAGCTATTCTGGCATCACCCTTGGACGATCATGGTTGATCCTTATCTTGCTGTGGTGTGTCTGGGGTAGAAGGAGTTAATTAGTCTTCAAGCCAAAGTTGTCACGTGGCACCCCTGACGACAACACTGGCCTCAAGGCTGACCATTTGGCTGTCGGTAGCGGTTTTTGTCGGCGAGGATTCCGGCTAGACTCACCGCGCTTTAAAAAAAAATGAAAAAAAAAATCGCCGCCTACAACCAAAAGGTTTTTATATCCATGTTTATTCGCAATTTTAAACCGTACGACTCCAAAACCGTTTTTTACACGCAAATCAGAGTCGGTCAATATGCAATGTTTTCAGACGCAATATAGCAAGACGCCTTCGGGCGCACGACGCCCGCAGTGGGCCCGCGCACAGCCGTGCGCGGGGCCCACTGCGGCCGTCGTGGGCCCCGGGACCTTTGGTTACTGGGTGGCAGTAAAAGGGGTTAACATCGTGAAGCCGCAGTTAGCATTTATTTTCACCAGCGGACAAAGGCAAAGTCTAATATCCCTGACGTCGTGGCGGTAAACAAGCAGGAACGGTGGATATCTAGACGAGCAAAGCTGCACAAGAGCCAAAAATGCAGTTGTATAATTTGAAGCTCAGTGGAATGCACCATGATAGTCTTGACGGTTCAGGGGTGTGTTGATGTAAAAGTTTCCATCAAAAGACAAAAATAAGACAATTAAAAAAAAAAGATCGCAGTACCTACAAAACCTCACCAAATTAACGGTTCACATTTTCAATATGCAAAGCCGCAAAAGTTTCCATCAAAATGATTTGTAATCATGATGTCAGAAAGGTGGTCTGAATTGTCCAGCATTTCACAATACCATCATTTCAAAACTTTCCTCTGTTTTTCGTTGAAGGGAGCCAAACTATGCAAGTTGTTGAGTTCCAGTCTATTTTCTGGTAGCGACTTCTTGAGGTTTAGCTGTCTTTCTGTTAAACACTACAGTTTTCACATTGAAATCCCTTCTCATGCATTACCTTGGGTTTTACGTCAGAACGAATTTCGCAGTGAAAACTGTATCTTACAACTTAGGAAAGAAATGTATCATTTTGCCAAGAACATGTTGGCAAAGTAGAATGTTTATACATGTATTTCGAAACGTTTCCGCAATCAGTTTCACTGAAAAATGCTTTGTAAATGGGTACTATATCTTGCAAATACAGACGTCTGAAAGAAGTCAAGCTGAATTACAAGCAATGATATACTGAGGAGGAAAAGAAACGCGACATTTTGGGAATAACAAAATGTCGCATTTTCTTTTGCTCGCCAGTTTAACTCTTTCAGCCCAACGCACGTATTTCCCAAATTTTGGAGGCGTCATCTAATAACTCTGCATCAGTTGCAGGAGGGGGATAGACCATAATAATTCAAGGGCAGTGCCAGATTAGCTTGGCGCCGATAGGCGCCAAGCTAATCTGGCTCTACCCTTGAATTATCATGGTCGACCCATCTCCTGCTGTAGTGCCTCAGGGCTGAATGGGTTAATATCTGCATGAGAGAGAGAGAGAGAGAGAGAGAGAGAGAGAGAGAGAGAGAGAGAGAGAGAGAGAGAGAGAGAGAGAGAGAGAGAGAGAGAGAGAGAGAGAGAGAATATTATTCCTAGGTCGCACCCTACCGTTTCCGGGTCTACTCTCAGGTGTAGACCTACTCGGGGCGTACGCCACAAGTACACTTCTATTCGAACGAGATGCTTCCCGGTGTACTTGTGGTGTGCTCCCAGGTGGGTTTATTGTCGGAGTACACCTGTAAACGGCGCGGGTTTAGATTCTTTAACATGAACCGGCCAGTGTACGTACATTATTTGTTTCTGAAATCTTTGTTCATTCAACGACCACAACAGTCCGAGAAACATGGATACAAACCGGTCTCAGCAAGAGGCATAGATCCTCATGAGCCCCCGTAGTCGCGGGGGCTCATGAGGATTTGTGCCTCTTGCAGTTGGATAGTGTTCACTTTTTCTCGGCAGGGAAGGGGTTAATTTGGCTTTGTCTCTGGGCCTTCATCGATACATCACCACCCACGTTCAGTTGCACTGTGAAACAAAGAGTGCCCTTCAGATACTCCTTTTCATCCAAACCATGCACAGATTCGCATCAGCCCTTGCAGCTGCATGGGTTAATGAGAATATGTGCCTATTGCAGACGCGGATTTGTCTCATTCACATGTCTGCCTCTCAAACGGAGGCCATCACCAGGAAGCAAGTTCGCGGCTAGTTCGAGCAGTCAGAGGATAATGCAAAGCATCACACAATGCATACATTGATCTGCAAGAGGTGACTCGGTGCGAGGTGACGCTTGTGCTCCAGCTCTTTCAATTTCAGCAACAAGAGCAAGGGTTAACTTGACCTTAATAGGTCAGTCGTAGTGCTTGAACATTTTTGCGCCTTCACAGGCGACAAACTGAATTATCAGGCACGACCAATAAACTGTCATGGTCATCGACTTGTCCTGAATATAAGAAGGTGGATTCTAAAATATGATTCATGCGGTTAACGATATGATAGAGTTGGTACGCTGTGCGCGTGCATCAGACAATCAAGGATATGATCAGCAAATATTACCGTGAAAAATAATGAGAATTTAAGGGTACCGTAATGCCTATTACACCCTACACTGCCGAGAAAAAGTGATCACGATCCAATTGCAAGAGGCACAGGTCCTCATGAGCCCCCGCATTTGCGGGGGCTCATGAGGATCTATGCCTCTTGCTGACGCCACTTTGTATCCAAGTTCCTTGGACGTCTGTACGATCTGCGGCCAGTGTCAGTGTAGAGGTTTATGGTATGGCTTGGGAGGTTGCATTGTCGTCTACAAAGGGATCTGGATTTTTGCGATGTGTGCAGACCGTTCCGATACAGCCCTGTCCTATTTGTTTTGTATTCTCTTATTTCCTGTGGATGTTTTCTGTGTGGTCAACAATACAAAATGCGTAGGATGGCTGGATGCTGTCCTGGCTGCTTAGATTCCATTTGTCATTATGACAAGGAGCTGGAAAAAAATAGATTTTCTATGATAATGTGTCTACTAGCTCGTCCAGTGGTTCAAAAGACAGGACATATATCAAGGAGAGAGAGAGAGAGAGAGAGAGAGAGAGAGAGAGAGAGAGAGAGAGAGAGAGAGAGAGAGAGAGAGAGAGAGAGAGAGAGAGAGAGAGAGAGAGAGAGAGACTTTATTTTGCAAGGATAAATGATTTAGGTAAAGAGTCCTTAACTCAATTATATACTTGCGCTACATCTACTATCAAAAATGTAATAAATAACAAGAAGAAGAATTTACGAATGAAGTTTTTAGAACAACAACAACAACAAAAATGCAATGAAACGACTGACACGCATACTCTCTCCTTCTCTCTCTCCCCCTCTCTCTCTCTCTCTCTCTCTCTCTCTCTCTCTCTCTCTCTCTCTCTCTCTCTCTCATCTCTCTCTCTCTCTCTTAGAGAGAGAGAGAGAGAGAGAGAGAGAGAGAGAGAGAGAAGGGCGTACCTAAATTGGTCAATATTGTCTTACCGACGACCCCGGTCACCTTCGCGACGGTAAGTTTGTCCATTTCAACACACTCCCTCACGACGCTGTCGCTCCAAAACCTCAAGTGTGTACCCTGTCAACAGCCTTCTGCACACCATTCCATTTTCATCTTGTCGATTTTGCGGTCTTTTACCCACCCATTGCAGGGCAATCACTCTGCGCGTATAATCAGACCTGCTGGCAAACGACCTCGGTAGATGTAATTCGTCTGAAAAACAGAGATGTA
>BTPG01000002.1:128110387-128157887 GCA_036245525.1 Semisulcospira habei | reverse complement strand
TCATAATCATGGTCCTCTCTCTGCTCAGGGAGCTGGGTAGCTCAGGTGGTAGAGTGTTCGACTCTCGTCCTTAAGGTCGTGGGTTCGAACCAGCTGGGGCCAAATTTATACAGACCTCTTTGAAATCACCTTCGTGGTGGACAAAAGACGTTAACTCATTCAGTCCCGACACAACACAGCCAGACATGGATCGAGCATGATAGTTCAAGGGTGGTGCCAGAATAGCTTGGCGCCCCATAGGCGCCAAGCTATTCTGGCACCACCCTTGAACTATCATGCTCGATCTGTTTTTAGAATTGTAATACACTCCTTCAGAGGGCAACTTCAAAATTGGGGATTTCGGTCCTGGGGCAGAATGTGTTAAACCTGTAAACCCTGAACATTTAACTTTTTTTTTCTCTTCCTGCTATCTCTCTCCACTCTTTCCAACTTTTTAGCACTTTCCCAGACTCAAATCCAGCATGGCATATTCACAGAGAGGGGTGTGTGGGGGGTCAGCCTCACGCCTTCATGAAGACTTCGTAGTTTTGTCCCTCACGAATGACAATCAAAACTAATATCAATACCTGAGATATCGTAAACCTGTGACAACATTTGTCTCGAATAACGGCCGGTCACGGAGAGGGACCTTTCACATAAACCACGAAAACTTAAATCGCAGCTACCACGTGCCGTAATTTTAACGCATATCTCCCCACTTCACACAGACACGTGACAGTCCTTCATTCAGTCCGATTCATCCACAAGACGCATAGATTTTCATGAGCTCCTGCATCAGCAGTGGCTCGTGAAAATCTGTGCGTCTTGTCGACATTGATGGACTCTATTTGTACACCTCACGTGATAACCAGTCACGTGAGTGTGTCGTTTTTTGAACGTGAGAAGAGGAAAAGTGACGTATGAATTCTGCACCTTGACGACATCAAAGCGCCCTCTGTTGACACTCGCCCCTAATATCACAATGTCTATTTGCCCTTCAATCGCCAGCACAGGAAGAATCAGCGGCAGAAAACCTGGATTGGAAAGTGGAGTGGATGCTCAACTGGCTCGACCACTAACTACCAACACTGATGGAGACGAGGACGGTGGGTGGTTGGAGCGGGGGGGGAGGAGAAGGCGGCTGGCGGAGAGAGAGAGAGAGAGAGAGAGAGAGAGAGAGAGAGAGAGAGAGAGAGAGAGAGAGAGAGAGAGAGAGAGAGAGAGAGAGAGAGAGAGAGAGAGAGAGAGAGAGAGAGAGAGAGAGAGATGATGATGAACTTTATTTATCAACGGTAAAAAGTTTTGACAGAAACAAATCGTCATTTCACAAACTTGTCGTTGCTAAAATCTACAACATAAAATTTAATAATAATAATAATAATAATAATAATAATAATAATAATAATAGACATTATTTTACACACAGTATTTCATGCAACAATAATTTAAAAGATAGAAACAAAACAACAACAAAAATTATATACACAGAATAATAGTAACACTCGACATTCATCTTATACCACGCACGCGCATACACACACACACACACACACACACACACACACACACACACACACACACACACACACACACAAACACTATACATAAATGCATGTGGTACATAAAAGTATTAACCAACAGGGTTTGTTTAAATAAATGCCCAGTGATGTTATGTTTGGCACATCAGGTAATCGAACAGTTTCGTTTTAAAGATTCTAAGCGAGGCTATAATCTTCAAATATGCAGGAATAGTGTTCCATACAAACGGTCCAGAAAATAATAAACTAGTTTTAAAGAAGTCAATTCTAGGCAGAGGTAGGGGTAAAGTATTGTTCCTTGAGGTCCGTTCGCGTTCTTGCTATGGCATAAATTTGGTGGTTAGATACTGCGGTGTCATGTTATTTAGTATCTTGTGCATGAGGATGCATTTGTTGAAACTAAGTTGTTGACGCAGGCCGAGAATGTTTAGACGTTTAAATGTGTATGTGGTAGGAATGGGCCGGTATCTAGCATTCGGGGCTGACAGCTGTTTTATATATAGAGTTTAACCTGTTCATGTGAACATCACTACAGCCGTCCTACACTGTGGAGACATAATCAACGTGATACTTGATATTGGCATAAAAAACAGTTTACGAGTATGTGTATCCGTTACTTGTCTAAGCTGGGACGACAGGAAAGTGTTTTTAGCAATGGTTTTACAGACTGTATTTATATGCGTCTCTCAACATAGTTGTTCGTCAACGTGTATTCCCAAGAATTTACGCTCTGTGACTTGTTCTATCGGTTTAGCGTTCAGTTGTAAATGTAACGGCTGTGGTCGACGTTGGTGGTTTTGTCGTGTTGTGATTACAATACTCTTTGTATTTTCTGGATGAAAAACCATATGATTCACTCTGCCCCAGTCGGAAACCTCGCTGAGACTACTTCGTAAGCTAAGGTTAATGTCAGCTTTTTTTTTTTTTTTTTAACCCGAAACATGGAGGCTCGTATCGTCCGCAAACAGGTTGCAGTTGACATCAGTGTTAGTAATATGCAAAATCAAATCATTAATGAATATTAAAAATAGAAGAGGTCCCAAGATCGACCCCTCGGGACACCGTAGTTAACTTGTTCTTGTTTAGAGTATTTTCCATGGGTATATACCTTTTGTTTTCTGTTTATTAGGTATGACCTAAAGAATGCTATGGCGGTTTCACTTATATGGTATGCTGCTAGCTTCTTTAAGAGAATGTCATGGTTGACAAGATCAAATGCTTTTTGTAGGTCTAAGAAAACAGCTCCAGACATCAGGTTTTTATTTATTGATTTCAGCCAGCTGTCTACAATGTGTGTCAGTGCTGACTGACATGAGTGTTTCGGTCTAAAGTCGGACTGATGAATATTCATTAAATTGCCCTTTTCTAGAAAATCGAGGTGTTTATGTATGTGTTTTTAAAGGGGCTTTGACAGGTTAAAAATGTTAAATGTTAAGGGCTTAACGTCTTTTGTCCACCACGAGGGTGATTTCAAAGACGGGGCAACGAAAAAGGGTCTGAGCAAATTTTGACCCAAGCTGGATTCGAACCCGTGACCTTTTGATCTGGAGGCAAACGCTTTTACCACCGAGCCACCCAGCTCCCCTGCTTTGACAGGGGCGATAAAAGTGAGACAGGACGGTAGTTATTTACATCTTCAAGATTTTTTTTAATTTATTTTGAAAATAGTTGGAAATGTGCTGTGTTTTATACAGAGGTTAAAGATATGAGTGCTTCTACATGGTAGTGACATTTTCAGAATTTTGTTGTCAATACCATCCATCACGGAAGACGTTTTGTTCGGCATGCTAGAAATAAATTTGCCGACTTCAGCGACGGTAATATAAAAAATGTTGAATGTCTCCAGTATATTTTTTGCCTCACAGTATTTTTCCAGTACACTAGAAACTTGGTACTCTGCGTTACTACTAGCAGCTGACTGAGCAAGTGTTTCAGCTGTCGATAGGAAGTGGTTATTTAATATATCAGCTGACAAATGGGATGGAATTTCAGGGGCTGATTTACCCTTCGTTATAACGAGAGAGAGAGAGAGAGAGAGAGAGAGAGAGAGAGAGAGAGAGAGAGAGAGAGAGAGAGAGAGAGAGAGAGAGAGAGAGAGAGAGAGAGAGAGAGAGAGTCCTCTCTCGTCTGCAGCAGGAAAAAGTTATAAACAAAACAAATTCCATTTGTAGTTATTTGCAATTTGTGTGTAGTAGTTTTCCCTTTGTATTTTGCTTAGTCGTGGACTGAAAAAAAATTGAGTTGTGATTTTTTTTTTTTTTCATATTGATTTTTTTTCTCGGATTAAAAAATAGGAGGAGATTCAGGGAACTCTCACTCGAGCGAACAATAAATCATATCTTAAGTCTATTACTAGACGTATGACCATACATACAAAACATAAAAAGCGTATACTTATCATTTGGCATACAAACAAACCAAATACATACACAAGCAATTTCCCAATAAGCTAAGGTCCTCGAGCCCACCACGTCCGCATTGGGCCCGCGCACGGCCGTGCGCGGGCCCACTGCGGCCGTCGTGGGCCCGAAGACATATTGCTACTGGGGTGTACTCCTTCACTGACGAACCAAATTGGAGGAGGCATTGATCCGCACGAGCGCCCGCAGTTGCAGAGGAGTGAGCACATGAATATCTATGCCTATGATTTTTGTTTTGTTTTTTTCATCGTACATCTGATCCTTTTCGAAGTCCACTGAAGTCAGTCAAATCAATGGCAGATTGTTACGTGCTAACAGGCATGCAGACCACAGCACGGCAAATCGCTCTGACACTTAGACATTACGTCCTCTCTTTGTTTCAGGAATTCCATGGCAAAGTGTTTGCAGTTTTCGGTATTCCGCACGTGTTTCTGATATTTCCCCGCTCTTTCTGCTGAAAGAATGAAAGCATTGAAAACACGGCCTTCCAAAGAATGACGGCATTATTCTAAGATAATCTTTGAAGTGGGCACGTTGTTTTGTCGTTTATTCCTTGCAAACGGCGGTGCGTTTAATTGTCCCTTCAAGACATAACCAAGTCGACCCCGTGGAATGCTTTACACATGTTGCTGGTAGCATGTTTAACCCATCAGCCCTGACTCACTACAGCAAGAGATGGATCGACCATGATAATTCAAGGGTATTGCCAGATTAGCTTGGCGCCTGTAGGCTCCAAGCTAATCTGGCATTACCCTTGAATTATCATGGTCGATCCATCTCCTGCAACAGGTGCATAGTCGTTAGAGGACGACTCTATAAAATTTGGGAAATACGTGCGTGGGGTTGAATGAGTTAACTCTTTCTACCCCAGACACACCACAACAAGATAAGGATCGACCATGATAGTTCAAGGATGATGCCAGAATAGCTTGGCGCCTATGGGCGCCAAGCTATTCTGGCATCACCCTTGAACTATCATGGTCAATCTGTGTCCTGCACTGCAATGCAGTCTTCAGAGGACAACGGCAAAATTTGGGGATTTCGGTGTTGGGGTACAATGAGTTAAGTCTTTCAACATCCCCCGAGCCTGGGTGGATACGTGGAGTGGCAGGGTGGAGGGACAAGGAAATGACCTGCAATTGAAACCAAGACGGATGAGGGCTATATTTACTCTATAAAAAAAAGATTAAAAAAACAAACAGAAATACCACTAACCAGTTAACTCACAAACTACCTGACTATCTGTCTATCTAACTGACAAACTAACCAACTATCGGACAAAAACGTTGAAAGAAAGAAGGAAAGAAGAACCAGCAAACAAGAAGTATGAGTGAACAAACAAACAAACAACAAAACAAAGAAAGAAAGAAAGAAGCAACAAACAAAGAAACAAAAAAACGATAAAACGATGGAGAAAACTCAGCAAATATTTGCATTCTTTGCAATCTTTTTGTTGATCATCCAATAAAAGAAGTAAATCTTTCAAAACAACGTGTGCATTATCAATATCGTGTAAATTTATTATATGTTACATAACAATAAATAACAAACTGGAAACGTCTGGACTAATTTTATCATCCATCTATTGGTGGCAGACATAGGCCCCATGAATGTCCTTAGGTCTTGAGTTAACCCTTTGGCTGTAGCGATGTTTTCGTGATGATTCCTTCAGAAATCATTACGACAAAAACCGCTACCGACAGCCCGATGGCCCGATCCAGACTCGAACTCACAAACTCTTGAAATGTTGGTAGGTGTCAGCACCACTACAATACCGTCCGACCCTCTCTCCCCATTCCCGTCCCCCTCCCCCGCCCCCTCCCCCTCCCCTCCCCTCCCCTCCCCCCTCCCCCCTTCCCACAAAAAGGCATTCTCAGAACAGAAACACATTGTTCGCGGCCAGCTGTCATTGAAATCACCACGACCAGAAAGCTACAGAAAAAGAAGCACCGATTCGCAGGCGACTCTGTACGCTACGATGGCTTCAGTATTATCCGACTGCGTTAGTCTGGCAAGCCTCATGCACACTTCCATCAGTGTTTCTCAGCACAAGGACGCCGTCAGGCCTGCGCCGTTAGAGTTCTTTGCGACTCAACCCATCAGCGGTGCCGGAAACGGCAGGTAGCCTACAGGAAAACGGGATCCCGATGGCGGTAACACGGTCCTGCGGCCACAGTCTTCGTGCCAAATCCTCAATCACTTACTCCCTCCGAAAATACAGTCGAGTCAGTTGGACGATCCAAATGTATGATTCCTACCAACAAGAGGTAAAGATTCTCATGGATCCCTCTTGTAGAAGAACGAATGTAATGAGAGGTAAGATTTGTGGTAGTGGTGGTGGTGGTGGTGGTGGTGGGGGGGGGGGGTGGTCCGCAACACCTGGAAGCCTGCCCCTCCCCCCCCCCCCAATAATTCCACTACCTACCCGCCTCTGCAGCTGTGGGGTTTAGGGGTTCGTTATAGTCTGTGCTTCTTGCAGTAGGACGCCGGTTATCAAGGTCGTGCAGCCAAGTATCTGGCAGGACCGTCCCAGACCTAGTCAGAAGACTAAGCCGGCATAACTGTGTCTGAGGAGTTGAGATGTAAGTAAATGCCAGATTCGGCCCGAGAGCTTTATTGGGCTAACGGGGAAGACACTCGCCTATTCCTGTTCTGAGACTGTGGTGGGGGAGGCGGGGGCGGGGGGCGGGGGGGGGGGGAGGGTTGCTCTTCGGAAGCTTACAGATTGGACTTCCAAATGAATGTTACAAACCGAAACCGTTTCTTACATTTCAGAAAGAAAGAAGATGGGATGAACCATAACCCACAAAGTCCCTTCTATATGAGAACTGTCCCCGCTGTCAAGTGTCTCAACCTTTTGTCTTTGACCTGATTCTGATGTTGAATTATCTCCTATTGAAAAAGTCTCGCAGATCCGCCAATGCGTCAGTGAGTTCTATAAGAGGCGCAGGACATACGCGTCATTGATTTGTGCAAACGTCATTTGTCATGACGTAAGTTTTAGTTTTTCCGTAATTTTATATTAAGTTACGTGATATGATTTTCACTTTCGCTTCATAGGCTTGAGAAAATGATGACAAAACTAGAACTTCACGGTACAATTTCAGTTTTGCTATAATTTGTGTGAAAGCAGGTTGACTTTACCTAGCTACAAGATATACTAAGTTCACGGGTCACCTGCATGCTCTTCTGAAAGTGCGTCGATGTGTGTGTGTGTGTGTGTGTGTGTGTGTGTGTGTGTGTGTGTGTGTGTGTGTGTGTGTGTGTGTGTGTGTGTGTTAGTGCCTGCGTGCGCGGGCGCCCCAAACATCTTCAAGAGGCATAGATCCTCATGCGCCTGGAGGACGCATGAGGATCTATTCCTCCTGGAGATGCGCGCATGTTTTGAGCCGTGCGCGCGAGAGAGAATGATGTCATATTTAGAGTATTATGTCAGTGTATGCGTGGTGACGGAGTTGCCTCTTTTACGTCACCACCTCTGTCTGACTTTTTTAGAAGTCAAGGTTTTTTAGTGTTTTAATTGTATACTGAAAAGTTAATTTTTACTAAGAAATTGAAAGGATACAAAGCTGGCTTACGAACTCATCCAATGTCTTTCTCCAAACTAGCTATTTGCAAAAGTTCAAGTAAATATGACAAAAATTACGGACTCTAATCTGGGTCAACCGACTTCCTATAAACGGTTGTTTATGTCTTCAATGAGACATTCAATTACAATATGCTCGGAGGCTCTCTTAGCCACCCACTTAAGAAAGTATTTCGCCAAGTTTCAAGCTTGTGTGTACAGAAATATCGGATATTTTTTTGTTTACATACATACACACACACATACACACATGCATACATATATACATACATACATACATACATACATACATACATACATACATACATACATACATACATACATACGCACATACATACGCACATACGCCGCTTCGCGCCAAACGTACGTTCAGCAGCGAGGTTAGCGTAACTAGACATGACGTAATTTTTTATCTTGTTACTTCAATTGTTAGAGGTTTAGGCCTGCCCGCCTTTGACATAGACATGCTATTAAATTTGCCCCACCGCGACCCGTCCTAAAAAGTTGCTTCTATAAATAGAAGGGACTTTAAAAAATAAAAATAAAAAATTCGATCACCATAATGAAAGAGGTATAAATTCTGCTGGGCCCGACTCATCAGCGGCCAGTTGAAACCAAACCAGTGGCTCCCAGTAAGCAAAGACCCGCCGGCCGACGTCGGCTCGCGGGTCTTTGGATTAGGTTGTTAAGTGCTCTTGAGGATCTATGCTTATTGCAGGAGGAAACGGACCGGCTGATCGAGAGAGTTTTTATGGCATTCCAGAGTCGCAGGAAACTCGGCAGGAACTGGCTGAGAATTCCCCGGAGTCCTGCGACGAATTTCTGCAGACTTTTAGTCTGAGAGTACTAACCCTTGCAGCAAGTCCTTCCGTCAACAAGATGCGTAGATCCTCATGCTCCACTGCAGCTGCAATCTAGTTCGCACACGGCGGTCTCATTTGTATCCGCAAAACTGACGGAGTCCGCAAATTGTTTTGTCTGGGGGGAGGGGGGAGGAGGAAGGGGGAGGGGGGGGAGGGGGGAGGGAAATTTGGCGTCTGGAAAGGCAGTCATTGGCGCAGACTCTAAAAAAAAACCAAGCTGTCGCGAGCAACCTCATTGCTTTATTCGAGGCAGAAGAAGAGAAAGAAATATGTGCGACAGATCCCTACCGACAAACTCGTCATGAGAATTTGCATCCCTTGCAGATCTGCTGAATGGGTGAGGCTATGAAGGCCGGATCTCTTGTGCAAGGTCAGAGATCTGCAGGTGTGTTTCCCCAGTAGCAAAACGTCTACACGGCCCACACGGCCGCAGTGGGCCCGCGCACAGCCGTGTGCGCGGGCCCACTGCGGCCGTTGTGGGCCCAGGATGTTTTGCTTACTGGGTGGTGTCGCCTTGGCTTCTGGCTTCTTTTTTTTTTAATTTGATTTTTTTTTATTGACCGTGTCCTTTTGTTCATCCTCAGTATACATCAGCGCACCATCCAGGGTAACAACTGTGTCAAGCTGGGAGTTGTATTTTAAAGACAACACTAAAGTTCTGGGGACAGATCGACCATGGTAGTTCACGGGTGATTCACGAATAGCCAAAATAGAATGCCGCCATTCTCACTCTAATTATTTTTTATCTGTGTCCGGTTGTAGTTAGTCTTCAGGGCTGAAAGATTGACAATTTAGATCTGCACTACGTCATTTAGAGTAGATTGTGTTCAGGTCGGAGACATATCACACTGAGCTGTGTTACGAGTGGGACATGATTGCGTTACTTGTGAGACATGACACACTGACTGTGTTACGAGTGGGACATGATTGTGTTACTTGTGAGACATGACACACTGACTGTTTTACGAGTGGGACATGATTGTGTTACTTGTGAGACATGACACACTGACTGTGTTACGAGTGGGACATGATTGTGTTACTTGTGAGACATGACACACTGACAGTGTTACGAGTGGGACATGATTGTGTTACTTGTGAGACCATGACACACTGACTGTGTTACGAGTGGGACATGATTGCGTTACTTGTGAGACATGACACACTGACTGTTACGAGTGGGACATGATTGCATTACTTGTGAGACATGACACACTGACTGAGTGAGCCGTTACGAGTTTCCACGTTTTCTTATTCGTTCTGACGTAACATTCGTAAATATGCCATCACTCATTTTCACTGCACAGGACTATAATAAATCCCCACAAACCAGATAGGTCAGGCTAGCGCTGATAGAACAGAACACATACCAAGGGGCATTACTCAGCGCTGCACATACCCTGCCCCCTTCAGGCTATCAGGCACTAAATCGCCAGCCCACAGAAAAATACGCAGGTAAATAACAAAACAATCATAATTATACATCTCTTGAGGGCAGGGGATCTAACTGTGTGTATGTCCAGCGCTTGGTAATTCCCCTTGGTAAGCGTACTATAATAAAACGTATATCCGCGGGCCCCTGCAGTCACAGAATAAAAGCATCAATATTACAAACAGCTGGACAAGGCCTTAGTAAGAAAAACCAGTATATTCCCATGAGGCCTTGCGACTGCAGTCGCAGTGGTTCATAGGAATAAACGCCTCTTGCTGACTAAGGCCTTCTCCAGCAGATCAAGGTCAGGGTCAAAGTTTCGATTTGAGACCCCCGCATCGAGCTGATCGAGTACTATGAAATTCAGACTTTAAGTACATTGTGAAAATTGATCGCAAAAATCGAGTGTTTTATTTGGGATTAACTCATTCACACCTGAGGCGATTGTCAAGATTAACTTATCAGCATTGTAGCAGACGCACGGGAAAAAGACAGCGCCGGCCATACATGTATACTGAAGAGCAAAAGAAATGCGGTATTTTTTTTTTGAAATCATCGTAAACACTAAAATGTTTCCGATGATGCCCAAAAATGTCGCATTTTTTTTTTTTTTTGCTAGTCAATATATGTATTAGACTGATGCAGGGTCTAGGCGACAAAGGGTTTGGACAAGATTACAGGCCGCAATAGTTTGGAACTCTCTCTCTCTCTCTCTCTCTCTCTCTCTCTCTCTCTCTCTCTCTCTCTCTCTCTCTCTCTCTCTCTCTCTCTCTCTCTCTCTCTCAGTCTCTCTCTCTCTCTCTCTCTCTCTCTCTCTCTCTCTCTCTCTCTCTCTCTCTCTCTCTCTCTCTCTCTCTCTACCACCTGAGCTACCTGGGTACTCCGATAACCCTCCCGTCACACCCTTGTCATCCACACTACCCCTATCTCTCCTCACTTATCCCACTCCCCAACCATCCTGCACCCCTACCCCTATCATCCTCTCCACCCTCCCCCATCCCAGCCAACCCCATTATCATCCCTCACCCTCCCATAAAAAAGTGGGCGACAGAAGACAAAAATTGGAGGAAAAAGCGAGTAAGAAAGTGCGCTAAGTATGTTTGTATGTGGAAGCAACTTAGCAGCAGGAAAGGAACTGAAAGCCAACACCGACAGTCGCCAGCGGGGAGGTTGACACGAGCGCCGTCTAGCTGTTTACCTTCCCTTGCAAAAACAGGCGAGACAACTCGCACCTGGACTGAGGCACGCCGGGAAATCCAGCATGGCCGCTAGCAGGGGGTGACAGAGATTCCCGTCAGATTGAAAATCGGATCTGTACCGGCTTGTTCATGTTCGTGCTGGTCTGTGATTTTGGACCTTACAGCTGAAAGCCGTAACGTCCAAAGTCCAAGACCAGCACACAAAATGCGATGGTTACAGTTAACATGGTACCTATTTGTCTCCGTGTAGTCAATGTAATCCACGTATCCTCACGTGGATCACGTGTGTTACTGTATGCCAAGATCGCGTTTTTAACTCATTGGAGACGTGCCGATACGGATACGCGGCG
This sequence comes from Semisulcospira habei, assembly GCA_036245525.1. NCBI lineage: Eukaryota > Metazoa > Mollusca > Gastropoda > Semisulcospiridae > Semisulcospira > Semisulcospira habei. Next base: position 128,146,523 of record BTPG01000002.1, on the reverse strand, counting down.
AATCGCCGCGTATTCGTATACGGCGCGTCTCCAATGAGTTAAAACACTGCATACAAGTCGCAGGAGAAGGATCACGCATGACGGTTTACAGGTAATGTAAAATACATTTGGCGCCTCACTGCACCTTACTTTAATTATCACGTAATTGGCATAATACTACCTGTGAAACCAGACTACAGGAAGTCCTTTTTGTGAGCAGCAAGATTTTCATGTCTTACACGTTTTCTTGATTCTTTCACCAAAAAAAACTGTACTTAGTGTTTTTTGCCTTCGGGGGCAGGATAGTTATAGAATAGAAAATTTGGTGCAGATACCACCTTCTCGTTACCTATCATCCAGACTCAACCTCATTCCTTCTCCTCCCCAATCTCCCCCGCCCCCCCCCTTACCCCCCACCCCCGCCCCTCGCATCCACCCCCAAAAAGAAAGAGGTGCTCGTTCATTATTGTTTTTCATGCTATATTATGTGGTTGGATTTTAGAGTGTCTGTGTCTGACGTAGTGTAAATTATAAAGTAAGTTTGACGTGGTATATATGAAGTTCGTTTGACGTAGTATATATGAAGTTCTTTGACGTAGCATATACGAAGTACACTTGACGTATAATGTATTGAAGTACGTTTAACGTAGTATATATGAAGTACGTTTGACGTAGTATATATAAAGTGCATTTGACATAGTATATATAAAGTACGTTTGACGTGGTATATATCTGACGTATATTTGACACGAAAACCCTAGACCAACTGATTCGTGAGCTGCTCTTCGCTGATGACGCTGCCCTCGTTGCACACACAGAGAGAGCCTTGCAGCGCATTACGTCCTGCTTCGCAGATGCCGCCCAGCTCTTTGAACTTGAGGTCAGTCTGAAAAAGACAGAGGTACTTCATCAGCCAGCACCCAAGGAAGAGCATCGCCCTCCCCACATCACCATCGGCGAGTCCGAACTGAAGTCTGTACACCAGTTTACCTACCTTGGCTGCATCATCACGTCAGACGCCAAGCTGGACAAGGAGCTGGACAACAGGCTGACAAAAGCGAACAGTGCTTTCGGGCGACTATTCAAGCGGGTGTGGCACAATCAACAGCTGAAAAAAGGCACCAAGATCAGCGTGTACAGAGCTGTCGTCCTCACCACCCTGCTGTACGGTTCCGAGTCCTGGGCCCTCTACCGCAGCCAACTACGACTTCTCGAACGCTTTCACCAGCGCTGCCTGCGTACCATCCTGGGCATTCACTGGAGTGACTATGTCACCAAAGTCGAGGTCCTTGAACAGGCGGAAACTGTGAGCATCGAGGCTTTGCTGCTGCGGACACAGCTTCGCTGGGCGGGGCACGTCTCCAGGATGGAGGATCATCGCCTACCCAAGATCACTCTGTTCGGCGAGCTCGCCACTGGACACCGAGACAGAGGGGCACCAAAGAAGAGATACAAAGACGGTCTCAAGAAGTCACTTAGTGCCTGCCAAATCGACCACCGCCAGTGGTCTTCGCTTGCTGCGGACCGTGACACCTGGCGCTCCACCATTCACAAGGCAGCCGTCTCCTTTGAGGACTCCCGCAGAGCTAACCTTAAGGACAAGCGGCTCAGAAGAAAAAACAGAGTTGTCGTAACTCAGAACCCTGACCAGACCTTCCCCTGCAGCCACTGCGGTCGAACCTGCCTGTCCCGGATTGGCCTCCGCAGCCACGAAAATGCTTGCAGACGACGTGGGCAAGCCCTATAGAATCTTCGTTCGCGAAGTCAAGCCAAGAGTATACTAGTATATATTCAGATTATGGAAGAGATGGTAGTGACTGTGTGATTCATGACTTATTGATAGAGTGGTGTGACTTGGATGTTTGAATGAGAAAGTGGCAGGACAAATTCTTTTTGCTCTTGTTTTTTTCCAACGGGCCAATACAAGTATTCTGTTTTCTGTTTTCAAGCCGGTTTTAGTACCATCGTCTCCTCCGACGACTTGAAACTGAGTTTCGAACATTGTCCCGAGTATGGTTTTATTGATACAGATACGTGCTCTATTTTGTGGACAGGTCTTTAATCCTTCACTGCCGAGAGAAAATGGACACGATCCGACTACAAGAGATAGATCCTCATGAGCCCCCGCGACTGCGGGGGCTCATGGGGATATATGCCTCTTGCTGAGACCAATTTGTACTTAGCGTTTTTTGGACAATTGTGGCTTTTGGCCTGCGTAAAACGGTTCTCTCTTGGTTTGAATCTTACGTTTCCGATCGGTACCAATTTCTAAGGGTAATAGACAGTGTCTCTAAATCTTCCATTTTGGAGTTTGGAGTGCCTCAGGGCTCTGAATTAGGCCCTGTATTGTTTACGTTGTATTCACAACCGCTGTCAGATGTTATTTCCAGCCACCAGTGTTCTTATCATAAGTATGCCGATGACACTGAAATCTCTCAGAGTAGTCCACCTGGGGAATTTCATTCTGTTGAAACTGGCATCAAGTCTTGTGTTGACGATGTCACGATATGGAAGGACAGTAACAAACTTATGTTAAACCCAGAAAAAACAAACAGAGTTACTGCCCGTTGGCTCAGCATCCCGGCTTCAACATAAAACTCAGTCCGTTTACACATAGATGACACTGATATTCAATTTCAGTCTTCTGTCTAATATCTTGATGTCAAGCTCAATAAAACTTTGAGTATGCAGGATCACGTCGGTGAAATCTGTCGTGGTGCTTCATACTCTCTGAGACGCATCCGGCCTCTGTCCGACACAGTCTTTCTGAATCTGCCACTGCAAAGTTAGTAAAATAATGCTTTAGTCACGAGCCGTCTTGACTACTGCAATTCTCTGCAGTTTTTGGTCTTCCGTCTGAGCAGATTAACCGCTTTCAGCGAGTTCAAAATAATGCTGCAAGGCTTGTGAAGTGCATGCGTAACCCTTATACTGAAAGGGCTTCCAATCCAATCCCGCATTAAGTTTAAAATAGCCACTTTGATGGTAGTCTTCCGTCATACCTTTCCTCCAGTCTAATTACTTACCAGCCCTCTCGCTCACTGCGTTCACCGGGAGTTAAACTTCTCAAAGTTTCAAAGTTACATCTCAAATCTGCCGGTGAACGCTCTTTCAGATGTACTGATCCTTTAATTTGGAATTCCTTACCGACTGAGCTGAGAAATGCCTCCACCCTTACGCAGTTCAAAGTAAAGTTAAAAACTTACTTTTTCTCGCAGATTTTCGTGTAATCTCTACGGTATTTTAGTATACCCCCCCCCACCCCCTCCCATGCAGACTCTGTGTGTGTGTGTGTGTGTGTGTGTGTGTGTGTGTGTGTGTGTGTGTGTGTGTGTGTGTCGTTTTCGCCTGCGCATTGAGTTATATTATAAATATGAGAAATGCGCCATATAAATACCATGTATTATTATTATTATTGATCGTTGAATCAACACAGATTTCAGAAACCAAAATGTACGTACAGCGGCAGAGAAGGGGTTAATATCGTTCCGCTAAAACGAGATTCCGTACTGAAACAGAATCACAGAATCTGCAACATCAGACGACATCTTCTACGTGTGAGAGGCACAGACTCTCATACGCCCAAACAACTGTACACCTCTTTCAGCAAGCTCTGGTCCGGTCTATTTACATCCATGCTTCTCAGACGTGTGAACTAAACCAGACCAAGCCCTTTACTGCAGGTGGACACAGACTGCGGTTTTCTTGGTGTGTGTACATACGAACTAATAATAATAATAATAATAATAATAATAATAATAATAATAATAATAATAATAAATAGTTCTTGTATATCGCTGTTCTCCAGGAAAACACTGGACTCACTGCACATGCACAACAGCACTCTCTCTCCCTCTCTCAGACACACGCACGATTATACACTACATTAACCCACCCCATCCCTTCCCAACACCTTACATCCACTTCCCTCCTGAATCAGAATAAAAAGCAGTCAGTCAACAGTTAGCTAAAGGTGAGCTAAATGTTAAGTGCCCAACAGAAAAGAAAAGTCTTTAACTCATTCTACCCCAACACCGAAATCCCCAAATTTGCCGTTGTCCTCTGAAAAATGCGTTGCAGTGCAGGACACAGCTCGACCATGATAGTTCAAGGGTGATGCCAGAATAGCTTGGCGCCCATAGGCGCCAAGCTATTCTGGCATCATCCTTGAACTATCATGGTTGATCCTTATCTTCCTGTTGTGTGACTGGGGTAGAATGGGTTAAGTGAACTTTGAACTGTGACAATGTGGGCAGATTCTGCATTTCATTTGGCAGGGAGTTCCACACACTTGGGTCTAAAAAGGTGAAAGAACGCTCCCCCACAGTTTCCATGTTAAGCTTCGGGTTTTTTTTTAAAGTTTTTCACTGGAGGAATGGAGGGTATGTGATGGCTGATAAACAAACAGCTTGGCAGAAAGGTACGGCGGGAGAGATCCGTCGAAATGCCGATAGTCGAAAATTGCACTAAGTAACCGAGCTTAACCCCTTCAATGCCAGTGGACACAGATTGTGTTTTTTAAACCTCGGCTAAACTAAACGGCAGAGAACCGTACTCATACCAACGCTCGACAAAAACAAGGAAACGAACAGTGAGACCCCACGGCCCCTCACAGCCGTCCAAGGAACCTGGATATAAAATGGTTTCAGCAAGAGGCATAGATCCTCATGAGCCCCCGCAATTGCGGGGGCTTATGAGGATCTATGCCCCTTGCAGTTATTAGGTGTTCACAAGTTTTTCTCGGCAACAAAATGGCTTAACCCTTTTCATTCTGATACACTTCTTCTGGAATTTAATTTGACTATTATCGTTCAAGGGTGGTGCCAGAATAGCTTGGCGCCTAAGGCGCCAAGCTATTCTGGCATCACCCTTGAACTAAAATGGTTGATCTATCTCCTCATCTGTAATGCAGCCTTCATAGGACACTAAGCAAATTTTACAAATAATCAGCCTCAGGATGTAATGGGTTAAACATGTGACTCTTGACTCGGAAACAGAATCAGAGAACGAACTAGACAGGATGCTAATCTGAGGCCCGCGCGTGAAACCTCGTACTTCCAAAGAAACAGTGAACAGAGGATATCCGGATATCTTATACACCCAGTAGCCAATAGCCAGCCAGGCCTGTAGACGATCTGTGGACGCCCTGTGGCAAGTTAGTCCCACAGTCAAACCTGTTGTACCAGCCCACTCTGTAAGTTTGTTGGCACCCTGTAGCAATCATCGGGACAAAACCGGTACCGACCCGCAAAGGTGTTAAATGGACAGCGAGGGACCACGAAACGAGAGAAACAAACAAACAACAACAATAAATTATTCAATAATTTAGCCAGTCGGTCTGTCGGTCAGCCACTCGGTCAGCCAACCAGCTGGTCAGTCGGCCAATCGATCAGTTGCTTTTACGCCTGGTTTTTACTTGCGATTTTGCGGAGAAATAAACGAACAATGGGACATGCGAAACGTGTCTAATGTGTTTTCATACCATTCATTTGGACGCGATGGCATTTTCGTTGACTTCTCTTATATATATTTATGATACACGTATTTTGAATGTGGATACGGGGGGGGGGGGGAGGGGTGGGGGGGGGGGGGGAGATAACGTTCAAATTGTAAGTCATCAGTATAATGTGTGTGTGAGATGCTCTGTGTCTTGGACCTTAACCCCTTCACCACCGAGAAAAAGGTGAACACTAAACTGCAAGAGACATAGATCCTCGTGAGCCCCCGCAACTGCGGGGGCTCACGAGGATCTATGCCTCTTGATGAGACCAATTTGTGTCCATGTTTCTTAGACGGTGCTGGCTTGTGGTCGTTGAATGGACTAAGAGTTCAGAAACAAAAACGTACGTTTCAGCGTACTTACAGCGGCAGTGAAGGGCTTAAGATTGAAACCTGTAAGGTCCAAAATCACATGCCAGCGCAGATTTATTTCAACGAGAAAAGTTTACAATAATATTCTACTTTTCACTATGTCTGGTAACCTGCTCTGAGTCTAGCAACGTTTAACTGTAACGGAAAACAAAACCTTTGGCGGGTCCTCAAAACTACGGGAGCTAGCTTCATACCTGAACACCCCCCTGTTTGTAGCCAGGCAAATGAGGCTGCAGAGCCCTGAGGCCGCTATCCTTTTCACGCCGACACAGCCCGCTGTTTGGACCGACAACACATCCAGGGTTTATCTATTGTTTGTTCCAACAAACCCCCTCTCGTAAGAACACCATACTCGTAGGTTGCAAGCGCCGTTGGGGAGTTGGACGGTCGCAGATCTAGACAGACTAGATCTCTATCGCCTTCTACCTTTAAAGACGTAAAATGGGGCAAACCCCGCCAAAGCAAGAGGCATATATTCTCATGTGCCCCTGCAAAAGCAGGGGCACATGAGGATCTGTGCCTCTTGCACATAAGTCGGCGACTGCGGAGTGACGCGGGAAAAATAATAAGTCAGGGAAAATATCACCTAAGGGTGGTAGGAAGGTACGCGCGAAAATTCTGGAGAGGGTGATAAAAATGTGGACGAAGTGCGAGCCTACGGGAAAAGGTGTCAGATAAACAGAAAATTTTCAGAACTCTCACACGTTACGGATTTAACAGATGTTCGGCTTCTTGTGCTAAAAAGACACCGCCTTGACACTTTGTCAGGTCATTTCGAGTGATGTTTGTGAATGATGAAGAAGGAGAAAGGTGTGGGTGGCGTGAGGCCGTCCCGATTATATCACGTATATGTGGTTCGTTAGCGCCAGAAACAGTCATTTGCATTTTAAATATGCGATTTTTTTCCAGAAAGCATACCATACATGAAATTTACTTTACTTGCTAGACTTTTTGTTTGATTGGTTATTATTTACTGTTAATGTGAATACATTGCGATATTGCTTGATTGATTGACTGCTTGGTTGCTTGATTACTTGCTTGCTTGTTTGCTGGATTGATTGATTGACTGATTCATTCATTCATTTACTTGTAATATTTTTGTTCCATTCATTCATTCATTCATTCATTCACTTGTCATATTTTTGTTGGATTCATTCATTCACTCACTCACTCACTCACTCATTTACTCTCTCACTCGCTCGCTCGCTCGTTCGTTCGTTCGTTCATTCATTCATTCATTCATTCATTCATTCATTCATTCATTCATTCAACAGCTCTGTGGTAAGGGTGGCAAATCTTTATACTTGTGCATGTGCTGCATTGTCAAAAACTCATAAATCGAGGTAGATTAAGTGCAATACACCATCTCCTCTTAAGTTCATTACACTGAGGTGCTGGTCTGTAATTTTTGACACTACGGCTGTGCTGGTCTGTAACTTTTGACCTTTACGGCTGAAAGCCGTAAGGTCCAAAGTCACAGACCAGCACAGCTGTCGTGTCCAAAATCACAGACTTTGACAGACAATGTTGACTAACAGCGGGACACATGTGGAAGAAAATAGCATAATCGGGTCAGATGAGAGCGCATGGGTACTGTGAAAATACTGGACGAAAACAATTGCACAGGCCAAGGAAAATGTCATGAAACCTCGCAATGTCTGGCATACCGCCTGGAAGACGACACTGATAGTGCACTCAGTTCTCTGCACGTGTATTTGGTGAATGAAGGGTCGGGGGATGCGTTCTTCTTTTGTTCGATCGTTCATCCCTTAGACCATTCAATCGGTCGTTTATTCAGCAGGGTGTAGGGGGGCTCTGGATAGAGGTAGCACCTTTGCTGTTCGGCAGCTGCGTCCTACATAGGACGGACGGGCATCACTGGTCCTCATCCATCTCCTTAATCTCTCACGTGCTGGCTCCAAGCGCCACACCCTGGCAAACCACCTCAGCTGGTGGGCTAAACCACGTGAGGGGGTGGTGTTCACATTGCACCACTAGGCGGATGAGCTGTTTCTGACAGCCAACGGCTAGAGGACGGAGGAGATCAGGTTGGATCCAACGGCCAAATGTGGGGGAGTAAACCCTTCAAATCAGGAGTGGAGCCCCGAAGGCAGACAGCTGCCTGTATTCACGCACTGTTCTGGCAGCTCCTGCAGCCAAACTGATGCCAAACGTACTGCTTTGCATTCCTTTGGATACATCAGCGAGGCCGAGAGGGGGATCTTGACGACTGGGCACCCCAGGATCTCCATACACTTCGCCCAGGCTTGCGCCCTGGAGAGGTCACTCCAGTGACTGGCCCAGCAAGCGCATATACTCCATTGTCTTCCGAGACAGGATGCCAAACTATTCAGCAAAACATTGTATTCAGTTACTTGCTCATTTATTCAGGTATTCACTCCTTCCCTGCCACTGTTCGTACATTTTTGTTTTTGAAATCTTGGTTCATTCAACGACCAAAAACCAACACCGTCCAAGAAACATGGATACACATTGGTCTCAGCAAGAGGCATAGATCCTCATGAGCCCCCGCATTCGCGGGGGCTCATGAGGATCTATGTCTCTTGCAGTTGGATCGTGTCCATTTTTTTTATCGGCACTGAAGGGGGTAATATTTGAGTCTTCTTTTCAGTGTTCATACTTCGTCATCCATCCACCAACTCACCAACTCATCCATCCATCCATCCATCCATCCATCCATCCATCCATCCATCCATCCATCTATCCATCCATCTATCCATCCATCCATCAACCCGTAAATGAGTAGATCAACCATAAATTACTAAATGATGTATTGAGTGTGTGCGTGCTCTTAGTGTCTTTGTTGGCCTGTCATCTGACACTCTTGTTTTCATCCCTACGTCACACGACCAATCCCTTTAGCGCAAACTGTACCACATGACCGAGCCACAAAAACCCCCGTAGCGACAAATGGCGGACTTCTTTTAGCCCTCTTTGTGACGCATCTTGGGTGCGAGTTTTGTTTTATGAAAGATCACCAAAACGTTCTAAAGTAAAAAGTTACTTAGTTTTGTTCGAAACAACAAGCACACTAATGGAGATGGCAACGTCATGAAATATTTTTAATTACGTCATAAGTCTATTATGTATAAATGTATATTCCTTTGACGTCAGTCATATCTGGTGTAATCCAGGTCGGAAGATTTCTTCTTGATTTCTTTTACGAAAATTGTGGAGGAGTGAAAAGAAATACGTTATTGATAGCAGGGTCTTGCTGCACGGATCTTTGTACGGGCCTGAGGGTGGTAAACAAAACCATTGTACCCTTCTGGCCTTCGGGGTACAATGGTTCTTTTGACCTCCCTCAGACCTACAAGGGTCCGTGTAGCAAACCCCTGCTACCAATAACTTATATAATGTGTTGATTATTACTTAGGTAGCGATGGTTGCTCCTTTTGCTAGTTAAATGGTCTGTTTTCGAAGGGCTAACTGGCTTGCTTGCATATTGGTCGCTTTGCTGACATGTCAACGAACCGACCAAAATGTTAGCGAACCAGTCATGATACTGCTCAGTAACCGTATTTCACTTGATTTATTTTCCACCGACAGTCTACCGTCGTGAAATGCATTTTCCACGGCGTGGTCGCTTTACATCATTAACCCTTTCGCAGCCGAGTAAAACTGAACAAAATCCAAATGCAAGAGGTCATGAGGTCATGAGGTCAAGAGGATCTGTGCTACTTGCTGAATCTACTCTGCATTTTTTTAGGGATGTTTAACGTTGAATTTACATTGTTTTAAACACACGCTCGCGTGCGCACACACACAAACACACACACACACACACACCATCACACACACACAAGCACACACACGGACACATGCACACACGGACACAAACACGCACACAAACACACATACACACACATACACACAATCACACACGCACACAAACTCAAATAAACATATGCAAAACACACGTAAACTCACAGATACCCCCTCACTCACCCCCCCCCCCAGCCGCACCCCCCCCCCCCCACACACACACACACGTACACACACACACACGTACACACGCACACACACGTGCGCGCGCGCACACACACATACACACACACACATACACACACACAATCTGCGTCCACTGGCGGTGAAAGGGAGGGGATGGGGGGAGGGGGCGGGGTTATTTAACCTTTCAGTCGAGAATGACACTTGTAAATTGGCATGCATAATGCCAGAACGCATGGGCTGCCATAAAGCGATTCTAAAATAAGACAGTTTCTTGCACACGGCTAGGCCTATCATCGTTCAGCTTTCCGTAAAACGCTTGCAAATCCGGCCTGCCCCCATTTTCTTTCTTTTTTCTTTTTTCTTCTTCAGTGCCACGGTGTAGGGTCTCTCCCATCACGCTATGACAGGTAACATGGCGTGTGGGCTTGAGGCGGCCCCTTTGATCTCTCAGGTGAAAAACGTCCCCATTACATCTGACTTTGCCCGTCAGGGACGTGAATGCAGGGGTGGAATTATGATTTTAACACCAAATTTGTCCCAGATTGACGGGAAACTGGTTTGGATTTCACGGCCCGGGGGTGGGTGTCACGTATCTTTTGTGGCATTTTCAAGTAGGATGATCCAGAGTACTTGAAATATTATCTCTTTTACTTTGATATTTTAACCCATTCCGTGCTAGACGCTTGAAATGCTTACAGTTTTCCTGAAGCACACACATAATGGTGTCGGCAAGAGACACAGATCCTCATGAGCCCCCGCGAATGCGGGGGCTCATGAGGATCTATGTCTCTTGCATATGAAATGTTATCTCTTTTACTTTGAAAGTTTAACCCATTCCAGGCTAGACGCTTGAGATGATGTTCAGTTTTCTTGAAGCACACAATATGGTGTCAGCAAGAGGCATAGATCCTGAAGGGTCCCCGCGAATGCGGGGGCTCATGAGGATCTATGTCTCTTGCACATGAAATTGTATCTCTTTTAGTTTCAAAGTTTAACCCATTCCAGGCTATACACTTGAAATATGTTCAGTTTTTTTGAAAGACACAGTAAGAGACAGAGATCAGCAGTAAGTCAGCAAGAGGCATACGGATCCTCATAAGCCACAGCGAATGCGGGGGCTCATGAGGATCTAGGTCTCTCGCGCATGGATGTTATCCGTTAGGCTCCGATGTTGGTATTTACGACTGATTCGCCCGTAAACATTTTTCCTGGTCACTGATGACAGGAGGTGGATCGACGGTGATGTGTCTAAGCTAGTGCCTGAACAGTTTGTCGCAGATGAGCGGAGAACAGGTTTGGATGACATGCCCCTAGGGTGGGTGTTGAGATCGTGTGCCTTTTGTGCGATTTTAAGGTAGGATGATCCGGGTACCTTGATATTTTATCGCATGTTTATTAGACAGCTAAACGACTAACATTTTTTTTTAATAAATTCTACGTACTGCTGAGCATGTTCAGTGTTACAGGCAGAGAAAGCTTGAACGCAGCGCTTGATTTAAACGCAATAACAATGAAACAACAACCTGAAAAGAAAGAAAAAACAACTACATGAAAGTTGAATACATAAATACGTAATTACGTAAAGAAAAAGATAATTAACTTATACATAACTTATAAATGAACTTATGAATAAATAAACTGATAAATAAACATAAATAAATAAACTTTTTTTAATAAAAACTTGGGAATAAATAAATTAACTTAAAAATAAACATATAAATAAATAAATGAAATAATAAATAAATAAGGAAGAAAGATATAATAATAATAATAATAATAATAATAATAATAATAATAATAATAATAATAATAATAATAATATAACAACAACAACAATAAACAAATAAATAAAGAAATGAATAAATATACAAACTTAAAGAAAGCAATATATTTTCTGCCTCTAATCTTCTTCAAATGAGGTCGTGTCTCTTGTAAGTCCTGTGTGTCTCTGTACCCACGTAGTTTTGTCCCATTTACATCTATGTTCTTAGAGCGAATGTCGGTCAGTGTGCAACGGTTTCACACGCGAAATCCGCGATCACGTGCAATAGGTCCCCTGCTGATATCGGCGACAGCCTGATCGGGTTATGCAGTCTATGTCGGAACAGATGCAATTTTTGGCGACGCATTGCAGCAACAGATGCAGGGATGAAGAAATGGTATATATGTGTGCCGGCCTGTGATTTTGGACCTTACGGCTTTTAGCCGTAAGGTCCAAAATCACAGGCTAGCACACAACGCACTGGTCTGTAGCTGACGGAAGCCGTCGTGGGTGTATGACTTCTGCACTTAATTATAACGGATCACTCAATTATAGAGTCAATTATTGGCATCAATATATATGGGTGCATAAGGTACACTATGCAGTTAGATTTCAATGCATGAACGCCATAAAACAAACAATCAAACAAGCAAACAAACAAACAAATACAAAACCCAAAATAAAATTAAGACACACAAACAAACACCAAAAAAAGTTGCACATCACTTGTGGAAAGAATTTAGTAAATACCAGTGTCGCCTCAAGTTGGGGTTTGGAAAATGTGCTTTTACGATGTGTATCAATGCACATTGCTTATTTCTTATAGTCGCTGTAGATAAAGCTTCACAGTGATTACAGGATATAAATAGTATTAGAACCAGGTACAATATCATGAAAACGCATTAGTAAGAAAAAAAAAAATCTTCTAGTCACTGTGAAACTTGTGTTACAGTGGCTGACAAAATAAATACTGTGCATTGATGTACATCACAAAACACATTAAATGTGTTTTGTTATATACATCAATGCACAATATTTATATACTTTTTAAGCACTGTAACACAAGTCAGTGATTGTGCGATAATTGTAAGCACTGTTTGAACTATATGTTCATTGATAATATATACACAGTATGTACGTATTTCTGTATCGATGATTTTCCCCCTTTGATTTCTGAGAACAGCCCGGCCAACGTATAAAGAAACGCGCTTAGAAAAGACAGTTCGGCCTACAGCACAACTGCGTTGTAGCTGTCTTTTCTAAGCGTGTTTCTTTTTTTCGTTGGGTTTATTCTCTGCATTTTACACGCTTGGCAGTCACCGTTTGGTTGGATTTCCCCTCGATCTTTAACATCCACCATTCTCCGTCACCTCTTCACGAACTAATAATGCAACAAGTGTGAGCTCTCACGGTCGATCAGTCTTCATAATTTCATCAAGCACTACCTTGTACTGCCACAGTCGATAAATAGAGATTAGTTTCTTGCCTGACGTCCCGTTACGCAAAATAAATAACGAGAGAACAGTTCGACCGATAAAATGCGACCTAAAATGTCCCGTTACGCAAAATAAATCATTAGCGCTACACTTTGACCGATAAAATGCGACCTAAAATGTCCCGTTACGCAAAATAAATCATTAGCGCTACACTTTGACCGATAAAATGCGACCTAAAATGTCCCGTTACGCAAAATAAATCATTAGCGCTACACTTTGACCGATAAAATGCGACCTAAAATGTCCCGTTACGCAAAATAAATCATTAGCGCTACACTTTGACCGATAAAATGCGACCTAAAATGTCCCGTTACGCAAAATAAATCATTAGCGCTACACTTTGACCGATAAAATGCGACCTAAAATGTCCCGTTACGCAAAATAAATCATTAGCGCTACACTTTGACCGATAAAATGCGACCTAAAATGTCCCGTTACGCAAAATAAATCATTAGCGCTACACTTTGACCGATAAAATGCGACCTAAACTGTCCCGTTACGCAAAATAAATCATTAGCGCTACACTTTGACCGATAAAATGCGAGCTAAAAAGTCCCTTTATGCAAAAAAAAAAAAAAAAAAAAAAAAAAAAAAAAAAAAAGATCGCACAGTTCACGAGCGCACAGTTGGGCCGATAAAATGCGAGCTAAAACATGCAAAAAAAAAAAAAAAAGAGCGCACAGTTCACGAGCGCACAGTTCGGCCGATGAAATGCGAGCTAAAGCTCGCATTTTATCGGTCGAAATGTGCGCTCGTGATTTATTTTGCGTAACGGGAGGACAGTCATGATCTAATTTATTTATACAACGACTTTATTTTAAAGGAGTTTTACCTCAGAATCGACATATTCTTTTCTCTCCGGGGTGGTGCGGTGCTACAGATGGGTCGCTCTTACTTTACCCCGCCACAGTAGCGGTTCTTTCTCCGGGTACTCCGACTCTTTCCTACCCCACGAATTTGGTAATTAATCAAAATTTCAAAAATATGAACAATGATTTACATTTCCAAAAATTTAAGTAGCTCTCTTGGACTTGCCCTTAGCACCACGTGAATGTTCTGTGTTTATGTACAGTGTGTGAGGGAATGCGAGTGATTCACGTGAGCGTGCTTGTTGGGTTCAGTTCGCGGCTATGTCCTGCGCATTGAGTTATATTATAAATATGAGAAATGCGCCATATAAATAGTATGTATGTATTATTATTATTATCGCAATGTGGCATTGCAACAAACCAATTGTTTTTTTTTTTTTTTTTTTTTTTTTTTTTTTATGTGGCCCGTATCACAACACGAGAATTGAGACTGCCTTGTAACACAGTGGCCGAGAAGAGCGTGCGAGTTGTATAAAATTAGCTTTTGAGGGACTACCCTTGGACGGCCATGGTCGAGAAAACCATTTGCAAGTGTCGTTTGAAATAATAAGAGATACCTGCAATAGCACGTTAACGCTTGCACTGCCAGTGGACGCATATCGTGTTTTTGACATCATTGTAAATTCCACGTGAAAAAGATCCTCAGCTGTCGAAAAAGCGTGGATACTAAGCGTTTTACAGCAAGAGACATAGATCCTCATCAGTCCTCCGCGATTGCGGGGGCCTCATGAGGGTCAATGCCTCTTGCAGCTGGGTGGTGTTGAGGACTTCTCAGCAGCGAACGGGTTAAAGTAACGAAAACTGACGTTGACAGTACCTGGCCACGCGTGGGCTGTGTCGCTTTGTATCATTATGTCCCCCTCTTTTTCCTTTGGGAACGATGGCTTTGTCATTTTATGGCCAACCCCTTCACTTCCGAGAAAAACTGAACAGGATCCAATTGCAAGAGGCATAGATCATCATGAGCCCTCGCATTCGCGGGGGCTCATGAGCATCTGTGCCTCTTGCAGTGTCTGTCATATCCATGTCCCTTGTACGGCTGAGGTTCTCTGGTAATATTTCAGAAACACAATCTGCGACTGCTGTCAGCCGCAAAACAGTTAAAAGGCAGTGGCAATGGCAGTAGGCAGTAGGCAGTAGGAAGATTTCCGCGGGAGGTATGGTCCAGACCACAGGCTGTGGTACAGAATTACTTTTTCACGATGTCTCGGGTCAGATCAGGGATTTATTTCGGAGATGAAAGTCGAGGGCTCGGGTCCGATCAGGGCGTTTATTTCGGAGATGCGGAAAGTCTCTGGCTAAAGCCATCTCCAAAATAAATAACTGGTCGGAGGTGACAAGAACCACTGGCAAAGCCTAACTCGGAATACAGCTAATAATGAACAGAAGAGATACATACTGTACCCTGACAGATCGTAAAAAAAAACATATCCCTACACCAGCGTTTGGCTCAAAACTCTGCGTGGAAAATCAAACGACGAGCAAGTTGAGGGGGTAAGGTCAAATTTGTAAGTGCTTAGACGATATTAAACCCATTACTGCAGAGATATAATGAACACCATCTACAATAGGTATAGATTCTCAAGAGCCCTCACAGTTGCGGGGGCCCATGAGGATCTATACCTCTTGCTCCAACCTCTCTGTATCCATATTCCTTTGACGGCTGGGGACTTCGACGTTGAATTAACAATGATTTCACTGAAGAACTCGAGTCTGCGTCCACTGACGCTGAATGGGTTAACTAGGGCGTTTGTCTCTTGGAAGTGATAGGGTAATGTTCTGCCGTAAAACAGTAAACCCAGTTCGAAAAAAAAGAAAAAAAAAAGATTTCGTATGTATTACAATGACGATTACGGTTTTCATTATAATGGATTTGCTGCGTCACCTTGTGCAGCTTGTAGAGAGAGAGAACGAACGAACGAACGAACGATGTTTATTGCTCAGGCCGACGGCCCATTGCAATGGGGGAACAGTGGGATGGGGAGGAAAAAATCGAAAATATTCGACAACAAATGAAAACACCGAAATAAGGTCTCATCCAACAAGGTAAATGTCCATGTTAGGAATCAGTTATTCTATTAGCTAAAAGTCAGCAACAATGCGACAGTCGTCATCAGTCAGGCTAGGCTTCAAATCAAGCACCGAGTCAGTCAGAATGTTAACCCATGAGGTGACGAACCATGGAACGTATATTCTCCAACTCGATCAGCGCCCTATCAAAACACTCTTGGTAGTTACCATTGGGATCTATGGCAGTCCAGCGGCAAATGTTCTCTTGCACCTTTTGTTCATAGTCACTCATCAGCTTTTTTCTTTGATGGATGAACCAGTGACACACAGAACCTTTCTCACAGTCCAAGACCACTGTTATGTCATCACTTCTACACAACAATTGCTCTTGCTGATTTTTTTTGTACAAAACGCATTTCTCAAATCCTGTGTTTCTCTGGTTATCGCGTAAACGTCTTTGTAAAGTTCTGTTCATGATTGATGCGACGTAATCTCTCTCTTCAAGAGTGTATGAATCAGTGGTTACACTCGCATCACTAGGGTCAACTTCAGCACTGTCGACACAGTCCATTGCGCACGCTCCAATCAGCTGTGTTGTCACGCTGGTACCAATGCACTCTGTAGGCGCATCGTCACTGGTCTCTATCCTGTCCGCTGTGGGTGTGTAGACATCATGGGAAACACGTGCAACCTCATCACCTGTGGCTTGGGGAGTTGTACACGGCGTGTCGAGAGTGTGTAGCTGTTTGTCTTCGCTGTTTGTAGCTTGTGTGGGCGGGGTGGGCATAAACAAAGGCAATACTGGTGATAGATTGTCACTTGCCTTGTTTGAACGTTCCTGCCTCCTGGCCTCTGCTCTCATGTAGTCCCGGCGATTGTGAGATGGCGGCTTCTTGCGGTAGGTTGCAGTAATGGCAGGGGACCCGTGTGCCATACCGGTCAACCTCAGAATGACAACTGTCGAGTCGCCTCTACCGTCAATTTTAAAGGATGACAGCGTGTTGTCGCATAGCAGGGCGTTCAAAGCAGCTTCCAAAGCTGAAGGCAGTCCTTCAACTGGCATGGCGTTGAGATTTACTGGCAAAAGGCAGTACTTTTTGCAGGAGGTCTCAAATGGCAGCCCTGTTGCTTGCACGATCGTAGAGAGAGAGAGAGAGAGAGAGAGAGAGAGAGAGAGAGAGAGAGAGAGAGAGAGAGAGAGAGAGAGAGAGAGAGAGAGAGAGAGAACTGAATTAAACTGAAACTTTATTTTGTAAGGATGAAGACAGTAGGCACGAAGGCCTAGATTTTGCACGTCTGCCCTTAATAACATTTTTAATATAACACTGGGAAGTGTATAAATCCAAATAAACGGGGAAAACACAGCTATCACTGACACACTCAGAGAGAGAGAGAGAGAGAGAGAGAGAGAGAGAGAGAGAGAGAGAGAGAGAGAGAGAGAGAGAGAGAGAGAGAGAGAGAGAGAGAGAGAGAACGAACGAACGAACGAACGAACGAAACTTTATTTTCCAAGGATTGAGATATTAGGCGCGCAGGCCTTTCTTACAATCTGTCCTTGCTAAGCTACTTAAGGAACACCAAACAAATAACAAAAACTAACTAATAATAAACTTCACACACACGCATACACACACGCACAAAAAAAAAAAAAAAAAAAAAAAAAAAAAAAAAAAAAAAAAAAAACATGAGGCGTATTATGTCGAAAAACAGAGAAGAAGAAAGGATCAGCATAACGATGTCTTAGAAAGATAATCATGTACTCTACTTTTAAACAGAGAGAGGGACGTGGTTTGTTGAATAGTGGGAGGAAGAGAATTCCATAAAAGAGCACCTGAATAAGACAGGCTAGATTTGAACAGGTCTATACGGGGCCTTTTTATAGAGAGACTGTTCCTGGAGGTGCTGTATTTTTTTTCAGTTGGCGAAAAAAGCCTAGATAAGTAAGGTGGAGCTTTCCCGTTAAGAATTTTGTGCATCAGTACACATTTGTTTAGTGCGAGGTGCTTAACCAAAGGGAGAAGTCCGATGGCCTGCAGCTTGTCATCAGTGGATAAAGACGGATCAGGGAGGATAAGCTTAGCAGCGCGCTTGTATAATGAGTTTATCTTCTTGAAGTGATTTTCACTGCAGCCATCCCATATTGTTGAGGCATAATCAATGTGTGGTTTAATGTAGGCATTAAAAAATAGTTTGCGTGTCTTAAGGTCAATGATCGTTTTAAGTTTGGAAAGTAGAAACAACTTTTTGGACAAATGTTTTCTCATATAATATAGGTGGTTATGCCAGCTTAGATCATCATCTATTATTACTCCAAGCAGGCGGTGTTGACTGACCTGCTCAACTGAGATGGAGTCCAAAGAAAGGTTGAGTGATGGAGGTTTGAGCTGATGTTTCTGGCGGGTTGTGATAAGCATGCTTTTTGTTTTTGTGGGATTTACAAGCATGCGATTTTCATTACACCACCGAGAGACTTCATGAAGACTCTCTTGAAGATTATTTGCAATTTCAGGCACAGTTTTACCAGCGGAATGTAATGTTAAGTCGTCGGCAAACATGTCACACTCAGTCTCACTACACGTTACATGTAACGGTAGATCGTTAACGAAGATACAAAACAGTAGTGGGCCTAAAATAGACCCCTGGGGCACTCCATACTCCACAAATTGTTCAGAAGAACATTTTCCATTGACATAGACTGTTTGTGTTCTTTTTGTAAGATAGGAGTTCAGAAACGAAATAGCTGAGGGACTCTTTTTGTTTAAGTAGGTGGCAAGCTTTTTCAGTAAGATGGTATGATCGATAAGATCAAACGCTTTTCTTAGATCCAAGAAGACAGCACCAGCCATTTTATTATCATTTATGCTGTTGACCCACGAATTCACTATTCGTGCGAGTGCAGTGTGGCATGAATGCTTGGGACGAAAACCTGACTGGTGATGATATAATAAGGACCTTTTTTCAAGAAATTCCAGAAGATGTTTGTGAACATGCTTTTCCAGAGGCTTCGAGAGAACTGATAGAAGGGAAATGGGGCGAAAGTTATTAATTTCAGAAGAATCGTTTGCTTTAGGAACAGGCACTATTTTTGATTTTTTGAAAGCTGCTGGGAAGACATTTTTTTGTATACATAGGTTAGAGAGAGAGAGAGAGAGAGAGAGAGAGAGAGAGAGAGAGAGAGAGAGAGAGAGAGAGAGAGAGAGAGAGAGAGAGAGAGAGAGAGAGAGAGAGAGAGAGAGAGAGAGAGAGCATGCGAATGGCGTGATAGACTTGCGCGTGTGTGGCAAATGCACGCGCGTGCGACAGGTGTGCGCGCTCGAAAAACTCTTTCTCTCCAACTTTCACGGTTCAAAATGCGGGTGCGAGGTTTTGGAACTACAAAAGAGAAGCAGTCTGACAATATCGTTGGCAAAACACTAAAAATTATCTCATTCGACACGTGCCGCATAAGGATTCGCCGCAACTAAAGCCGCTTATCCGTATGCATCACGTCTCGATTGTATTACATTGGACAACAGAGCTAGATCACGCCACCACAGAGATAAAATATGTGTGCAAAGCCTGCCATTTTCACAAATAAACATCACACATAAATTTACTCATATATGCATGTATTAATGTTGGTTATCAGTCACCAATCACTTGACTGCTAACCAGGACAACAAGGGAACCAACTCGTACATTTCTTGTGATTACTATTTTTTTACCGTTCAGAGTACTTGTTTATGAATAAAGATGAAATTGTAAAATGTGTGTCACGACCCTTTGACTGCCAGCGGACGCGTCTGAAACCACAACAAACGACCCACATTCGCGTGACTGCCAGCGGACGCGTCTGAAACCACAACAAACTGACCCACATTCGCGTGACTGCCAGCGGACGCGTCTGAAACCACAACAAACTGACCCACATTCGCGTGACTGCCAGCGGACGCGTCTGAAACCACAACAAACTGACCCACATTCGCGTGACTGCCAACGGACGCGTCTGAAACCACAACAAACTGACCGACATTCGCGTGACTGCCAGCGGACGCGTCTGAAACCACAACAAACTGACCGACATTCGCGTGACTGCCAGCGGACGCGTCTGAAACCACAACAAACTGACCGACATTCGCGTGACTGCCAGCGGACGCGTCTGAAACCACAACAAACTGACCCACATTCGCGTGACTGCCAGCGGACGCGTCTGAAACCACAACAAACTGACCGACATTCGCGTGACTGCCAGCGGACGCGTCTGAAACCACAACAAACTGACCGACATTCGCGTGACTGCCAGCGGACGCGTCTGAAACCACACTGCCCACTGACCGACATTCGCGTGACTGCCAGCGGACGCGTCTGAAACCACAACAAACTGACCGACATTTGCGTGACTGCCAGCGGACGCGTCTGAAACCACAACAAACTGACCGACATTCGCGTGAAGGACACAAATGAAATGGGTCCAGAAATGGACATAAAGTACACAGGACTAACAAGAGAATGCGGGGGCTCATGAGGATTTATGTGTCTCTTGCAGATGGGTAACACTCGCTTTTCCCCAGTAGTTAAGGGGTTAAAAATGAAGCAACAACATATGGGGAGGATAGAATGATCATAATGTATGAACTAACACGTGGATGTGAAGCATTCAATGATTTGTGAGTTAATGATTTCATTTTTATATTTTTTTTTTGGGCGGGGAGGGGGAGGGAGGGGGGGGGAGGGGGGGGCGGGTGTCAAGAAATAAAACATTAAGATGGAAAACAAACAAAAGAATTGATTAATGAAATACTGGATGTAAAAACAACAACACATCTTGATCTATTTGAGTTTTGATTTTTATTATTCTGAATTGCAGAGCCGGGATTTGGTCTCGGTTGTTACACTAAACAGACGAGCAAAATAAATGTTACGTTATGGGAACCGAAAATCTCAAAAATTTCTTTTGCTCGTCAGTATAAATACAAAATTTAACATCAAAAGAAAACCCGCCTGATGTATCAGAAGAGGCCAACGATACAGCAGAGAAAGTTAGGCTGGAGTTAGCTCCCTTTTCACGCCTGGCCATCTTGTTTTTGCTCGTGTGCGGGCGTGGTCGAAGACAAACACACTCACAAGCGCTTCGGCGTCACAAACGCACTCAACATCATCGACAGAGAACTGCCAAAAATACAGTATCCGTTTTCCACTCCATGCAGCCCGTCCAACTTGAATAGCTCATTTTTTAACCCGCGTGTGTGCATGCAGTCACCAGCACTGACTGTGCTGATACCGCAATACCTGTCTCTACTTCTACAGGGGGTTAACACAGGGGGTTATAGGACTCAACGGATGACCGAGATGGATCGGTTATGTTAGTTCTAGGGTAGTCCCAGTTACGATGGAAACAAACAGCAAAGCAATAATACCAGATCTCTGGCAGAGCGGAGTCAGTTCTGGAACATGCAGTATCCATTTTCCGGGCCATCTAGCGAGGTTGGTTGGTTGGTTAGTTCGGGTTTAACGTCCACAGCACCGAGGTGATCATGGACGGCCCTGACGGGCGGGTTATGGGGGACAGGGAGATCTATTGCCTATGGAGTACGACCTGAACACTGATAAACTCAGGCGCACTCCAACTGTGCCACTTTGATTTACCAGGACCTTTTAACGGACATGCTATTGAACAAATCCGTTTTTCCCCCTGGATTGTGAGTCCAGCTACCGGGGCCGGGACGGGATTCGAACCCACGACCCGGCGATTTCCTTCGCTCTCCTGCTCCGACGTTTAACCGCCTGAGCTATTTCGGACTCTCCATCTAGCGAGACAGCGCTGTTCACTTTTATACCAACGCGGGACATGCATGGTGATCTGGGGCCAGTTGCATGAGCGACCTTAGTCCTGCACCAGCCACTAAGCAAGGTGCGCCGCTATAGCGGCGCACCTTGCTTAGTTGCTGGTGTAGAACTAACAAACCAGAGAGGTGAGGCTAGCGCTGGAAGATTTGTACACAAACCAAGAGGAATCACTCAGCGCTGGACAGACAAACAGTTAGATCCCCTGCCCCCACCTATCAGGCACCCAATCGCCAGCACACAGAGAAATACGCAGATATAGAACAAGACGATCATCATCTGCATCTGGTGTAGAACTAAGCTCGCAGTCATGGAACTGGCCCCTGGTTCGATCCTTGAACCAGCATGCCTGATCCATATCCCACTGTTAAATAATAATAATAATAATAATAATAATAATAATAATAATAATAATAATAATAATAATAATAATAATAATAATAATAATAATAAATAAATAAATAAATAAATAAATAAATAAAACGACCTGTTTTGAGTGACCATCTTAATGAGAGATCACCAGTGAATGAAACCAGAGGTAACTGTCTAACATTCTTAACTCATTCTGACCCAGGACGGATATCCTAAAATTTTGAAGTTGCCCTCTGCAGGACTGTATTACAATTCTAGAGACAGATTGATCATGATAGTTCAAGGGTGGTGCCAGAATAGCTTGGCGCCCATCGGCGCCAAGCTATTCTGGCACTATCCTTGAACTATCATGCTCGATTCATGTCTTGCTGTGGTGTGTCGGGGCTGAATGTTCCAACCTTTCGACTTTGGTTATCGGCAGCGGTGCCGACAACAAAAAAAGGGCTAATCGCGCGCTACTTTAACTCCTTCAAGTTACGCGGCATAAAACCGAATACAGCACGTCTCGACATAGTGGGGTCGCTGGGAATGGATCGACTGTGATAACTTAAAAGACAGTGTCCTAGAAAGCTCACAGTCGATCTTTTCCTAAATGGTGACTGCCAAGCTTCTTCACACTGACGAGATAAATAACGGATTGAATTCTTACAAGTTTGTCTATGTTGAACGAAATATAAATAAACTGTGTCGCAGCTGCCTTTGCTAAGTGTGTTTCTCTCTGAATTGGGCACCAGTGAGATGGCCTTAGTCGCCTGCTCGGCGCTAAACACATATAACTAACTAATTTTTCTTTGGGTAATTCTAGCCAAGATAAGCCCTTGCCCGCGCGAGGCGTGCGTGGTGGGCTCCTGCAAAGTGCTGGAACTCTTGAAGATGTATGCCTCTTAGCAGAGAAAATGAATCTTACATCATTAATTCATTAGCAGACTGATTACCCCCTTCCTTGCCACTGGACTTATATTCTGTTCAGTTTCTGAAATATTTCTTCATTCAATGGCCAAAAGTCTCAACGGGCACAGGAATGTGGTTACAAATAGGTCTCAGCGAGAGACATAGATCCTCATGAGCCCCCGCGAATGCGGGGGCTCATGAGGATCGATGCCTCTTGCAGATGGGTGATGTGCACTTTTCTTCGGCAGTGGATGGGTTAAGTGGTCGACTGAAACATGCGCGCACACGAACTGAAGTTTGCTGTCGCTTTTCCTGCAATTAGCGGGCTTGATTCAAGTTGTGACGGAGCAGCTATGTGTGATTTGGTGTATCAAAATTAACTCTTCCTAGACGTGCCGCATCCGGATACGTGGTGTAATACGAATGCAGCATCTCTCGAATGTGTCATCACTCAAACTCAACCAATTGAAAAAAAAAAAAAAACCCACGATATTGAAATAATAAGAACTGAAAACTAAACAAAACGGAACGTGCCTCTGCTGACAGAAAACTGGGGTCGTGTCACACATTTCAACATTTAACCCTTTGGGTGTTGGTAGCGGATTTAGTCGCGATGATTCCTGTAGGAATCATCGCCGGTGTCTAAACCCGCTACCGACACCCAAAGGGTAAAAATGTCAGATGGAATGAGTGTGCAAATCTTTCATTATTCAGAATTATCTCAGATACGGGCACACACACACACACACACACACACACACACACACACACACACACACACACACACACACACACACACACACACACACACACACACACACACACACATACACACACACATATATATATATACACACACACACGCATTGTCACACACACACACACACACACATACATACATTGCCACACATACACACACACACACACATATTGTCACACACACACATTGTCACACACACACACTGTCACACATACACACACCACACGCATGAACGCGCACACTCACAAACACACACGCACACACACACGCGCACGCACACACACACACATACACGCACGCACGCACACACACACGCACACACACACAGGCGCGCGCACGCACACACATACACACCAGCCATTATTACGCCGTTACCCTCACTAACATTCCATCTCGCTATACGCATAGATCAAAAACTCCGGACGACAATGCATCCATTGACTGCAGTTCTTTAATGGCGGGGAAACGAGGGGGACAACAAACAATCAGAAACAAACCCTCACTCGACCACCCACAAACTACAGACGCTGGTCTCTCCTGCAGACACCACACCCCGTCCAGCCCTATCGGAACAAGTTGCTACAGCCTTTTTACAAAGACCGACATTTCCAAACCTGGGTGTTGCCTTCTGAGAACGACATTACAGTTCAGGAGACAGATCGACCATGAAAGTTCAAGGGTGGTGCCAGAACAGCTTGGCGCCTGTAGGCGCCAAGCTGTTCTGGCACCACACTTGAACTGTCATGGTAGATTCATATTCTAGTTTACATGTGTCCTGGCTGTTGTTTCTATTCCCAGCCAACGATACGAATCTGTTCGGGGAAAACTGGTGTAGTTGTTGTTGTTGCTGCTGCTGTTTATGTTGTTGTCGTTGTTGCTGATTCTGCTGTTGTGGTGGTGGTAGTGGTATTGGTCGTGGTCAGATTCACTCACACATTCATCCATTTGTCTGTCTGTTTGTCCGTTCGTTCGTCTGCCCGTCCGTCTGTCCGTCCGTCCCATTCATCCGTCCGCCCGTCCCTTCGTTCGTTCGTTTGTTCGTTCGTCCGACAGTGAATTCAATCGTTCGTCCGTTTTTTCGTTCAAACTATGTTTTATTGAAATTTCCCGAAACTGACGTGCATTACAGTTGCTTACAAAATGACTTGTTGATCCACTGTGAGTAGTAACGTCTGGCTCTGACTGTTGCTCATTCATCCATCAAATCAGCGATTGAGAGGCCAAATGCACAGTGCCCGCCCTTCGCATGTTGGGTAGCCTCCTTTGGTGGTGGTCTATGAGGTAATTGTCCATTGGATCCCAGGATCGTCTGTGTCCTTGGAACAGCTGCAAAAATACATCACGGGAATACGCTGTGCTGCCGGTCTCTCATTCTGCACCTTAACACATTCTACTCCAAGACCGAAATCCCCAAATTCTGAAGGATTGTATTGCAATTCTAGAGACAGATCGGGCATGACAGTTTAAGGGTGGTGCCAGAATAGCTTGGCGCCTGTGGGCGCCAAGCTATTTTGGCACCACCCTTGAACTATCATGCTCGTTCCATGTCTTGCTGTGGTGTGTCGGGGCTGAATGAGTTAACGCTCTAGGTGGTACGGTTCAAGTTCACAAACAAACACGTAACTAATACTGACCACCGGACACGGGACGGTGTGGGGTCTGTGGGAGAATGGCGAGGCTGTAAATTAGTGACTATGACATATAGGTTTGTAAAGAGTCGCAAATATCCATGCAAGAGAGAAACAAGTTACGTATGCCAAAAGCTAATCAAAACACCTTGATTCAAGCACATACAATGTATGTTTGGACACGCACGGAAGAATCAAACAAGCAAAGAAAACATTCTAAACACAAACCCAGAACACAGACCGCACAATATCTGTTGTTTTTCTTTAAAAATAAGCCAATGAAATATATCGCATTGCCAGCTTTCCAGTCCTCTACCTAAACGAACGACCAAACGAACGAACCAACCAACCAACTAACCAGTCAACAAACCAGCCAACCAACCAACCAACCAACCGACCAATCAACCAACCAGCCAACCAACTAACAAACAAACAAGTTCTTCTCTATTCACAACTAAGTTCGGTGAAAAAGAAAATGGATTTTCTGTCATGCACACACTATCATCTCCAGCACAGTTTGTGAAAACATTTTCTCTTAGTAATTGACCTTTAGCAGAACCACCGCACTTTTGCTGCAAAGACAAACATGTCCGCAGAGCTATGTTTGTTCTCAATAGTCCTACGTCTTCCGCACATACCAATTGACATTTCTAGAAAGCACAGCTTTTATTGTTGTAAAACCCGCAAACGCCCTTGAAATCGTATGTTGGATTTAACCCCTTTTCCTACCACTGTTCGCAAATGGTGTTTCTGAAATCTCTGTTAATTTAACGTCAAAGAACCGCAGCGGTCCAGAGGGACGTGGACACAACGTGGTTAAAGCAAGAGGCATGGATCCTCATGAGCCCCCGCAACTGCGGGGGCTCATGAGGATCTATGCCTCTTGCACAATCAGGGTGTTGCTCGTTGTGTTCCCGCAGTGATGGGGTCAAATCACCATGGCACCCTCAGCCTGACGCACAACACTGGCCAGCAACAGACGTACACTCTCAGGAGCCTCTGCGGTTCACAAGAGCCTAGGAGAATCGGCACCTGCGGTTCACAAGAGCCTAGGAGAATCGGCACCTGCGGTTCACAAGAGACCTAGGAGAATCGGCACCTGCGGTTCACAAGAGCCTAGGAGAATCGGCACCTGCGGTTCACAAGAGCCTAGGAGAATCGGCACCTATTTGCAGGCGGATATGGGTCCCTCGCAACGACCCCGTTTAACCCCTTCACTGCCGAGACAGAAATGGACCACCAAGGTCCCGCAAGAGGCATAGAGCGGGGGGCTCATGAGGATCTATGCCTCTTGCTCAAACCACTTTGTATCCATTGTCATGGGCCGGCTATTGCTCTTTCGCGTTTTATTGACACAGATTTCAGACCGTACAGTGTACGTACAGTGGCAAGGAAAGGGTTAAAAGGCGCCCAGGAAATACCCTCAGTCTGAGGCAACAGCTCCTCGGGAGCACAGCTTGAAGATCAAGAGGCATAGATTCATGAGAATCTATGCCTCTTGCCGATGCAAGTGGCTGTTTATGGCGATGCTCATAATATTATATACAGATCAATGTAAGAAAGAATGGGAAATGGTTCAGAGTTGGCCTAAGTAACCACAAGCGTGTTTGCAACGTCTGGACAAACGATTCAGATTAGAAAGAAATTGGAGACGAATGTTTGGTTATGCGTCGAGCTAAGTATCAAAATTATGTTTACAAAAATTAAAAACGAAATCAATTATGAGAGGGCGTTCATTGTGCCTGGATTCTTGCAAAATATCATGATGGCACTTGAAAGACTGGGCAAATTGAAGAGGTTTCGGTGTATAGACAAAAGAACCCAAAATGCTTGAGATCTTGTGGCAATTGCCAAAGGATTGTTTCCAAGTACGCTGTTCAATCATAATAACGTATTTAATTTGTTTACCAGGAGTTCGAATATATATGCAAATACTGACTGTCTCTAACTTCTGCGTGTGGCATCAGTCGTTTGGCTACATAGATCCTTAGGAGTCCCGCCACCTGAGTGGGTCCATGAGGTTCTATGCCCGGTTGTCGTTGATATTCGCGTTTGTAACTGTACATTCGTTTTCACGCAAAAGACATCCGAGTCGTCAAGCAGGCATTTCGAGGTTTCATTTGCAACGAACGACACCCAACAACGAACAAGAACGAAGTCAAGTAAGCCTAGACAACACTCCAAACATCTCTAAGAGGCATAGATCCTCATGAGCCCTCGGGGCTCATGAGGATCTATGCCTCTTATAGATGTTTGGAGTGTCTAGGCTTAGGGCCGTCAGAGCTGATTATTCTCCGTTACTTCCCTCTCGCTGAAAGTCGTTCATTACAAACAAAACCTCACTATTTGTGTACTGCGACGTGTGTATGTCTTGGGACAAAGCAAATGAGCTTGAAGAATACAAGTATGGGATGGAGTCTTCATAAGCACCGCAAATTATATTTCCTGAGGGCTCCTTGGTAAGGTTATCAATAAAATAAATGTAAAATGAGACGGAGCCCTTTTGAGTTTCAAATGATCTTTGCGAAGTTTGGATGAGTGTTAATATAAATACGAAAAAAAGTTAGGACTCTTTCTTGCGTTCACAGACTAGGACATGTGCTGAACTGACGCTAATTTTGTATAGTTCAAGGGTGGTGCCAGACTGGCTTATTGAAGGTATTACCTGCTGCACATCACAACGACAATGCAGATTTGTTTAATTCTTTGACTATCGGAAGAAACTGAACAAAATACAGCTGTAGGAGGTGTAGATCCTCATGAGCCACCGCAGTTGCGGGGTCTCATGAGGATCTATGCCTTTTGCGGAACCCCACAGAGCATCCATGTTTGTTTGACGGTAGGGCTGCATGCTACCATTGAGTCCACTAAACACAGGTGGTGAACATGGACATATTGGGACTTTTGTTACTGTTTGTTTACCCACTAATTATTTTACTACGGGTAGATCTTAATTATGCAGCTTATGTAATAACGTGTAATAACGTTTGAGACGTTTGTATAATAAGCAGTGAGGGTTAGGATTAAGAATAAGAATAACAATAAGAATAAGAGTACTTTATTATCTCGAAAAGAGAAATTCGGTTGTGGTACATTTATAACAAATAGTACAAACAAGACATCAAAAACATTATAACATAATTATGAACATTTTCTCCCTGCACTTGCACAGCTATAAATTTCAAATGGACATAAGTAAACACTACAAAATCTGTACACATAACTCTTACACATCTCACACATAAACATCTTTTATGGACTGAACTGAGCGGCACTTATACATTCACACCCACCTCTACACATGCATACATAATACGCGTGTTTCAACCTAATCCTAACCCTCATTAGGTTGAAATACGCGTATTACGTATGCATGTGTAGAGGTGGGTGTGAATGTGTAAGTGCCGCTCAGTTCAGTTCATAAAAGATGTTTATGTGTGAGATGTGTAAACGTTATGTGTAAACATTTTGTAATACTTATGTCCATGTGGAATTTGTAGCTGTGTAAGTGCAGGGAGAAAATGTTCATAGTTATGTTATACTGTTTTCATGTCTCGTTTGTACTTTTGCTATAAATGAATGTACCACAAACGAATTTCTCTTTTCGAGATAATAAAGTATTCTTATTCTTATTTCTATTCCTATTCCTACTCCTATTCCTATTCCTATTTCTATTTCTATTCCTATTCCTGTTCCTGTTCTTATTCTTATTCCTATTCCTATTTATATTCCTATTTCTATTTCTATTCCTATTCCTATTCCTGTTCCTGTTCCTATTCCTATAAGCTATTCCTATTCTTATTCTTATTCTTAAGATTTCAGAAACACAATCAACGTCCACTGGCAGTAAAGAGATTAAAATGGTACAGTAAGTTGAATACACTAAGAGGACAGCTCTTACAAATGACAGAACGAAGATTCTTCCTTCGTCGTACTGATTGACCCCTTCACTACAATTCGACGTAGCCTGCATTCTTGAAATCGTCGTCAATTCAACGTCAAAGAGTAAGGCACCAAAGAAACTGTGAATGGAATTTAGTTTCAGCAAGAGGCATAGATCCTCATGAGCCCCCGCAATTGCGGGGGCTCATGAGGATCTATACACTTGCACTTGGATCGCGTTCAGTCAGGATTTTCTTGGCAGTCAAAGGGGTTAATTTTACACGCACATCTCACGAGAGCGTCAGCATCTCAATAAATGTGTACTTCCTCTCAGACACTCTCTCTCTCTCTCTCTCTCTCTCTCTCTCTCTCTCTCTCTCTCTCTCTCTCTCTCTCTCTCTCTCTCTCTCTCTCTCTCTCTCTCTCTCTCTCTCCTCTCTCTCTCTCTCTCTCTCTCTCTCCCCACACACACACACACACACACACCCGGCATCTCCATTTTTAATGCCAAGCTTCCATTTTTAAGGGCATCATTGAAAAAAGGTCATTGAAGGTCCTTGAAAAATAAAGTTCCATTTCATTTCATTTCTCTCTCTCTCTCTCTCTCTCTCTCTCTCTCTCTCTCTCTCTCTCTCTCTGTCTCTCTCTCTCTCTGTCTCTCTCTCTCTTTCTCTCTCTCTCTTCTCTCATCCTCTCTCTCTCTCCTCTCTCTTCTCTCTCTCCTCTCTCTCTCTCTCTCTCAGTCCCCACCCCCCCCCCCCCCCCCACACACAACCCCGGCATCTCCATTTTTAATGCCAAGCTTCCATTTTTAAGGACATCATTGAAAAAAGGTCATTGAAGGTCCTTGAAAAATAAAGTTTCATTTCATTTCATTTCTCTCTCTCTCTCTCTCTCTCTCTCTCTCTCTCTCTCCTCTCTCTCTCTCTCTCTCTCCTCTCTCTCTCTCTCTCTCTCTCTCTCTCTCTCTCTCTCTCTCTCTCTCTCTCTCTCTTAAACACCTGTCTGACTACTTAGAATCGCGAAAGTTGCTACATTTATCTCAGTCAGGATTTCGCCCTCGGCACTCATGTCATACGGCTCTGAGCAGATTAACAGACACATGGCTTTCAAATATGAATAATTCGCAGCTGACATGTGTAATTTATCTTGACTTTAAAAAGGCTTTCGACTTAGTGAACCATACAATATTGATTTCCAAAGTTAAGCATTATCTTCGAAACGACATGGCTGTTTCCTTTTTTATGTCATACCTCGAAAACAGAAAACAAAAAGTAATTGCTAATGGAGCCTACTCTTCTACTAAAGATGTTAAACTCGGGGTTCCGCAGGGGTCAATCTTAGGTCCTCTTTTATTTTGTATTTACATCAATGACCTGCCTCTAAGTCTCACCTACGAAGCAACACAGTGTGATATGTTTGCCGATGATACCTCAATCCACACAGCTAACAAAGACATATGTGAAGTTGAAAAGGGCCTTCAAAAAAGTCTCGATGATAATCAGCATGGTGTAAAGTCAACTCAATGATTCTGCATCCTACTAAAACAAAATCTATGATTATGGCAACACGCCAAAAGCACCAGTTAAAGCCTTTAAAGCTTAATCTATCACTCGGCGACGACATCATAGAACAGGTAGCCGAACATCGTCAATTGGGGGTCACAATTGATAATCAGCTGAGGTGGCAGATGCACATTGACAATGTTTGTAAAACGGTCTCTAGAAATGCTTTATGTTATCGAAATTAAAGTATTACACAGATAGTGAAACCAGAAAATTGTTCAGTAATGCACACATCATGTCACATATAAACTACGCATCGACGGTGTAGGATTGTTGCAGTGATGTCCACTTAAAAAGACTAAATTCTTTACATAGGAGAATGGCAAAATTAATTCTTCCCGACCCGCAAATGACGACCGAGGAAAAACTCAGTAAAGCTGGATTCCTGCCCCTTCAAAATCATTTTAAATATAACAAAGGGGTACTGATGTTTAAAGTGTGGAACCATAGCGCACCAGAATATATAACAGAGTTGTTTAAAAAATCAGATTCCTGCTATGGGAACATGAGAGGTCTTTATATTGTTCCAAAACCCCGAATAGATATATTTAAATCTACTTTGTCATTTGCGGGTTCCACACTGTGGAACTCACTCCCACATCACGTTAAAGCCACTCCGACATTATCTCGTTTCAAGGCAAGTCTTTATAAGTATCTGACATTACTCAAATAATAATATCTAGTTATTCGTAGACACACGAATGTCCGTGTATATTTTAACAATCATGTGTATGTGTATGTGTGTGTGTGTGTGTGTGTGTGTGTGTGTGTGTGTGTGTGTGTGTGTGTGTGTGTGTGTGCGTGTGTGTGTGGATGCGTGAGTGCGTTTGTGCGCGGCGTATGCGCGTGTATGTGTTTAGTGGACTATATATTTTGTATCACTGTGCTTTGATGTCCCTTTTTATGTATATTTTGTACTTAGTTAGTCGTAGTTGTAGCAACGGCAGGTACGAAAAATGACATAGTCACTGACTGTGTTAATATCTTCACCGTTGTAAAATAAAGATTCATTGATTCATTGATTCTCTCTCTCTCTCTCTCTCTCTCTCTCTCTCTCTCTCTCTCTCTCTCTCTCTCTCTCTCTCTCTCTCTCTCTCTCTCTCTCTCTCTCTCTCTCTCTCTCTCTCTCTCTCTCTCTCTCTCTCTCTCTCTCTCTCTCCCTAGGACCGTTATTATTCAACATCTTTATAAATGACCTTCCACTGTCAATATCACACCCCGACACAAACTGTGAACTATTTGCTGACGATACATCATTACATGTATCTGATAAAAATGTTTCAACCGTGAGCGCTGTCCTCCAACATAGTTTAGATGAAGTGTCAACTTGGTGTGAAGAAAATCATATGATTATTAGTATTCCTAAAACGAAAAGTATGTTGGTGACAACACGCCAAAAGCATCAACGTGGTTTGCAACCCCTTGAGCTGTCCCTTCACTCTCAGCCCATAGAGCAAGTGTCAAAACATCGTTTGTTAGGAGTGACAGTCGACGAACAGCTCAGCTGGGAGCCGCACATAGAAACTGCCTGTAAAACTATTTCAAAGAATCTATTTTTATTATCCAAATTAAGTCGTATAGTTGACATTGATGCTCGAAAACTATTCTTTAACGCACACATCAAGACACATTGTAATTATGCTTCCAATATCTGGGACGGCTGTGGAGACATTCATTTGAAAAAAATTAATTCCCTTTACCGGCGAGGTATTAAGCTTATTCTTCCTGGTTCGTCCCCTACTGATGAAAGACTGAAGGCCCTTAATATTCTACCACTCAGTAAACAATTGGAACTTAATAGATGCTTACTTGTGCAAAAAATTCTAAACGATGCCGCCCCTCCCTATCTCCGTGAGCTGTTTTCCCACACGAATAGAGAGAACACGAGGAACAGCTTACTCCATCTCCCAAAACCGAGAATCGACATCTTCAAATCTAGCATATCATTTTCCGGTGCTAAGTCATGGAATAACTTGCCCTCGCATTTAAAGTCTATTTCAAAGTTATCTATCTTCAGAGCTCGCGTCCATAAATATTTGCTGTCGATGTGAATGTCCTATTTTTCTGTTTAGTATGTTGCTCCAGCACAGCAGATTGCTGCAGATTATGTAATAGTTTGACTGTCTGCATTAACATGTCAGGTTCATACACGTACATATATTGTTTTAATTCTTTTTGTATTTTTTTATTTTATTTTTTTCTTTCTGATGGTGGGGGGGGGGGGGGCTATGGGTACTTATATATATTTTATCTTTTGCTGTATCGTCTTATGTATTTTTATATGTGTAGAGTAGCAGGACAGTTTGGAAGATAGGCATTGCTATGCCTAAAACTTTTTATCCTGAATAAAAACGTTTCATCATCATCATCATCTCTCTCTCTCTCTCTCTCTCTCTCTCTCTCTCTCTCTCTCTCTCTCTCTCTCTCTCTCTCTCTCTCTCTCTCTCTCTCTCTCTCTCTCTCTCTCCCTCCCTCCCTCTCTCTGTGTATATAACCCATGGATATGCATGTGTTAGTGTGTGTTAGTGTGTGTGTGTGTGTGTGTGTGTGTGTGTGTGTGCGTGTGTGTGTCTGTGTGTGTATGTGTGTGTGCTTCTTCTTCTTCACGTTCAATACGTTGTTTCGTATGTTGTTGTCTTGATTATGTACATTAGTTATAGCAAGGACAGGTTTGTTAGTATGGGCCTGCGTGCCTAAAATCTCTTTCGCTGAAAAATAAAGTCAATCAATCTCTCTCTATCAATAAGCCAATTTGTTTTACAAAATTTGAGTCTCTGTAGTCTGTATAAATCTGACTGTTCTTATGAACTTCAAAAGGCTGAAGACATGTACGATTGACCTGTGCGACCTTTGAGCCAAGAATACGTTTCAGCTCGATTTACATCACGTTTTAAGACCTTTCATTAGGCTGGATGACCAGACTGTTACCCTTCCCGCCATGACTGAGGTGGATTTAGTCGCCTGCTCCGCGTTAAACCACAATTACTAACTAACTAACGAACTAACTAACTAACTAACTAACTAACTAACTAACTAACGATCTAACTAACTAACTAACTAACTAACTAACTAACTAACTAACTAACTAACTAGCTAGCTAACTAACTAACTAACTAAGTAACTCGGCTCTCTCTCTCTCTCTCTCTCTCTCTCTCTCTCTCTCTCTCTCTCTCTCTCTCTCTCTCTCTCTCTCTCTTCTCTCTCTCTCCTCTCTCTCCTCTCTTCTCTCTCTCTCTCTCTCTCTCTCTCTCTCTCTCTCTCTCTCTCTCTCTCTCTCTCTCAGTCTCTCTCTCAATAACACCAGCATGGCCTACCGCCTTTAACACTCTCCTTAGATAACCAGCCTGTAGAACAAGTAACTATGCATCGCTTATTATGCGTTATCGTGGACAACCAATTAAGCTGGGAATCGCATACTGACTCTATATGCAAAACAATCTCCATAAATCTGTTCCTGTTATCAAAACTACGCCATATAGTTAATACTGATATCCGTAAACTCTTTTTCCATGCGCATATGAAAACGCATTGTGACTACAGTTCTACCTTCTGGGATGGATGCAGCGAAGTTCACATGAAAAAAAGTTAATTCCTTGTATCGTCGGGGCAT
This sequence comes from Semisulcospira habei, assembly GCA_036245525.1. Lineage (NCBI taxonomy): Eukaryota > Metazoa > Mollusca > Gastropoda > Semisulcospiridae > Semisulcospira > Semisulcospira habei. Next base: position 128,112,033 of record BTPG01000002.1, on the reverse strand, counting down.
TAAATTCAGTAATACTTCCCGGTCCTACTTGGACTGACGAAAAATTAAAATCTCTCAAGTTACTAACATTGAATAAAACCGTTTGAATTTAATCGCTGTGTTCTGCTGCACAAGATCACGCACGGAAAAGCCCCACCCTATATAAAAACTCTATTTTCAGACAATAATAGGAAAAAACACGAAAAAAAGTTTGATCCGCCTTCCAAAAATTAGATTAGACATCTGTAAAACCAGCCCGTCCTTTTCAGGCGCTAAAGCGTGGAATATTTTGCCTCCACACCTGAAATCAATTTGTAAGATTAGCGTCTTTAAAGATCGCCTCCATAAATATTTACTTCAGAAGTAATTGTAAGTTCGGCTCCCATATGCTACTATTCGTATACTTAGTGACAAGTTTCCTATTACCTAATAATCTTCTACCAGTCTTGCTGCAGATTATGTAATAATTCAACTGTCTGCATAGCATGTCAGGTTCATATATATACCATATATATATATATATATATATATATATATATATATATATATATATATATATATATATATATATATATATATATATATATATATATATATATATAAATATATATATATATATAATTTATTTTCTTTTTCTTCTCTTTTCTGATAGTGGGGGATGGGGGGATGGGTCTTTTCACTTATATATGTTTTATCTTTTGCTGTATCGTCTGATGTATGATGTATTATTATATGTGTAGAGTAGCAGGACAGTTTGGAAAATAGGCATTGCTATGCCTAAAACTTTTTATCCTGAATAAAAACGTTTCATCGTCATCATATCTCTGTCTCTCTCTGTCTGTCTGCTGTCTGTTCTCTGTCTGTCTCTCTGTCTGTCTCTGTCTGTCTGTCTGTCTGTCTGTCTCTCTCTCTCTCTCTCTCTCTCTCTCTCTCTCTCTCTCCTCTCTCTCTCTCTCTGTGCTCGGCTTAGCTTGAACCAAATAACTCTCTCTCTCTCTCTCTCTCTCTCTCTCTCTCTCTCTCTCTCTCTCTCTCTCTATGTCGCTTACTTGACCCCAAAACTCTCTCTCTCTCATCTCTCTCTCTCTCTCTCTCTCTCTCTCACTCTCTCTCTCTCGCTCTCTCTCTCTCTCTCTCTCTCTGGACCATTGCTTAAACTAATCATTTCAGTAAAACCATTTAACGTGCCTGCCACTCCAATCAGCGTGACTCACATCGCCATAACACGATACTGCTGATATCACGTAAACGTCAAACATTTTCTCTTTCTCTATACATTTGTTAACTGAACATCTATTGTCTTGTCGGTTTCGCTATGCGCTATTGATGCTGCTGATTCTATGACACTGTCCTAGATAAGTATAATATTAATGCTATGCTATGCACTAATTTAATATTCGGCCCTTGCTTTTACATCGGTGGCAGTTACAAATTCTCCAATGCCATTTTTTTCTCCTTTAAAAAATTCACCTATTGTGTTCATGATTTTTTTATATATATTTATTTTTTTATGCTGTGTTTGTTTTCCTTTTGTGTTCTGTTTTGTTTACAGGACAGCTTGTATGACAGGCATTGAGTTGCCTAATAGCTTTATCCTGAATAAAAGATTCATCATCATCATCATCTCTCTCTCTCTCTCTCTCTCTCTCTCTCTCTCTCTCTCTCTC
>BTPG01000002.1:128100387-128105387 GCA_036245525.1 Semisulcospira habei | reverse complement strand
GACTTCTAGAGAAAGTCAGACAGTGGCGCTGACGTAGGGGCCTAAAAGAGGCAACTCCGTCACCACGCAGACACTGACATAATACTCTAAATATGACGTCTCTCTCTCTCTCTCTCTCTCTCTCTCTCTCTCTCTCTCTCTCTCTCTCTCTCTCTCTCTCTCTCTCTCTCTCTCTCTCTCTCTCTCTCTCTCTCTCTCTCTCTCTCTCTCTCTCAAGCCCACAACACACTGGACTAGCTGTATATATACATAATTCAATACTTGGTAACGTCAAACGGCGACAAGACTTAGAGTCAGCTCAAGTGGAAAGCTTGTGGGTAGAAGTGAAGACATCTAAATCACCCCTCGTCCTCATTGGCTTTATTTATAGAAATCCCGCAGCCAGCTGGGACTGGTATGATGACTTCGTAGCAATGATGGATAGCATAAATCAAAATAAAGCTGACGTTGTTCTTTTGGGCGATTTTAATATTGATCTTTCTAAATCTAAAGGGTCCAATGCTGCATGGGCGTCAACAACAGCACTATTCGGTCTAGAACAGTTAATTAAAACCCCCACTAGAACCACATGTACATCTTCAACCCTGATTGATCATATTTATGTGACAAATGATGATAAAATATCAAATGTACATGTTCCCTCCTTAGCTGTCAGTGACCATAACCCAGTATGTTGCACAGTCTCCATGAAACTAGACAAAGAGAACAAAAAGAGACATAAAACAATTAAATATCGTTCTTTCAAAACATTTAATAACGGCGACTTTCTGCGGGATCTGCGCAATACTCCTTTCAGGGACGTGTATAACCACACTTCTCCTGACAGTGCCCTGTCGTACTGGATGGATCTATTCCTTGGAGTCCTAAATAAGCATGCGCCCATACGAGAAAAACGAGTTAAGCACTCTACCCTGCCACCCTGGTTAACAGTTGATGTCAAACAGGCCATGTCATTTAGAGACAAACTTAAGAAAGAAAAACAGTTTGATGAATATAAGAAACAACGAAATCGTGTAAAATACTTAGTGAGAGCGTCAAAAAAACTGTTCTTCCAGGAAATGATTAGGGACAAAAAAGATACAGCATCGGTGTGGAAAGCCCTGAACGTTATAACAAAGGGTAAATCAGCCCCTGAAATACCATCCCATTTGTCAGCTGATATATTAAATAAGCACTTCCTATCGACAGCTGAAACACTTGCTCAGTCAGCTGCAAGTAGTAACGCAGAGTACCAAGTTCCTAGTGTACTGGAAAAATACTGTGAGGCCAAAAATATACTGCAGACATTCATCATTCCTGATATTACCGTCGCTGAAGTCGGCAAATTCATCTCTAGCATGCCGAACAAAATGTCCACCGGGATGGATGGTATAGACAACAAAATTCTGAAAATGTCACTACCATATACGGTAGAGGCACTCACTTATATCTTTAACCTCTGTATAAAACACAGCACGTTTCCAACTATTTTCAAAGAGGCCAAGGTAATTCCAATTCCTAAATCAAAAGATCTTGAAGATGTCAATAACTACCGTCCTATCTCACTTTTGTCGGCCCTGTCAAAGCCCCTTGAAAAACACATACAAAAACACCTCCTCGATTTTCTAGAAAAGGGCAATTTCATAAATATTCATCAGTCCGGCTTTAGACCGAAACACTCATGTCAGTCAGCACTGGCACACATTGTAGACAGCTGGCTGGTATCAATAAATAAAAACCTGATGTCTGGAGTTGTTTTCTTAGACCTACAAAAAGCATTTGATCTTGTCGACCATGACATTCTCTTAAAGAAGCTAGCATCATACCATATAAGTGAAACTGCCATAGCATTTTTTAGATCATACCTAAAAGACAGAAAACAAAAGGTATATACTCATGGAAAATACTCTAAACAAGGACAAGTTAACTACGGTGTCCCCCAGGGGTCGATCTTGGGACCTCTTCTATTTATAATATTCATTAATGATTTGCCTTTGCATATTACTAACACTGATGTTAATTGCAACCTGTTTGCGGACGATACGAGCCTCCATGTTTCGGGTAAAAAAACAGCTGACATTAACATTAGCTTACAACGTAGTCTCAGCGAGGTTTCCGACTGGTGTAGAGAGAATCATATGGTTCTTCATCCAGGAAAAACAAAGAGTATTTTAATCACTACACGACAAAAACACCAACGCCGACCACAGCCGTTACATTTACAACTGAACTCTAAACCGATAGAACAAGTCACAGAGCGTAAATTCTTGGGAATACACGTTGACGAACAATTATGTTGGGAGACGCATATAAATACAGTCTGTAAAACCATTGCTAAAAACACTTTCCTGTTGTCCCAGCTTAGACAAGTAACGGATACACATACTCGTAAACTGTTTTTTCATGCCCATATCAAGTCTCACGTTGATTATGTCTCCACAGTGTGGGACGGTTGTAGTGATGTTCACATGAACAGGTTAAACTCTTTATATAAAAGAGCTGTCAAAATGATAGATACGCGGCCCATTCCTACCATAGACAAATTTAGACATCTAAACATTCTCGGCCTGCGTCAACAACTTAATTTCAACAAATGCATCCTCATGCACAAGATATTAAATAACATGACACCGCAGTATCTAACCACCAAATTTGTGCCACAGCAAGAACGCGAACGGTCCTCAAGGAAGAATACTTTACCCCTACCTCTGCCTAGAATTGACCTCTTTAAAACTAGTTTATCCTTTTCTGGACCGTTTGTATGGAACACTATTCCTGCACATTTGAAGACTATAGCCTCACTTGGAATCTTTAAAACGAAACTTTTCGATTACCTGATGAGCCAAACATAACAACACTGGGCATTTAAACAAACCCTGATGGTTAATGTTTTATGTAATATAATTATGCATTTATCTATATTGTTGGTATGTGTGTGTGTGTGTGTGTGTGTGTGTGTGTGTGTGTGTGTGTGTGTGTGTGTGTGTGTGTGTGTGTGTATGGTATAAGATGAATGTTAAGTGTTATTATTATTTTGTGTCATTTTTTTAAATTTTATTGTTGCATGAAATAATATGTGTAAATATAATTCTTTATTATTATTATTATCTTTTAATCTATTTTATGTTGTAGATGTTAGCAACGGCAAGTTTGTAAAATGACGATTTGTTTCTGTCAAAACTTTTTACCGTTGATAAATAAAGTTTCATCATCATCATCATCATCATCTCTCTCTCTCTCTCTCTCTCACACACACACAAACATGCGCGCATCTCCAGGAGGAATAGATCCTCATGCGCCCTGCAGGCGCCTGATGATCTATGCCTCTTGGAGATGTTTAGAGCGCGAGCGCACGCACGCACTAACACGCACACACACATCGACGCGCTTTCAGAAGAGCATGCAGGTGACCCGTGTACTTAGTATATCATGTAGCTAGGTAAAGTCAACCTGCTTTCACACAAATTATAGCAAGACTGAAATTGTACCGTGAAGTTCTAGTTTTGTCACCATTTTCTCAAGTCTATGAAGCGAAAGTGAAACTCATATCACGTAAAATATAAAATTACGTAAAAACTAAAACTTACGTCATGACAAATGACGTTTGACAAATCAATGACGCGCATGTCCTGCGCCCCTTATAGAACTCACTGACGCATTGGCAGATCTGCGAGACTTTTCAGTCAATAGGAGATAATTTAACATCAGAATCAGGTCAAATACAAAAGGTAGAGACCATTGACAACGAGGACAGCTCTCATATAGAAGAACTTTGTGGGTTATGGTTCATCCCATCTTGTTAACGTTCATATACAACTCATTTTTCTGACGAGGAAATTTCCAAACGCACAATCGCCTGGGCATGAAAAGGTGTATTTGATTTTTGTTGTTGGATAGACTGCACACTCGAACATTGTAGCATACACAGTGGACCATCTATGGAGTATCTATTAGCATCCATCTCTTGCAGTCACACCTGATATCCTGACGGATCATTGCGCAGCAGCAAATCCCGTGGGATGCGTCCGTCGTACCCTCTCCCCCTCGGCAGCCGTCAGCTCATCTCTTGACACTCAGGTAACTGGGTGTGACTCGGCGTGGCAGGAAACAAGAGTAGCCTCCCTCGGAAGATGAGTTGCCTACCATGCATGCAATCCTGCAAGAATAATATGAGCTGGTTGCCAGATGAATTCTCAATACGCGCACGGCCGTGAGCTGATCATCGGCGGTCGACGACGGCCCGAATGCCTTTTGCGCATTGGGATGGCCTTGGCCCGCGCACAGTCCTGCACGGGACAAATTAGACATTTATTTTAATTGTTATTAACCACTTCACTGTCCCGAGAAAAAGTGAATACGATCCAACTGCAAGAAACATAGATCTGCGACTGCGAGGGCTCATGAGGATCTATGTCTCTTGCTGAGGCCACTTTGTATCCGTATTCCTTGAACGGTGCTGGCTTTTATTTGGTCGTTAACTCATTCTACCCCAACACCGAAATCCTTAAATTTTTGCCGTTGTTCTCTGAAGACTGCATTGCAGTGCAGGACACAGATCGACCATGATAGTTCAAGGGTGATGCCAGAATAGCTTGGCGCCTGTGGGCGCCAAGCTATTCTGGCATCACCCTTGAACTATCATGGTCGATACTTATCTTGCTGTGGTGTGTCTGGGGTAGAGTGAGTTAAATGAACTGACAAGATTTCGGACACAAAAATGTACGTACAGTGGCGTGGAAGGGGTTAATTCTGCGCGTTTGGGTGACCGTGTATTTGGGATCATGTGTGCGCGCTCGCTTGTATGTCCTTATCCATTGTAGTTGTGTTGTTGTCGGGTTTTTTTTTTTTTTTTTTTTTTTTTTAAATTTCATTTAGGCGCGCGTTCTTATATGTTCCCGTTCAAATTTGAATTGCCCGGGTATGGGATAAGCAAATTTTTTTTGTTGTTGACTTGATTTGAAAGTCCTATGACTTGATAAACATCGACCCAGGAGACAGCTACACGAGTGAGCTTTGTCCTG
>BTPG01000002.1:128029057-128084057 GCA_036245525.1 Semisulcospira habei | reverse complement strand
GGGACTATTGGGAGTCCATCTCTGATTCAGTCTACAAAGGTGGAATTGGAAGCTTGGTTCATCTGGGAGAGCATCTTTTGTGCGAGGAGGACCGAACTAGGAATTAGTGGGAAATTAGAAGGTGTGGATTTTAGTACGTACTTGACACCTGCAGTCGAAGGAAGGGCGTGGTAAAGGATTTATAGGGAGTGTCGATGTCCCGTGTTACGATGCCCCGTGGACCCAATTAACCCCATGGCTGTCAACGGAGCATTTCTCTTTGACCGTGTCAAGTCATTCAAGATTCAATAAAGTTTACAACAAAAATCGAATAAATATAATGTGTTAAAAGAAAGAAAGAACAAAAAAAGAAGAAACAAACAAACAGATAAACAGATAGACAGAAAAATAAATAAATAAACAAACATATAAATAAATAGACCGAAACAGCTGTCCACACCGGCTAAATATCTGGACCCCCCTCGGGGGGACCTAGATTTAAATTTCCATGCACTGAGTGGCTGGAACAGTGGGATATGTGATACGCCCCCCTTCGGGGGGGCTTCCATATGCATTGCTTTCAGTCACTTTTTTAGCGCCCCCTCTCTTTCCTATCTCTTTTTTTTTTTTTGTGCTTTGGCCACAGTAGATCTATGATCACTGGTCGATCATGCACATTTCTCTCCCCTGACAGTGCTATAATCTACTTTACTTTGTAACCTTCCTAAAATATTAGCACTGGCAGTCTCCCCTTTTCTTTTCATTTACTACTACAATATCGACTGCAACCCCTTCCCCCCTTTTGGTAGGTTCTCTTTTAGGGTGCATGGAAATTTGGCTCTAGGTGGTGGCATGGAATGTATGCCCTTGCGGACACCACAGTAAAATGTGGTTGTCTTTGCAGGTAGGCAGAAATTCCTGCCTCCTCCAGTATCGCCGATGGTGTGCTGATGAGGTCGCCAAGACCGAAACAGCTGTCCACACCGGCTAAATATCTGGACCCCCCTCGGGGGGACCTAGATTTAAATTTCCATGCACTGAGTGGCTGGAACAGTGGGATATGTGATACGCCCCCCTTCGGGGGGGCTTCCATATGCATTGCTTTCAGTCACTTTTTTAGCGCCCCCTCTCTTTCCTATCTCTTTTTTTTTTTTTTGTGCTTTGGCCACAGTAGATCTATGATCACTGGTCGATCATGCACATTTCTCTCCCCTGACAGTGCTATAATCTACTTTACTTTGTAACCTTCCTAAAATATTAGCACTGGCAGTCTCCCCTTTTCTTTTCATTTACTACTACAATATCGACTGCAACCCCTTCCCCCCTTTTGGTAGGTTCTCTTTTAGGGTGCATGGAAATTTGGCTCTAGGTGGTGGCATGGAATGTATGCCCTTGCGGACACCACAGTAAAATGTGGTTGTCTTTGCAGGTAGGCAGAAATTCCTGCCTCCTCCAGTATCGCCGATGGTGTGCTGATGAGGTCGCCAAGACCGAAACAGCTGTCCACACCGGCTAAATATCTGGACCCCCCTCGGGGGGACCTAGATTTAAATTTCCATGCACTGAGTGGCTGGAACAGTGGGATATGTGATACGCCCCCCTTCGGGGGGTTTCCATATGCATTGCTTTCAGTCACTTTTTTAGCGCCCCCTCTCTTTCCTATCTCTTTTTTTTTTTTTTTTGTGCTTTGGCCACAGTAGATCTATGATCACTGGTCGATCATGCACATTTCTCTCCCCTGACAGTGCTATAATCTACTTTACTTTGTAACCTTCCTAAAATATTAGCACTGGCAGTCTCCCCTTTTCTTTTCATATAAATAAATAAATACATAAATAAACATTAAATAAATAAATTAATTTAAAAAAATTGTAAAAATAAACGTGTTCAATTTCTGCCCCGATTGACACAAGCACATTACATTCTGGCATTATACTGACGAACTAAAGGAATGCGACATTTTTGGAATCATCGGAAACACTTTAGTCGCATGTCTTTTGCTTGCCTGTAAACTATTTCATTTCTCAGAAAACGATTTTTGTTTCAGTCTTCATGCTTTATATGATGCCACTGTAGTTGTCGTTGCCTTTGAATGTAAGCCTGGTTCTCCCTGAACTGTAGCCCGAAAGATACAACTATGAGCAATCTTACGACAACATTACGGAATATTCCGAGTGGCTTGTCTAAATCTTGTAAATGGGAGTGGATTACGGGTCCGCTGGTACGATGTTATCGACAGATCCGCGGAATAAGGATACACAGCACAATAGCGGCTGTGAACTGAGCAAATCGAGCAATTGCGGAGGTATGTTACCTGCGAAATTTCTCTACAAGTCCTGTTCGCGTTAGTCTGACAATGCTTGTGATAGTCGAGCGCCTGCCCGTTAACTCTTTCCCTGCCAGTAGAAGCTGATTGTGTTTGGAAGTCATTGTAAGTTCAACGTCAAGATCCCAGCCAATAGCCCGCTTAGTGCCGGGTGATGCGCAATGTGTTTATGCAATCTTCGTTAATTCACACACACACACACACACACACACACACACACACACACACACACACACACACACACACACACACACACACACACACACACACACACAAACAAACAAAAAACGCACACACACACGCACGCACACACACACACACACAAACAAAAACACAGACACACACAAACACACACACACACACACAAACACGCACACAAACACACACACTGAGACACACACACACAAACACACACACACACGCGCACACACACACACAAACACACACACACACAAACACACACACACAAGCCCAAGTAAATGTCCCGAGAAACATGTACACAAACCAAGGGGAATCACTAAGCGCTGGACAGACAAACAGTTAGATCCCCTGCCCCCGCCTATTAGGCGCCCAATCGCCAGCCCACAGAGAAATACGCAGGTATAGAACAAGACGATCATCTGCATCCGAGAAACATGGATTCAAGGCGGTGTCAGCAAGAGGCATATCAGGCGCCATTATCATGATCGATCCATCTCCAGCTGTAGGGTGTTGGGTCTAAACGGGTTAACCCACACCTAAATCAAACGCACTCAACCGGGACAGTTTTCCATTTTTGACAGTGAGGAGGCATAGACCTGAGATAGCCATCCACTTCCAGTTAGAGGGCCACACAAATGTATGCTACGTGTTGGCAACGACAAACAACAGTTAACTCATTCTACCCCAACACCGAAATCCCCAGATGTTGCCGTTGTCCTCTGAAGAGTGCATTGCAGTTGAAGACACAGATCGACCATGATAGTTCAAGGGTGACGCCAGAATAGCTTGGCGCCTACAGGCGCCAAGCTATTCTGGCATCGCCCTTGAACTATCAAGGTCGATCAATATCTTGCTGTGGTGTGTCTGGGGTAGAATGAGTTAACTCATTCAACCTTCACCCGACGGCCGTATTTCCCAAATTTTGGAGGCGTTATCTAACGATTATACACTAGTTACAGGAGATGAGTCGACCATGATAATTCAAGGGTAGTGCCAGATTAGCTTGGCGCCGACAGGCGCCAAGCTAAACTGGCACTACCCTTGAATTATCATGGTCGATCCATCTCCCGCTGTAGGGCGTCAGGGCTGAATGGGGTACATCTGTGCTGCTTAGGCGGACGATATCTTCAGTGCCCGAATACCTCAGGAAAAGATGCTATTCACAGATAATCTTGAGTCAGTCCTGTTCAATAATTGTTACTACTTAGTTCGAATTATGCCCTAAGGTCAGCGTTAACCTCCTCCTCCCCCGCCTTTCTATCCATTCTACCCCTCCCCCCCCCCCCCACTCTCCCCGACACACACACCATCCCCCCGCCTCTACACTCTAACCCCCCCCCCCCCACCTTAACCCCACTTCACCTGTATGAGTAAGTCTGCCTATCGCGTGGCACTTCGACACATCGTCATTGCAGGCGCAGGCCGACCCCTCATTCCCTTCTCCATCCTCGCATATAAATACGACAAATCTGATTCAGCACGAGCCATAGATTCGCAGTGGCTCATGAAAATCTATAACTCTTGCAGATGGACTGGGAAATCGCACGAGCGGCAGTTGGAAGCCATAATCGTTACGTGGACCTTTCGCCTTCCTAATTAAGTCATTACACGATCCAATTCAGATAACATGTTCCCAGCATCCTGGGGGCGGGGCTAAGAGGCGGTGAGGGGCGGGGGAGTGGGCTTGAGAAATCAGACAGACCCGGAGGGGGTGGGAGAGTGGGGTGGGGTGGGGGGTATATGTGCATGGAGGAAGAGAGAGGATTACCTATAAACTGTTAAGATACGCTAGTCTAGAGATGCTGACATGGTCGTCAAAATTTTACACTGTGTGCTATTGTTGTTGTCTGCTGCAGACTGTGTGCATATGTGTGTGTGTGTGTGTGTGTGTGTGTGTGTGTGTGTGTGTGTGTGTGGGTGGGTGGTGTGTGTGTGTGTGCGCGCGCGCGTGATGGTGTGTGTGTGTGTGTGTGTGTGTGTGTGTGTGTGTGTGTGTGTGTGTGTGTGTCGTTTTCACCTGCGCATTGAGTTATATTTTAAATATGATAAATGCGCTATATAAATACCATGTATTATTATTATTATTTTTGTCGTTGCAGTTGTCGCTGCTGTTTTTGTCGCTGTGAAAAGGAAACTTTCGTATGCCAACATCGTTATAACTGATACTGAAAACAAACGACTATGGATGCTACTGTTTTCCTTTTTTTGTTTTGTTTGTTTGTTTGTTTGTTTGTTTGTTTGTTTGTTTTCGTCGTAATATTTTGTAACTAGTCATTGATCTGAAGCAAAACGATATTCAAAGGCTTACGAAACTACATTCCGATACTGATGACATCTTTACTCGTATTCACTGGCGAGAAAGATGAAAAGATTTTATTTCATTCTGCACTGGTGAATCGGATTTAAATTACAAGTGGGGCTTTGAAGTTTTAACCCCCTTCTATAATAATAATAATAATACCGTTATTATACCGCTTTTTCTCAATTTTTGGGGGGAAATCGACTCAAAGCGCCGCGCTTGAAACCCAACACACACACTCACGAAACAGACACGGATTTACGCCATTTAAGACAAACACAGTACAAGACAAACGAAGGGCCAGTCAGCTACTGAAGTTACAGAGAATTTTGATCGCTTGTATTTGAAATTTGTAAAGTGGCCTGAGACCGGTACCAAAGTGTGGGGGGTGGGGGGTGGGTGGGTGGAAGAACCGGAGTACCCGGAGAAAGAACCCCCGACAGTCCGCCCGAATTAACGGTGACACCAGAGGAGAAAAGTCCAACGCCGGAACCCGGTATCGAACCGCGCACCTTTGGCATTGGTGGCAGGCGCCTTAACCACTGCGCCACGGACCGCCCCTTCTGCACGTTGTCACCAGGGGCCAGTTGCTTGAGCGAGCTATAGCGGCGCACCTTTGCTTAGTGGCTGGTGCAGGACTAAGCTCGCTCATGCAACTGCCCCAAGTACCAGCGGCTGCATGCACAAAGGGGTTTATCGTGCTAGCTGGCGATAACCACACACACTTTACGCTGAACGCCTGCTTTGATTTTCAATCTGATAACACCGTCACAGTCGCTCGCATAATCTCAAGCAGCACCCTCAACTTGAGCTCCCGTGTCTCAGACGTAGCTAGATTAAATCTAGTTCAGCAAAAGGCATAGATTTTCATGAGCCCCTGCGGATGCAGGGGCTCATGAGAATCTATGTCTTTTGCGTCCGATACACAGCCATACGATGGACTAGCAATCAGATCAAAGATGGGGGTCACGAGAAAGGTAACTGATCAAGAGGTGAACAATGTCTGCAGCAAGCATGTTTATTCTGCAAGAGCCATAGATTCTCATGATCCCCTGCGGGTGCAGGGGCTCATGAGAACATATGCCTCTTGCTGGTTAGAATTGGTCCATATCAAACCATAATCTTTGATACCAAGACGTAGGGAGTCATTGGCACATACGCCTGTGATTGTGAGGTGGTAATCTCAGTTTAGGATCTTGTGACCAGCGGTCAGGCTACCTTTGCCATCTTAGCCTTGGGCTATGCACTGGTCCTATACGGCGTTTAAAAGATTCAACCGACAATGACAAATTTAAAGATATCAAACTGACAAAATCAAAGAAACTTAAAAATAAAAAAAATTATATCTAAATAAAGAGGCAAACTAGCAAGTCAGCAAAAACAAACAACAACAACAAAAAAAAAAAAACAACAACCGAAAACTCCAACCAACCAACCAACCAACCAAACAACCAACCAACAAGCAAACAAACAAACAAACAAACAAACAAACAAACAAACATCCGAACGAAAAGACCAACCTACCAACCAGCCAAGCACCCAAACAACAAACCAACGAACGAGCGATCACCCAAAAAATAAAACAAATAATAATTACGAACGAACTATTGAGAAAAAAAAAAGAAGAAAGAAAGAAAGAAACAAACAAACACACAAGGAAATAAACAAATAAGCAAGCAAAGACAATGAATCCTAAAGTACAAAATGACTATCAATGAACGGTTTCGCCATGTAAGAGGTTTTACAGCCACTCTTTCCAACATAAAATAGATGACTTTCACCGTCTTAAAAGCACCGTTGTAGGGGACCAGTTGTAAATGACGATTATTTATACCACCAAGAGGCATAGATTTTTATGAGCCCCTGCGGCTGCATGGGCTTATGAGAAGCTATACCTCTTGCAGGAAGCATTTTGACGTAAAGACTCTTTCAAACAAACGTGAAGACAAACTTGTTTTGCAATTATCCTCATGAGAGCTCTCCTGGAAAGAAGTATACTCGTCTGTGCAAGCCAACCAGAACGCTCGAAAGAAGACAAGGGGGAGAACTCAATGTACGTGAGCTCTCCACGATCGTTCATCCGTGCTTGATGCGGCGGCCGAGAAGCAATAGGTTTTCCATATCACGTCGCCCATTCCAGACAGGTTCGCCTCAAGAGAGGAAACCAAGTTCAGATATACAGTTCCATGATATCACAGGTATTCGTCATCTAAGTGTTAGAACATGCATGGATGGATGGATGGATCGGTAGATGGATGGATGGATGGATGGATGGATGGATGGAAAGATTGTAAGGGTACGTTTATATCAGATTCAAAGGGTCCACCAAACACTACTCTTGAACTGTGTGGCAGGGTTCCGTCAATGGATCTAAACCTTTCCTGTCCTAAATCTGGCTCTAGGAGCAAAACGTTTCATAGCAGTCCTTGCGCGTATTTTGGTGATTTTTATGTCTATCTTACGGATGACTTAATTCCTTCTATCTAAACTGGATGCCAAAAGACCCGATCTTCTATAACAAGAGGTATAGATTATCATGAGCCCCTGCAACTGCAGTGGCTCATGATAATCTATGCCTCTTGCAGGTGCACCTAGCTGGATGAAGGCTGCACTCAAACAAACCAATAGTTCAAACTGTCCCTTGACACATGTGAGTAGCTACCCGCGCAGACAGGAAATTCCAGGCGCCTCTGTCCTCGGGCCGTCTCAGCGCCGATGCAAACAAACATAGGCTCCGTGGTTTTCCCCGTGGGCAGCCGGACCACAAAGACCTCAGGAACAATCGCCAAGCTTGTCATAACAACGCCCTGGACCGCTCTGAACACCTCGATGATTCTGCTTCACTTAGCACATCCGTGGTTCCTAAACGTCTTTCTAGACACAATTGTTCGTTGATTCCGAGAGGTGTTGGCCTCCTTCTTTCACGTCTAAGTGGAGACAAAATTGTCATCTGCTAAGCACCGCGTGTAAGTACTGTAATGGTAATACACCTTAACCCATTGGCTGTCGGTAGCGTTTCTTTGTCGCGATGATGCCTGCAGGAATCAACGCGACAAAAACGACTACCGACACCCTGAAAGTTAAACCATTCATCATGAGGCTGTTTTTTTTTTAACATTTTTTTTCCTATGAGGGGTACATTACAGATTACGAGACAGGTCAACTATGATAGTTCAAGGGTGGTGCCAAATAGCTTGGCGCCTTAGGCGCCAAGCTATTTTGGCACCACCCTTTAACTACCATAGCCAATTTATTTCACACAGTAAAACATCAAGATGAACAGGGTTAATAGTCTACAGATCATGTCTAAACTCTTGGCACTGAACTGGCGGGACGCCCGGTCAATCCGGCACAACCTGTGAGCCAACATGCTCGATTTATCTCTGGCAGAGAGTGAAAGAAAGGCAGAGGTGATGCCTGCAACCGCTGACTACACTTCAGTTTAACATGAATGAAGAAAGAATTGAACACGATCCACCTACAAGACGCATATATCCATATGAGCCCCATCGACTGCGGGGTATCATGAGGATCGATGCCCCTTGCTGATACCAATCTGTATCTATGTTTTTTGGACGGTTTGGGCTTTTGGCCGTTGACGGAATGTACGAAGACTGATTTCAAAAAGGAAAATGTACGTACAGTGGAAGGGAAGGGGTTAATGAAGCAACAGTTTGCAACTACAAAATGTGCGTGACTGGCCACTGGATAATAGCAGGAACTCGGTCTGAGGCACAATTGAAACAGGTTTCCGTCATCGAAAGAGGTCATCAAGACATGCATTCCATGAGCCCTGCGGGGACTTATGAGAATATATATCTTTTACAGCTGAAACGGACCAGCTTCAACATTTGAAAGAAGAGGGTTCCTCATATTGTGGCGCAGAGTGCCCAAAGAAACGGTGACATGTGCGTGGACATCCAGCACTGAATGAAATTTGAATGAAATTTACCGCGCAAAAGGAAGAATGCCTCCTTCAACAGAAAAACACTACACATCTAAAGACCCTAATATTTCCTTCCGACAGAAAAACACTGCGCGTCTAAAGACCCCAATACGTCCTTTCACAGAAAAACACAGCGTGTCTAAAGACCTCAAATTGCCCGGGACGTTCTGAGCCAGCCATCTCTTCACGACGTTAAACACCTCGCTGAAAGGACGCTGCCAAAACTGTATCCACAATGCGTACTCTTCAAGCGAGCGACAGTCGTCTGCGAGGAGCGTGAATCATCATGAGCCCCCGCAGGATGCGGGGGCTCATTGAGGACCCACGCTTCTTGCTGTCGTCATTTACATCTTTGTTCTTTTTGAGTTGGGAAAGGTCGTGCTGTGTCTGGTCTGTGACGGTCCGTGCCACTAAACTCCCTTCTTCTCCAAGCTCTTCCTAATATCCCCGCGAGTTGTTTTCGTACACTTGGGAAACCATTACGTCCTGCAGGGTGTATGGACGGGCGGAAAACAAACCTGCCTCTGCAGGTCCTGATCCCTTAAGTCCCACGTTCACCACCGTGCTATCAATTCCTTGTACTCCTCTGTTCCTGCTGGGTAAAGACATAAAGCTAAAAGGATCGTTCCTGGAAGCGAACAAGAAGAAGAATGTGGTCAGCAAGAGGTATAGATCTTCATGAGCCCTCGCGTTCGCGCGGGCCCATGATGATCTATGCCTTTTGCAGATCGTGAGCGTGTGGATGCACGAAGTTCTCATCTCGCACGGTCCCACGTTTGGACAGATCGGATTCATCACAAAGGGGTACGGTCGCTGAGGAAACAAACAGGCGAGAAAAAATCCTGAAGCGAAACACACTCACTAGCAAAACGGCATACATCGTCATGTGTCCTCGCAAGCCAGCCAGGGCTGCAGGAAATCTATGCCTGTTATTGGTGTCATTAACGTCGACGTTTATTGCGGCGGTAAGGGGTCAGAGAAGCTCGTGTTATAAAGGCAAGGGCCTGAATTACAAATCTGTTGCATATTTGCCAGCATTTCATTGAAACTTCAAACGAGGGAAAATAAGACACGTTGACCATTTCCTAATCGAGCCTCTTCTGAAAGGACATAAATCCTCAAGTGCCCCTCCAAGCTGAAAGGACCTACGCTTCTAGCAGGCAAGTCCAGTCCCATTTGAATATATGTTCCGCCAAACTGGGCACTTCTTTCAGGTCTCTACCTACTGAAGGCATGTGACCACCCGCTCGCAAATGTATGTCTTCATCCGCTGATGAGGGACAACTGTGAATGAAGACATTGATAGGAGTGACCTCCCTGGGGGCGGCGAAGGGGACGCCACCGGTGTTGGAAAAACACAGTTCGTTTCATCTGTTGATCCGGATGGGAGGGGAGGGGGAGGGTCAACAGATCGAGGTAATTAAAGTGTTGGGGGATGACCGGTTGGGGACCTTCCGCTTGCAGGCTGAATTTCTGATGACTTTCTCTACATAAGTAACCTGAGGCAAGTTGCATGAGTGAGTTTTGTCCTGCGCCAGCCACCAATCAGGGTGCTCCGCTGTAGCGGAGCCCCTTGCTTACTGACTGGCGCAGGAATAAGCTCACACATGCAAATGCGGCCTGGCTTCATGAGCAAGTTTAAATTCTGCACAAGCCGCTGAGCAAGCCGCTCCGTTATAGAGGAGGACCTAGCTAAGTGGTTTGCGCAGGATTACTCCCACTCATGCAACTGGCCCCTGGACGAAACTTTAATAAGTTATGAACTCAGCCAAAGGCATAAATTATCATGAGCCTTGAAAGTTGCTTGTTAACCGTAATATCGAAAAATCAGACAAACCACCAATGTGATCTATAATTAACCACGTCACTGACTAGAAAACGTGAACACAATCCAATTGCACTGAAGAGCTGACATGAGTCCTCAGGAGCCCCCGCAACCGCGGAGGATTCTTGGGCATCTATGTCACTTGTTCATGCCTCTTTGTTTCCATGTTCCCATGAAGGCTGGCTGGGATTTCTTTGCGATTCTTTGGCGCTCAATTAACAATAATTCCACAGGCACAAGCTGCGCCCAGTGGCAAGGAAGGAATTACGAAGTTACATAATCTGCACCTCCTCAAAGAACCGGCAGTTAATGATCAAAGCAAGAAGTACGGCAAATATCTTCAAATTTCGAGAAGCAGGGACAGGGTGTTTCAATTATTGTTTAAACCATTACATTCTGAGGTTGAATTTTTTTTTCAGATTTGTGAGTCGTCCTATGAAGGCTATATTTCAGTTCCGGCGAAAGACTGACCATGCTAGTTCAAGGGTGGTGCCAGGACAGCTTGGCGCCTCTGGGCGCCAAGCTGTTCTGGCACCAACCTTGAACTATCTTGGTCAATTTTATCACATATGAGAGCGTTAATCAGTACTGTATTTATTTTTCAGACTGAAGTGAATGCACACATGTTTGCGTGTAGGAGACATGGTAATAGTACTAGTGTACAAAGTGGTTTAGTTTCAACGTGGGATTTATTTTATAAATCACGAATCCAAATAAGGAAAAATGTATTTTAGCCTTTGAAACATTTGACCCCAACTTTCTAGTTGAGACAAAGTTCTGCAACGAATCCAGAATACTCTAAAGTTTCAATCAAGTGGCACGGAATAAACTCCTCCCTCTCTGCGCTCTATCGATAAATTTATAAATCAGTATGACGACAGATTGCGCATGAAATGAAATGAAATGAAATGAAATCAAATCAAATCAAATCAAATCAAATCAAAAACAAATCAAGTCAAGTCACTTCATTTATTTAAAACCAAACAACCAAACCAAACCAAACCAAACCAAACCAAACCAAACTACACCAGATCAAACCAAACCAATCGAAACCAAACCAAACCAAACAAAAAAATCGAATCAAATCAATTAAATTCAATTTACTCAATTCATTCATTTCAAACCAAACCAAAACCAAATCAAATCAAACCAAATAAAATCAAATCAAATCAAACCAAATCAAATCAAGTCAAATCAAATCGATTCAACCCAATTCGAAACTCAAATACAACTCAACTCAACTCATCTCGGATCAAATGATACTACTTTCTAATACTAAAGTTTATATTTCGCCATTATTTTATTGAGAAATCTTTTTTTTTTAAATACTATTTTTATACACTAAGAATACTCTCTCTCTCTCTCTCTCTCTCTCTCTCTCTCTCTCTCTCTCTCTCTCTCTCTCTCTCTCTCTCTCTCTCTCTCTCTCTCTCTCTCTCTCTCTCTCTCTGTCAACGGCAAGTTTGAAAACTGGTCCTGTTACCAATAACTTCTACCGTTGGAAAATAAAGGTTCATTGTTCATTGTTCTGTCTGTCTGTCTGTCTGTCTGTCTGTCTGTCTGTCTGTCTGTCTGTCTGTCTGTCTGTCTGTCTGTCTCTCTCTCTCTCTCTCTCTCTCTCTCTCTCTCTCTCTCTCTCTCTCTCTCTCTCTCTCTCTCTCTCTCTCTCTCTCTCTCTCTTCCGGCAGGTTTGTCAATGCCTTAACCTTTGTAAAATAAAGTTTCATTGATTCATTTGATTCATTGATTCTCCCTCTCTCTCTCAGTCTCTCTCTCTTTCACTCTCTCTCTCTCTCTCTCTCTCTCTCTCTCTCTCTCTCTCTCTCTCTCTTCTCTCTCTCTCTCTCTCTCTCTCTCTCTCTGTGTCTGTCTGTCTGTCCGTCCGTCCGTCCGTCTGTCTGTCTGTCTGTCTGTCTGTCTGTCTGTCTGTCTGTCTCTCTCTCTCTCTCTCTCCTCTCTCTCTCTCTCTCTCGCTCTTTCTCTCTCTCTCTGCAGGTTTGTAAAATGGCTGTGTCAATGACGATCTCAATGCCTTAACCGTTGTAAAATAAAGTTTTATTGATTCATTTGATTCATTGATTCTCTCTCTCTCTCTCTCTCTCTCTCTCTCTCTCTCTCTCTCTCTCTCTCTCTCTCTCTCTCTCTCTCTCTCTCTCTCTCTCTCTCTCTCTCTCTCTCTCTCTCTCTGGAAACATCAGAAAGCTTTTCATAGTCCCAAAACCAAGGATCGATCTATATAAAACTAGCTTATCCTTCTCAGGGGCACTTATCTGGAATGCGCTTCCCGACCATGTAAAATCCACCTCCTCGCTAGCCTGTTTTAAAAAGGGTCTCTGCAAATATTTTGTGGATCAGTCGTAGGGATGCCTTAACCCCTTGTATTATATGTTTCTTTTTATGCTGGGTCCAACTTGTTCCCAATTAAGTCTGTTATCCTTTTCATTTATCATTTGGACTACTTAGCTCTGTCTATGTGTATAGGGGGGCGGGTGGAGTGGGGGGGGGGGGATGTATGTGAGTCTATGAGTATGTCTGTCTATGTGAACAGTGTCATTTTGTCATCTGTTTGCAAGTATTATGTTTACTTATATGTATGTACATTTGTAGTTAGTCTTGTAGTTGCTAGCAACGGCAGGTTTGTAAAATGGCTGTGTCGATGACGATGTCAATGCCTAAACCGTTGTAAAATAAAGTTTCATTGATTCATTGATTCATTGATTCATTGATTCTCTCTCTCTCTCTCTCTCTCTCTCTCTCTCTCTCTCTCTCTCTCTCTCTCTCTCTCTCTCTCTCTCTCTCTCTCTCTCTCTCTCTCTCTGCGACCTACGTCAGAAGGAGCCGACGGAAGCGTGGCACTTTCCGACAGGGGACAAATTGATTTCACCACCGATTACATGCATATCGCACAACAAGTGCCAAGTCTGATCTCACGCGATAACAACAACCACATCAAGCCCTCACCCAGGCTGCAAAAGCTCCGCGTGCCGAAGTCGGCTGCAGTTGTCCCGCGCATAGCCGACTTGGGCACGAGGGGCCTTTTGCTCACTAGGTACCTGGACCCCCCCCCCCCCCCATCTTCCCCATCCCCTCCCCCCCCCCCACCCCCCCACCACCACCTCTCCCCTACTTTCCACACCTTCGGCGTTTCTCTGCATTTCTGCCCAAGATAGAGAGTGCATGCATGTGCAAGCGATACAAATCTCCACAGATCATCATAGGTCCATGTCATCGGCAAGGACTACAAAAAGGATGATTTATTTATGTAATGTCTCTATGTAAAGTCATGTGCTTACATAGAATTGTCTGTTTTAGATCTGTGATTCCCAGACAGAGCAAGGCCGGCAGAGACTGAAGTTCCAAGTTCTCTCCATTTCAGTTTTTAGTACAAGCTATCTGTAAATGAAACAGATTGACATGGGCAGGGGCATATGAAATTCGAATGCCTTTTTCTGATTCGTAACGTGGACTTTACTATCCTCTCTCTTTACAATGAGGAAATCATTAGGATTTGAACTTGAGACTGATTGGCTCCGCATGCCGGTTGAGACGCGATCCGGGCACACCTGTGCTCTGCAAAACATGGACAACCTTTCTCTTACCCCCAATAACACCCTCAGTTTGAGGAACACAAAATGCCTACAATACTCAGCAAGAGGCATAGACTCACGTGAGCCCCTGCGTCAGCAGATGCGCATGTGAATCTATGCCTCTTGCAGCCGGACCCAAGACTGCCGACTGGAAAACATGGAAGGGCAAGGGTTGCCTCCCGTAGTCAATTAGTTGCCCCCCTTGGGTGCCCGGCAAGTCGCGGCGTGGTGTGTTTAGATTTCGCGGGGCTCGGCGGATGTGTCACGGACTTCTAATCAGGCCCAGCGGTGCGGCCAGAGTGTCAGGAACCTGTAGGCCCTATTCTTCTCCGGCCTGTAACCCCCCTCCCCCCCCCCCCATTCCCCCCTTTCCTCCCTCCCCGCCATCCTCTGGTCCGAGACTTGACCACTCAAAGGTCAAGGTGTGGCTATTATCTAATTTTTATTTTTGTATTTTACGTTTGTAAAATCTGTGCATTTTATCATACTTTTATTCTGTCCATGTCTGTCTGGTCCAAGGACTGACGCTTCACTAAAGTTAACCCCCTCACTGCCGAGCAAAACGTGAACACGATCCAACTGCAAGAGACATAGATCCTCATGAGCCCCCGCATTCGCGGGGGTTCATGAGGATCTATGTCTCTTTTCTGAGACCAATTTGTATTCAATGTTACTCTGACGGTGTTGGATTTTGGTCGTTGAATGAACCAAGATTTCATTTTTAAAGTGCGTACAGTGGACGTACAGTGACAGGGAAGGGGTTAACTCATTCGAGGAGTATTGTAGAAGTGCCGTATCCCGATACCCGGCATAAGATGCGGCAGAACTGATGCGGCCAGTTAGTCTCGTATGCGTCAAGATGTGAGTTCTATTCCAAAAATGAAATCCAAACCCTCCCCCAAAAGTGACTGCCACGCGGCGGGTAAAATGCAGAGAATAACCCAACCAAAAAAGAAGAACGCTTAGAAAAGACAGTTACAACACACTTTATTAATATTCAAAATACACAAGCAATCAAGTATACAATTGTTACGTGGTAGTCGTGGTCGTAGTATGACACACTCACGTAGGGTTCTTGTAGAAAAAACCTCACTCAGTTGCAACTCGTCACACGTGGCACAAGGTTGTAGACCACACTGGAGTAATTGACCGCAGTTCCAACAATGTTTTATTCTCACGATGCACGCTTAGCACAGTGCATCGGCCACACTTTGAAACACAGTCTCTTACAATGCATGCACATCAGTCTCTCATAAATGCATCCACACTTTGATACAGTCTCTTACAATGCATTCACACACACTCTCTTTTATACTATCACAATTTTCCAGAATAATCCCGCAAATTACACAACTCAACCAATCAGAAAAGAAAACGTAACCAAAATCATTAATATTCATTAAAATTAACACTCTAGATATTTCTACAAACTTCCATTAAAATCTAGGTGCATTACATAAACGTCATGAAATGTAACCAACATGTGTACAACAAAACTTTGACGTCACGTCTGAGGTCACTAGAACAATAGCGCCTTTTTCAGAACCTTCCAGCTTAATCTAGGTCGGACTTAGCAACAATTTAGCAAAATGTGCAACATTCTAGTCACACGCACACACACACACGCACCGGCACACACACACACAC
Organism: Semisulcospira habei; assembly: GCA_036245525.1. Classification (NCBI taxonomy): domain Eukaryota; kingdom Metazoa; phylum Mollusca; class Gastropoda; family Semisulcospiridae; genus Semisulcospira; species Semisulcospira habei. The sequence goes on along the minus strand of BTPG01000002.1, from coordinate 128,068,247 downwards.
CATCACACACACACACACACACACACACACACAGACACACACACACACACACACACACACACACACACACACACACACACACACACACACACACAAGAAAAGATCGCAATTCTCCATGCAAAAGAAACGAATCATACTAAAAAGGTACGTGATTCTAATCTAAAATAACTCAACTGAACACCGGATATGATCAACACACACACGCCCTAAACAAATAACACAACCACAAACCACTGACAGTGCGTGGAGAAGTTAAGTGACCACTTACTTTCTCCACGCACTGACAAGACAAGTAACGAGTTGTATACTTGGTCGTTTGTCTATTATGAAAATATATATATATATATTAATAAATTGTGTTGTAACTGTCTTTTCTAAACTTGCTTCTTTGTTCTTTGGCGTTCTCTATCCCAAAATGACGGACAAACCTTAAAAGAGAATTACGATTTTTGGGGGTGCCATGTAATTTTTTTTTTTTTTTTTTTTTTTTTTTTTTTTTTTTTGTTGGGTGGGGGGGGGGGGGGGGGGGGGATTTCACACTTAGTACATTATCACATTGAGATCGATGTCTAGTCACCACATTTAGCCCAAAGGTCACATTTCCCTAATTTTAGTGGCGTCAACTGAGAAGATAATTAGATGAATCAAACACGATAATTCAAGGGTATACCAGATTAGCTTGGCGCCGTCAGGCGCCAAGCTAATCTGGCACTACCCTTAAATTATCAAGCTCGATCCATTTCCTTCTGTAGTATTTCGGGGCTAATTGGGTTAAGATTCTGTCATCTTTGGGCGTGACGGAGGGTTAGGGAGAGAGATCATGATAATTTTTTTTCAGTGGATTGGGTGTGGGGAGGGTGTATGGTATCAGGCATAGTATTGCGTATTTTGTAAACTTTCCTCCTATATAATCCATATACATATACTAAATCAATACAACAGGAGTTAAAAACGCATTTGCCAAAAGCAACTGCTGAAAGTATAATTAGCAACACGAAAGAACTGATAGAAATAAAAAATCTGCATTACCATAAAAATAATGAAACCATTAAATGCTAATCGCTGTGGCAGACATATGAATTGTGCCAAAAATGTGTGTGTGTGTGTGTGTGTGTGTGTGAGAGAGAGAGAGAGAGAGAGAGAGAGGAGAGAGAGAGAGAGAGAGAGAGAGAGAGAGAGAGAGAGAGAGAGAGAGAGAGAGAGAGAGAGAGAGAGAGAGAGAGAGAGAGAGAGCGCATTCTTCTTCGCAGAGTACATTCTCGTGAACAGAAAAAGAGCCGAAGAAGAAAGAAGAAGACGAAAGAAAGCGAGAAAAAAGCTGACGCAAAAAAAAAAAAACGCAGAAACAGCTGCAACCCTTGCCTGTCTGTCACTGCCGAGACAGGTGGGCTTACATCCTCACCGCTTCCTCTTTCAACGCCAGGTGCGGGAGATAGACTGATCGTGATGGCAAGGGTAGTGTCTGATGAGCTTGGCGCCAACGTCAGGCACTACCCTTGCGCTTATGCGGTCGACCAACCTACCTCACCTCTTTACCGCGGATCTCAGCTTCAGATCATGACGTATTGTATTCAAATTATTCGACAGCTGAGGGGAATTGGAGATAAATCTGGGCAGTGCTCAGCAAGCAGCTGTAAAATGAGAGGTATTTCATTGAATATGAAAAACTATAACATGCCTTGATCATAACTTCCATTTCTCGTTCTCAATCATAACTTAGCACGCAGCTGAGGCGCATTTCAACATCGTCTTCGTTGATAATATTAATCCCTTCATTTGGGACCGGAAAAGGGTGGGGGCCAGATTGTGTTTGTGATAGCATTTGTTAATTCAGCCTCAAAGATCCCAATATAAGTGTCAAAAAACATCCAGCAAGAGGTATAGATCCTCATGAGCCCCCGCAGTTGCGGGGGCTCATGAGGATCTATACCTCTCAGTTGCAGGTAGGTGTTCAGTTTTTCCGTCGACCGTGAAGAGGCGCCGCGGCCGGAACAACCTCGGATGCAACACAAAAAGTTTAACTATAATAACGATCTTTCCGGAATACGATCCGTTACTTTATCACTTACTCTCCACAATAAAAAGATTCTGTCATCTTCACAGTTATATCCGTTGCCGGTTCACCAGCCATAGCTTGTGCGCTTAAGTGTACACTGAACAGACGATGCCAGAGTCAGTCTGAAACGTTTAAAATCATGCACATGCGCCTTGCGGCTCCGGAAGTAAAAGAGTTGCCTCCCCTCCATCCACACTCCGCGCGCACAATTCCTTTAATCAGTTACTCTCAGCCTTCTCCACCAAGCCTGTACTTTTCTCTCGGATTAATTAAAAGTGAACCTGCGGTTGATGTAAAGTTTAACCTTTTCGCGGGTGCCCTGTATACAGTCTCGAATTGAAACCGCTAACGCTTGGGGTCTGGTCTAAACTTATTTGTCTCCCTTTGAACCATCTGGGAAGATGGAACTGCCTTCAGGTAATGCAGGAACTCATTCACCCCCGCCCCCAACCCCCTCTCCACCAGCGCGCATCCCCCCCCCCCCCAAAAAAAAAAAAAAAAAAAAAAAAAAAAGAAAAAAAAAAAGAAAAGAAAAACAAATAATAATAATAATAATAATAATAAATACATAAATAAATACATAAATAAATACATAAGTAAATAAATAAAAAAAAGGAAAAGGAAAATATAAATTAACTGCCAAGCGCAAAAAAATGCAAAGAAATACCCAACAAAGAAAGAAACATTCTTAGAAAGGACAAGTACAGCACAATTGTGTCATGGAATCCAGGCTAGATCCTATAACGGTACATTATGAAGAAAGAAAATCTTGCAATGGTCTTCTGCAATTTTAGCCGCCTCAGTCTAGGTCACGTGATATCTAAGCTCAAATTTCCCGCTTCCTTATAAATGCTTCAGTTATTGTTTAACTGAATTCGCCTCCGTCCCCCGGCACAGTCAAGTGTAAAATGTCAGCTTGTCCGTGAAACTTTCCAGTTTGATGCCTTGACTCGTTGTGCCCGAGGTACGAAATACCCACATGTTGGTAATATCCTCTGAGGACTGCTGTACAATTCAGGAGACAGGCGCCAAGCTATTCTGCCACCACCCTTGAACGATCATGGTCGAGCCACAGCTTGCCTGCGGTGGGTCTCGGGCAGAACGAGTTAAGATCCAAAATAACAGGGCAGGCGACAGTTGTATGGGCGAAGCCGCTTAAAATCCTGCTCGTGCCGCTCAGCAAGAGTGCTCCGCAACAGCGGAGCGCCTTGCTTAGTGGCTGGCGCAGGTCTAAGCTCGCTCATATCATGCAGCTGGCCCCTGCTCACATGTCTCAACAAAATATGAACTTGAGAAAATGAAATTCAAGCGATGCACATAATACCATCGCCTCTCTCTGCAAACGGTATAGATTGTCTTGGCTTCTCGACACGCGCCTGTGGCCTGTTGCAATGAGCTAGCTTATATCTTACGTGAGCCCCTTGCTAAGTGGCTTGCGCAGGCCTTAGTTCACTTATGACACTGACCCCTGAAGCCGATAGAATCTTGCTTGATTTTGCTCGCTGGGATTTGTATCTTTGCTTGACCATTTATATCAATGTTATTCGGACGGAGACAGTTTTCAGTTGTTCAGCATGCAAAAATAAGAAATAAACCCACCAAAAAAACAAACATAATACACACAATTTTCTCGAAATTATGTCTATTCCGGCCGCGACACAGTAAGCAAACGTCAACAGTATAATTGTTTAGACACATGTTTTCATCTTCTTACTTCAACTTACACAGATGACTCCATCTGCAAGAGGTATAGATAGGTATAGATAATGCGGGGGCTCATGAGGATCTATGCCTCTTGCTGGCCGAATTTACGCCAATTGCGCCATGTGGAACACCATCAAGTTATCTGAAAGAAAATAGACCCCTCTTCTACACCGTTCTGTGCACGCTGTGGCTAGACTCGTAAATGTTTGCTGCTTGAAGGTTTTACCGATGTACATCTGGGTTTCTCGGGTGTAGGAGTATATCTTGTGATTAATCTGGCGTGGCTATGTCCATTTCTCCTTTTACAACTCTCTAAATGTTTTAAACATCTGTATTCCCACTTCGTGTGTGGGGCAAGCTGTGAGCGCCCCACTGTGTAAATTACATAAATCACCACCTACATGAGAGAGAGAGAGAGAGAGAGAGAGAGGTAGGGGGGAGAGAGAGAGAGAGAGAGAGAGAGAGAGAGAGAGAGAGAGAGAGAGAGAGAGGGCGGGGGGGGGGGGGGGGGGATGGGAGGGGGCTGGGCGAGAGAGAGCATTTTCGTCAGAAAGCCGCTACTGACATATTGGGAACATACACCCCGACCACACACACCCCATAACTAAATAAATAAATAAATAATGAAAAAACAAACAACATAAATAAATTTTTAAAAACTTTAATACACACACAAAATAAAATAAAATTAAATAAGGAAGCAAACTTCTACAATCGGATTCCGGCAATAAAAACAAATCTGTACAACTACAAGATCAAACAACTTTCTCACAATCTTCATGCACTGCTAATGTATAGAAAAGGTGAGAATATGTGTGTTCAGTTTTAATTCGCTCATAATCATACATCAAACACAAACCGTGAACAAAGGATCATTTGGAGTTGTATTTAACTCATTCAGCCCGACGGGTGTATTTCCAAAATAATGGAGGTGTCATCTAATGACTATGCACCAGTTGCAGGAGATGGATCGACCATGGAGTAAATGCAGTAAATTTAAGGGCAGTGCCAGATTAGCTTGGCGCCGACACGCGCCAAGCTAATCGGGCACTACCCTTGGAATATCATGGTCGATCCGTCTCCTGCTGTAGTGCGTCAGGGCTGAGTGGGTTAATACGGCATCGTGTATTCATTTTTCGCTGATCTACAGTTCATGTTTCACTTTATTGGCAATAAGTCTCAAACAAATAAGATGGACCCCCCCCCCCCGCCCCGCCCCCCCCCAACCTACCCCCCCCCCCGTCCCCCCTTCCTTCCGTTCTGTCTCCATGTCAGACGTCTTATCTGCCCCTGGACAGTACAGCATCATACAAAGCTAGTCCTCTATGAAAGAATTGTAGCTTTTATCCTCGATCACATCATTTTCAGTGTGTCAGTGAGACTGTCGTTCGCAACCAGAGAGACATAGAAGGTCATGGGCCCAGGCGAGTGCCGTGGAGACGAGAAAACCTACGCCTCTTCCAGATGCAGTTGCGGGGGCTCATGAGGATGCATGCTTTTTTCCTCTTTATATCCGTATTTTTGTGACCACTGGCAGAGAGGTAAGTATGACGGCAAGTATGACTGCAAGATCACCATGTTGTGATTTTGAGAATGTAAATTTATGAGACAAATCTTTTCAACAAGAGATTCATTGTCATGAACCCTTGCAGCTACAGAGGCTCATGACGTGGAGCTCCTAATGCCCTGTAGCAGATGAAGTGGGGTTTCTGAGCGAGCGACTGTACTATGTTGAGGAAGGATCCGATAGATTTTCCACGCTGTCTCTCCGGGGAACATCAAGCTGAACCCGCCATTGCCACTCATACTAGCGTGTAATTACATATAGACATGGCAACCGGCCCCCAGGGGTCGCGTCACGGTTGCTTCCCCTTCTTGCTGGGCTCTCTAAACTTGGAAGCCAAAAAAAAAAAAAAAAAAAAGAAGGACTACGACGACTCATAAAGATATGTGCTTGTTTGTAACTTTCGGTCTAATTGTGGAGACGCTGGGTTCAAACTCACAGACAAGCGCACCAGAATGCCGATGGGTGTGTTTGTAGAGCAAAGGGTCTTGCCACGGTTGCTCTCCCTTTTTCATGAGCTCTCTAAACTTGGAGGAAAAGAATTTAGACGTGTTGGTCTGTGATTTAGAACCAAACGACTCTAAACTGGAAAGAAAAAGCAAACAAACAGCAACGCTACAGTATGAATTTTTTTCTGGTGCGGTTTCGAATTGTATCTGACGACATCAAGGCGCCCCGCATCAACAGCTGCGGAAGTGTCGTCTAGAGTTGCCTCCGGCAACGCTAGACGACACTTCCGCAGCTGTTGATGCGAGGCTCCTTGAATGAGTTATACTCTAATAATACTAAGAAGTACCCAACTGAGAAAGGAATAATACTAATAATAATAATAATACTGCACTAACTACCTGAAGACAGGATGGAACGTGTAGCAGTGCAGAAAGCTCAGAGAGGGGGGAGAGGGTGGGGGAAGGGGAGGGGGGAGGGAGGGGGAGGGGTAGGGGGCGATGCACTCACAGTCCTCGCTAATGTCAGCTTTGTCAAAATTTCATTCAATAATATCACTAATTATCAATGATGCAGAGCACGTTGTCACTGAACGCAGCTATGAGGCACTAACAAAAGTGGGGAGAAAATATTTGCTGAAAACATATTTTGATCAAGTATAATTTTTTTCTTCTTCTTCACTTAATTGCTGCCCCTTGACTGATCATCAATCAACCCCACTGGCAATAGATGGCGCTTCAAAATACGAAACGTTCTAAACAGTCAATGCAGCAAGTATTGAATTTCAAAGAAAATTCCTTAGTTTGACTTGACACCTGCACAGGCAAGAGAAAAAGAAAAAAGAAAAGAAAAAGAAAGCTTTCTAAAACTTACCACCAGCATTGCTGCCAGAGAAACTATATAAAAACTCCCGTAGATCATTGCAACATGTACTGAGGAGCACAGATGTAAAACAGGATTTTGCAAGAGGCTTAGATCTTCATGAGCCCCCGCAATTGCTAGGGCTCATGAGGATCTTTGCCTCTTGCAGATTGGTGAGATTAGTTGTATGAGATACTTTAACGATGACAGTTCTGAAGCCGAGAAAGTTTGTACTGAAACCCTAACAGGTGCTCTCCACCTCTCTCTCTGTCTCTCTCTCTCTCTCTCTCTCTCTCTGTCTCTGTCTCTGTCTCTGTCTCTCTCTCTCTCTCTCTCTCTCTCTCCTCTCTCTCTCTCTCTCTCTCTCTCTCTCTCTCTCTCTCTCTCTCTCTCTCTCTCACGGCTCTGTCATTGTCTGTGTGCAAAATAGAGATAGTTTTAGTCTATAGGAACTGTTCTAAATAAATGTCTATGCTTTGAAGCTGGTACCAAACGGAAACAGGTCTTTCAATATCTGCTGTTTTTAACCCCTTGGGTATCCGTAGCGGTTTTAGTCGCGATGATTCCTGCAGGAATCATCGCGACTAAAACCGCTACGGACGCCCAAAGGTTAACTCATTCACGGCCAACAGCATTCGGATGCGCGGCATAAGCCGCGCATCCGGATGCGGATGGACGCGAATTGAGTTAAAACATATCGCCACATTTTAAATTGATGCGCATCTTCAGTTTTGATTTTTTAACTCATTCAGCCCGACGGTCGTTTTTCCAAAATTGTGGAGGGGGCATCTAACGACTATGCACTTGTTGCGGGAGATGAATCGACCATGATAATTCAAGGGTAGTGCCAGATGAGCTTGGCGCCGACAGGCCGGCCAAGCTGATCTGGTACTACCTTTGAATTATCATGGTCGATCCATCTCCTGCTGTAGTGCGTCAGGGCTGAATGGGTTAAAGTGAGCGGTACCCCCTCTCATCTCCCCAACAGGGAAACCTCAAACCATCAGAGAAGATTCAAAATTCAATATTCAAACACCAGTCAGTATCCTCAAATGCTGATGAGAAGAGATCAGTCTGTGCAGGGCTGTATTCATATTGAAATGAAATGAAATACAATGAAAGAAATAAAAGAAAAGTAAAGAAAAGAAAAGAAATAATGATAAACAAAATAAAATAAAACAAAAAATGATGATGATGATGACGATAATAATGATGACGACGACGATGATGTTGATGATGATCATTATCATCATCATCATCATCATCATCATCATCTAAGGTTTTTGTATATAACGCAAAACCCTATTGCTGGGCTCCAAGCATTTTTTTTTTTTTTTTTTTTTTTTTTTTACAAGTTGAAACCCGTGCTGCAATGCAGCGTGCACACAGTCTCCCCCGCGGCCCACATTACCGCATACATATTAACCAAGGAGAACACTTATAAGAAGAAACCCCTGGAACATTTAACCAATTAGAACCCTCCAAACTGATCTGGGGTCAGCCTGTGCAGGATGTATTTAACTCTAATGGAAATTTGCCAGGCAGGCAGGTGCAGAAACCGGATCGGAAAAAGATGCGAAAGGAAAAAGCTTGGAGTTGGCAAGAGAGTAGAATGAGCATGCTTGGGAGCTGTAGAAAATGCCGGAACAGTTTCGTTCGTCTGCAAGAGGCATAGATTCTCATGAGCCCCTGCGACAGCAGGGGCTCATGAGAATCTATGCCTCTTGCTTGCGAAGATTGACCGCATCTGCATCCTCGGAGATAGTAGTTTTTTAGGGTTTAAGCTGAAGAACCGTGAAAAAGGTTCCTATTTCCTCCATTTCGCACGTGCGGAGTAAATATGTTTTCAGGGTTCGCTGAGGACATTGGAACTTTTTTTTTTAACGCTTGTTATTACGTGAACTTAGCGTTCTAACCCTTTGACTGCTGAGAAAATGTCAACACCATCCAACCGCAAGAGGCATAGATCATGATCAGCCCCCGCAATTGCGGGGGCTCATGAGGATCTGTGCCTCTTACTGAGACCGACCAACTTGTATCCATGTTCATTGGACGGCTGTGCCGGCCTTTGGTCGTTGAATAACAAAGATTTCAGAAACAGGATCAAGTGTACGTCCACTGGCAGAGAAGGGGTTACACTCAGTTCGAAAGTCAAAATGAACGAAGAAACAAGTGAGTAAAAAAAAAAAAAACATTAATGAGCGCATCATTAACCATTCCCCCCCCCCCCCCCCCCCCAAAAAAAAAAAAAAAAAAAAAAAAAAAAAAAAAAAAAAATCAAGCACAAAGAAACTCACCCCCTACGAGATTTTTGCGTGAAATAAAACATGTAATCCTTTACCACCAAGACAATGTGAGCGCGATCCCACTGCAAGAGACATTGATCATCGTGACCCCTCGCAGACGAATGGGGCTCACGAGGATCTGTGCGTCTCGAGAACACCACTGTGTATCCATTGTTCCCTTTAACGGCTAGATCACTTTGTCTATGAATTAACCCTTTCCCTACCACCGTACGTACACTGTACGTACATTATTGTGTCTGCAGTCTTGGTTCATTCAACGACCAGAAGCCAACACCGTCCAAGAAACATGGATACAAATCGGAATCAGCAAGAGGCATAGATCCTCATGAGCCCCCGCGGACGTGGGGCTCATGAGGATCTATGCCTCTTGCAGTTGGGTCAAGTTCCAAAAAAAAATTCAGTAGTGAAGCGGTTAACAGAGAATTCAGAAATGCAAATCTTGGACCACCGACGGTGAGCGGGTGAAAATCAAGAGACAACCGAAAGGAGAAAAGAACCAAACAACTTAACTAAACAACAAAAGACAACAACGACAACAAAACAAAATAACAACAGGCAAACAAAAGCGCACACGCCAGGGAAGGGAGGGGGGAGGGGGAGGGGTGAGTTTTGGAAACAGATCAACAAAAGGAAAAAGACAAACAACCCACAAATCAAGGACGCGAAAGAGGAACCAGAAATAAAGGGTCAAAATTCAAAACAATAACAGAGCACACAACTGTCAAAACGAAGACATTTTGTACACACCCAGAAGGTGCTGTGCCTACGTCAGAAGGAAGTTAACACCGACACTGCCAGTGGACGCACAAATTATGTCTTTGAAAGGAGGGCGAATTTCCACGCCGGATAATCCTATCTATCTAAGGAACACAGATATGACTAGGATTAGCAAGAGGCAAAGAACCTCATGAGGTTCATTGCCTCTTAATAATAATAATAATAATAATAATAATAATAATAATAATAATAATAATAATAATAATAATAATATAATAATAATAATACTAATAATATAAAAAATAATGGGTATTTATATAGCTCCTAACCTCCAGACGAAGCTCTAGGCGCTTTATAATGTTTGTTTGTTTGGGTATTTTAAAAAGCATAATGCAAGCATAAATATGCAAAAAAATAAATATTAACAAAATAAAAGAACAACACCAAACAACCACAAAAACACTGGTGTGTATGTGCACACACACACACACACACACACACACACACACACACACCACACACACACACACACACACACACACACACACTCACACACACACATATACACACTCACCACACACACTCACACACACACTCACACACACACACACTCACACACACACACACACACACACTCACACACACTACACACACTCACACACACACACTCACACACACACTCACACACACACACACTCACACACACACACACACTCACACACACACACAACGCACACACACACATTCACATACACGTACACGCACACGCGCGCGCGCACGCACACACACACTACACATACACACACACACACACACATAAACACGAAGAAGTCATCAATAGGCAGACTTCAAAAGATACGTTTTGAGTGAGCTTTTAAACGAGTGTCTGCACTTCAGTGCAGTTAGGTGGGTCATGTTTGCGTTCTTTTGCGCTGAAGGGGTTAACTATTTTGGTAGCAAGAACATTTCACTTCATCCTGTCGGACATACTGCCTGTTGTGTTACGTAACATCGGTCCGGTTTCGGTCTTAACTCTTTGTACCCCAAGACCGAAATCCCCAAATTTTGCGGGGTTGTTCTCTGAAGACTGCATTGCAGTGCAGGACACAGATCGACCATGATAGTTCAAGGGCCGTGATGCCAGAATAGCTTGGCGCCCATGGGCGCCAAGCTATTCTGGCATCACCCTTGAACTATCATGGTCGATCCTTATCTTGCTGTGGTGTGTCTGGGGTAGAATGAGTTAACTCATTCACTGCCACTGTATGTACTCTGTACGTCTAAAATCTGTGTCAGTTCAACGTGAAAGAGCTCCAGCCGCCCGGCTAATGAACAATGAATACAAAGCTGTTCCAGCAAGAGGCATAGATCCTCATGAGCCCCCGCAATTGCGGGGGCTCATGAGGATCTATACCTCTTGCAGTAGTTACCGTGTCCACTTTTTTCCCGGCAGTGAAGGGGTTAAGCTTTAAGTCGGTCATGTGCGATGTTAGAAAATGTGATACTAGACCGCTGAAGGTAGCAGCGTATCAACTGAGGCTTGCTCGTCCTGTGCAGGGAATTATCTGTTACACCAGCGCAACAGTGACACACAGCTGACTGACGCTGACAATGACACCCCAACAATAGCTGGGCGGACGGGACAAGATCAGCACAGCGTGACTTTATCGCATCCCACGCCAAACAAATCGAGCGTGTCGACCAAAAGTCAATAGAACATTGAGCCCTAATAGCAAAATACACAATTCTGGGAGTTTTCCTCTAAAGACCGGTTTACACTCATTGGAGATGTGCCATATACGGATACGCGGCGAATCGCCGCGTGTCCGTATACGGCGCGTCTCCAATGAGCTAAAAGAGAAAGACTGAGGAAGAGAGTTGAGTGGTGGTGCCAACGAAGCTTGCGCAAGGTCAGTTACCGCACCGAACTGTACGTGAGAACTTCCCGAAGTCAAACACAACTCTTCCGACAGTTCTGCACTAATGTCTGACATCCATCACCTCTGTGCCGCGTGTGTGTGTGTGCGTCTGTGTGTGTGCGTATTTGTAAACTGGCTATGATTGTTTAGGTTGCTTTTCACTTTTCTTTAGTTATTGTAAGGCGCCTCTAGAGAGCGCATTCTATGATGAGCTTTGGCGCCATACAGATCATTATTATTATTTGTATTACTATCATCGAAATTATTATTATTTATTATTATTATTATTATTATTATTATTATTATCATCGTCATATTCTTTTTGTTGTTAAATTTGGTATTTTTCCTACGGCGGCTTCATTACAAATCAAAGAACTTATCGACCTTCAAGGTCCAAGGGTGGTGCCATAAAATCTTGGCGCCTTTAGGCGCCAGCGCCAAGCTGTTCTGGCACCACCTTTGAATCTTCCTGGTCAATCTATTACGACACCACCTTTGAATCTTTAGGGTCAAGCTATTCTGGCACCACCCACAACTCTTTACAATCAAGCTATCATATTAAGCACTCAAGAACTATCAGTCATGGTCAGTCCACGTCTTGTTGTGGTGTGCCATGGCTAAATGGATCTTACTAGATGCTAGCTGAAAGCGGCATCCGAGCCGTCAGATGGTTAGTCAAGGACACTGTTCCCCCCAAAAAAGGAAGATCTGTCCACGTAGAACATTTGAGACGGGTCTTGCACGGCAACAGTTGTGGGCAAGCAGGGAGAGAGAGAGAGAGAGAGAGAGAGAGAGAGAGAGAGAGAGAGAGAGAGAGAGAGAGAGAGAGAGAGAGAGAGAGAGAGAGAGAGAGAGAGAGAGAGAGAGAGAGAGAGAGAGAGAGAGAGAGAGTGAGAGAGAGAGAGAGAGAGAGAGAGAGAGAGAGAGAGAGAGAGATGTGCAATGATCACTTCAACTTTCGCCAACAACTTCTCAGCATGACAGTCGACGACAATTCCCTCTAGCTGACGGGTCATCAACGCACACAGTTTACCTGCTTCGATTCGCTACCGCTGGCCACGATCGTTAACAGAAATTGGCATAGATTCTCATGACCCTCTGCAGGAGGATGGTGATCTGACACGTGTACGGGTACTTGAAGTGTCACCATCAGGTTCTCGGCCGGACTGCGTGCGGTTGACGTCGCGTCCAACCAGCAAGCTAGATCCTGGCATGTAAACCAATCCACTATTCGATTTAACCCGTTCGGTGCCGAGAAAATATGAACACCACCCAACTGCAAGAGGTATAGATCCTCATGAGCCCCCGCAGTTGCGGGGGCTCACGAGGATCTATGCCTCTTGCTGAAACCGCTTGAAACCCACTTTCCTTGGAAAGCTAGCACATTTGGGTGTTGAGTTAACAAACAAGGCAAAAATACAATCTACGTCAACTAGCTCTGAACGGGCTGAAGCGTGTTTCTTTCTTTCTTGGGACTTTCATGTTCATTTTGGGCGCTTGGCAGTCACGCTGTTGGCGTAATGTTGCCTAGCTATTCTGATACCACCTTTGGACTATCGTAGTCCACAAGTCTCCTGAATTATAATGTGGTCGCTAGAGTAAAACGTGAAGATTTTTTTTAAAATTTATATGGCTAATCATATGCAACTATTAACACTACACATAATGAATCAATGAATCAATAAATCTTTATTTTACAACGGAGAAGATATTAAAACAGTCAGTGACTATGTCATTTTTTTGTACCTGCCGTTGCTACAACTACGACTAGCTAAGCACAAAATATACATAAAACAGGGACATCAAAGCACAGTGATACAAAATATATAGTCCACTAAACACAAACACACGCATATGCGCACAAACGCGGTTGCGCGTCCACACACACACACACACACACACACACACACACACACACACACACACACACACACACACACACACACACACACACGATTGATAGAATATACACGTACATTCGTGTGTCTACGAATAACTAGATATTATTATTTGAGTGATGTCAGATATCTATAAAGACTTGTCTTGAAAGGAGATAATGTCGGAGTGGCTTTAACGTAATGTGGGAGTGAATTCCACAGTGTGGGGTTACGGCTAAACATTGTCTTGAGACCCTGCAGCGGTATGGGCTGATGAGCATCTATGCCCCTAGTAGAGGTATAGCTAAAGAACCTATATAGACTAATTAAGGACTAGTCTGAATGTGTGTATTAAAATGCAGCGAAAACTTGATCAGTTTTGATTATTGTGTCCTTTTTTTTCCTGGCCACTCCTACTCTTGCTAATTATGTGACGTCGACTACAGAACTGTTCCAAACAGTTCGCGAGTAATCTATTTTGCTAAACCAGAAACAATCCACTCAGCCTCTAAGATTTCATCACACTATACATAATGTTCAAAACAGCCCCGGGAACAGAACCGCAAACATCTCCATAGTCGACAACTTAACCTAAGCTTGCGGTACAGCCGAAACCAATCTCATCAGCAAGAGGCACAGATTCTCATGAGCCCCTGCGTATGCAGGGGCTCATGTGAATCTATGCCTCTTGCAGATGGAAAGGGCTGGGGGGGGGGGATACAAAAAGGCACCTGTCCATTAGTGTCAACCGTGAAAAGTACACCAAAAACTCCAGCAAAGACGTCTGTTCTTGGACATTCCAGCAAAAGTCTGCTAAGACAATCATTCGTACACAGGAGCCAGTTGCATGAGCGAGCTTATTCCTGCGCCAGCCACTAAGCAAGGTGCGCCGCACCTTTTTTAGTGGCTAGCGCAGGACTAAGCTCGCTCATTCAACTGGCCCCAGGTTCTTTAGCTATTCCTTGCCATCTACTAGGGGCATAGATGCTCATCAACCCATACCGCTGCAGGGTCTCAAGACAATGTTTAGTAACCCCTCGCTGTGTTTGTCAGTGCAAATCATTGTAAATGTACTCAGCGTCAAAAAGCCCCGCCCGGGAAAAAGGAACAATGGTTACGAAGAGGTTAAGTTCAGCAAGAGGGCATTGATCCTCATGAGCCCCCGCAACTGCGGGGGCACATGAGGATCTATGCGCTCTTTCAGTTTGGTCGTGTTTATTTTTTCGTCGACAGTGAAGGGGTTAGCGGTGTCAAAAGTCGGAACACACAGTAGATTCTCCCAAAAAAAATCCGTCTTGGACATTCTTACGAAGTCTGCTAATACAATCACTCCCAAGCAGTCATGTAGCCAGTTTGTGTCTATGTCTATAACAGGCATATATTCTTATCAGCCCTCACAGCGTCTGCAATTTAAATACAAGAAACACAGGTTCTCATGACCTCCTGCTGGTACGGGGGCCCATGAGGCTCTAAGCTTCTTGTTCAGACCAAAACAGGGTGACCCCCAAACGCGTAACATGCAGAGAGAATACCAACATAGAGGGAAACAGCTGCTGCTCTTCTGGCAAATGACAGATAAGTCGCGAATTGTTTTCTCTTATGTGTGTCCATTTTGACAACCCGAAAATTTAATAAACTGTTTTTTGGTTGTCCTTCTGAAGCGTTTTTCCTTCTTCGTTGATATTTTCTGAGCCTCTTCATTTGTATCAGATTGCTCATAGCTGCTCTGTTGTTTCTCCGCCGTGAGATGGCCTTAGTTGCCGGCTCGGCGTTAAACCCAAATAACTCTGCTTCTTCTCAAAATCTAAACCAAAAGATGACTGCTGAAAGTCTAAAATGCAAAGAAAATCCCAAGAAGAAAAAAAACGCTTAGAAAAGAGCGTTACATATATTTTTGACGTTTCAACGTAGTATTATTTTCTGTATGTCCATTTTGAAAAAAAAAAAAAAAAAAAAGGGGGGTTCTACCAAAAATGTAATAAATTGCGTCGTAACTGTCCTTCCTAAGGCTGTCATTTTCTTTGTTGGAATTTTTTTTGTTTCTTTTCTTAAACAGACAACTACGTCATACACGTAATACAAAGTATCTTTTGCGGTCAAATTCACTGTTACTTCCTTCAGCCCCGAGACACTGCAGCAGTTTATGGATTGACCATGATCGTTCAATGGTGGTGCAGGAATAGCGTCGCGTCTAGAGGCGCCAAGCTATTCCTGCGCCACCCTTGAACTAGCATGGTCAATCTGTCTCGTAAACCGCACTGTAGTTTCAAGGGACAACTCCCAACTTTGAGAATTTCGTTCTTATATCTCAATGTCTTCAAAAAGGTGGTGGAATGGGACGACGAAGGGGATTATGCGGGAAGGGGGGAGGGGATGAGGGAGGGGGACCTTCATCAAATCGTCTTTATTATGAGCTAAACAAGAAAATAATCTACTCCATTCCCTCTCCCTTTCCTACCCCCCCCCCCCCCCCAGCCCCCTTACCAATATACCACGAACAAATTACTATCCAAACAGGCAGGCAATTTTCAATATTTTCCTATCTGCTTATTTGTTGATGCTGGGCAGCCAAGCCTGGACAGAAATTAATTGCGTACCCCCTTCCTCTTGCCCTCTCGCCAATATCTTGCCGTCAAGCGAGAGACATTGGGCGTCTGTGGTCAAAAGTCGTGTAACGCCTCAACTTTCTCATCGTAGAAAGCTCTCCCCACCCCCACCCCCCAACACTCTATCCTTTCCTCCACGCGAAGGAATCATCTCCTCCGATTTAATCCTCCGATTGAAAAACATGGGTGTAGATTGTTTCAACAAGAGGCATAGATTCTCATGAGAATCTATGCCTCCTGCCGAATTTTGGGCGTCTAGCTTCTTCATAATCAGTGACAGAATGCAAAAATCCTACTTCGATCGGGGAACATGTATATACATGGGTCCGGCAAGAGGCTAGATTTTCATGAGCCTCCGCGTCTGCGGGGGCTCATGAAAATCTATGCCTCTTGCAAAAATGACACGATTTGGAAATTTTACTTTAAAAAAAATCTTTGAAATATGAAGTTGGTGGGAAAGTGTGCACGACGTGAATGCTTTTCGCTCCAAGTCCAAATCGGTTAATTAGGTGGAAAACAATTAGGTGTACCTTTGAAGAAGAAAAAAAGAAAAGAAAAAGTCGTTTGCTGACATAGACCAAATGAATATATGTATGACATTATATACTGACGAGCACTGAAAACAATGCGACATTTTCGGAATGATCGGAAACACTAAAATGCTTCCGATGATTCAAAAAATGTCGCATTTCTTTTGCTCGTCAGTACATAAAAATGATACGGATCTTACGCATTTGATAATAAATAAATAAATAAATGGGTGGGTGGGTGGGTGAGTGGGTGAGTGGGTGGATGGATGGATGGATGGATGGATGGATGGATGGATGAACAATATTACACAAATACTCATTTTTAAAAAAAACTTCTGGAAAGTCAGAAAAGAGAATTTAGACCCTGCAACTAGGATGAAACAACGACAAGGGGACAAAGCTGGACACAAACAAGAGGCGAGGGGAATGATTCGGGAGGGTGAAGGAGGTGGCGGGGGGGGGGGGGGGGAGGGGGTAGGCAGGGGGGGGGGGGTGTAGGCTACGAAGAGGGACATTGATTGGTTGTTTTCAATCAGGCGGCACCGCTCTCAAAACAAGCTCGGGTGGTCACTGGTATTTTTACTCCGTGACCACTCTCTCCCCGCGGATCACACCACTGGTCAGTCGCAGACATTTATAACATCATACCCCGATGACCTGTTCGCAGTGAGAATACCAGCCAGCCAGTGGCATACATCGTCATCGTCTGTCTGCAAAAAACATAAATTCTCATGAGCCCCTGCGACTGCAGGGGCTCATGAGAATTTATGTCTTTTGCAGACAGACGAGACTTGACACAGACTGTCCGGAAAACGTGTCAGACAAGTGGTCAGTCGTGGACACAAATTAATAATGTTACTCGGATGACTTCTTGAAAATTCAGGGTGCTATTTAAATTGGTTGATCTCTGCAAGCACGAGGCATAGATTCTCATGAGCACCTGCATTCGCAGGGACTCATGACGATCTATGTCTCTTGCAGAACAAAGAATTTGGTTGAAGGATGGTGTGGTCACTTGGCACTGTGCTCAGTGTCGGAGCATCCATCGATAGAAAGAAAACTCAGAAAGAGGGGTGGCGGGGGGAGAGGTGGGGGGGGGGGGGGGGGGGGGGGGTGCGACTTGGAAAAGATGGGGCTGTAGTTCTCGCATAGTTATGATTACATGCAACTGACTGGACCAAGCACAGTAACGAGTGCTGTGCAAATGGACATATTTTACATATGCTATACTGACAAGCAAAAGAAATGCGACATTTCTTGAATCATCGGAAATACGTTAATTCCGATGATTCCAAAAAACGTCGCATTTCTTTAGTTCGTAAGTATAATACAGGTCGAGATGTCAGTTATTCCAGACGCTCATCGCCATCTGCTCCCCTCCCCCCCCCCCCCCCACCTTCTCACCTGCCCCCCCCTCCTCCCCCCCCCCCCTCTACTCCCCCGCCTCACATCCTCATTTCACTCAGTAAAAATAAATTGATGAAAAAAGATACTAGTTTTGTGATTGTCATCACCAACTGTTTCGAAAAATAGTGTAGATTCACAGATTGAGAATGCACTAAAAAATTAGAAGAAAAGGGGAGACTGCCAGTGCTAATATTTTAGGAAGATTACCTACTTTACTTTGTAATCTTCCTGAGAATGCACTACTTTTTTTTCACTGCTGAACTGGCAACACTTAAATGACCATTAATTTTGCCTCTCGGCGTCAAGTTACTTCGGCAACACCCTCGAAGTAAGTGGTTGACCCTTCTTCTGTCAGTTGTTTGGGATGGTTAAATGGGTTAAACTCTGCATTTACAACATCCACTTTAACACCTTCGCTGTCAGTGAGCGTAGTGTGTTTTTTTTTTTTTTTAGAATCGTAAATTCAACGTCAAAGATTCCAAGACATCAAAGAAACATACATACAAAGTGATTTCAGCACGAGGCTTGGGTCTTCGTGAGCCCCCGCAGTCGTGAGAGGTGGGGTGGGGGTGGGGGGTGGGGGGGTGGAGGGGGGGGGGAGGGGGCTCGTGAGGATCTAAACCTCTTACATTTGGGCGATTTTCAGTTTTCTAGGGCAGTGAAAGGGTTAATTACGAGAAAGGCGCACACAGTATTAGCTCTGAACAGGCACCCCAGGAGGTGTCTGAACCGCGGAATGCATCAGCCGCATGTCAAATTAGCAACACAAACTATCCTATTCTCTTCACTAAATCTATCGTATATCCCTAAAGCTTCAGGGGACAATGGCATGAGCGAGCTTAGTCACCCTGAGCCAGCCACTAAGCAATGTGCTCCGCTATCGCGGAGCACCTTACTTAGTGGCTGGCGCAGCACTAAGCTCTCTCATGCAACTGGCACCGGTTTCCAAGACTCGTCGACACCCAAGCCCCAGGGAGCCGTCATAAAGATCTCGATCTCTCCACAGCTGTGATGGTCTGTGATTTTAGAAATTACGGCTGAAATCCGTAAGGTCCAAAATCACAGACCAGCACACGAATCACGTTCAAGTGGCATAGATCCACGTGATCCTAAACAAGGCCTCCAGGGTCACTTGATAAACTATTGCCGCTTGATCGCAGGGATATGCTGGGTTTACATAGATCTGTGTTTCCCCTAGCGGGTCATCAAAGTTTCAGAGTCCCAAAAGAAGAGTCAGCCACTGTTGCAACCACTTAGCTGCCAGTTCCGTGTAATGATTAAACACCCGCTCAACACAAACCGTCTCAGGAACACAGACGTAAATACTACCCAAGAAGAGATATGGATCTTCGTGAGTACTCACGGGATACAAGGATTTATGAGGATCTCTGCCTCGTCAGTGTGGACAATGCAGGTGCAACTGTGTAACTGCCAATAGGACACGCCAAACCTTGCACGGTGTTGAGGCAAATCTAGGCTGACGTCAGGCTTTTCAGGTCCTCTTTAGCACGTGCCAAACGGTAATAATCATTCTCAATGAATACTCAGCCAGTCGTGGCAAGTAAACCTGCAAGAGGCATAGATCCTCAGGCGACCCAGCGTCAAGCCGGGGCCTCATGAGGAGATATACCTATTGATGGGTCATTTTCAGCCTTGTTCTTCCGGCAGGCAAGGGATGAGGAGGGGAGGGTGTAGTGTTTCTAATTTCAATGTCAACTATCACTATCTTTCAAAATAATCCTCAGCAAGAAGCATAGATCTTCGTGTGCCCCTGCATTAATCCTCTTGCAGAAATCTATGCCTCTTGCTAACCACCAATTTCCATCTTGTTCTTAAGTGTACAAAGCGAGTGAGGGGTGAGTGGGTAGGGGGAGGGGTTTGCGCGCAACCTGAATAAGTTCAAGGTATACAGTTTAGCGTCCCGTAGCGCAGACTGTCGGCGTCCCGTTATAACAACCACCGGCCGTGACGCTGCTGGGCAGGTGTGGAGGATACGGCTGATTGACTGACACGCGCTGCTGACGGCTGCAGACAGTACGGGCCTTCAGAACTGATCAGGGCTGCCCAGCGGGCATTCATGCTTTGGCTTCTCCCAACCTCCCCGTGACTTCCGTCAATTTGAGACGCAGAATGTTAAGCACATTGTACACAATAAACTTCGATTACACCACTGACTATCGCCATGGGACCTCGTTCTTTGTAAACCCATTCAGCCTTGACGCCCCATGATAATTCAAGGCCAGTAGTGCCAGATTTGTTTGGCGCCTGTCGGCGCCGGCGCCAAGCTAACAGCCCAGCAGCTTTTCGCAATTTCTGCAGAGGTAAGTCAGTAGTTCGTCAAAAGAGTAACAATGGTTTGCAGGTACAAAACGAAAGTACTAATGCCATATAGTTTATGCATGGCAACAATATTTGTCCTTAGGATGGAGACATTTTTGTAGAAGTGTTTTTCGAAAGCTATTTTTCGATGTGAGGGAACCCAGTCCTCGTACACGGCCCAGATAAGGTGCAAGACATTTTTTGTGCATAACATTGAAAATTTCGAGCATACAAGTTACACGTTTATTCCAGTGAGTAAATTAAAATCATCAGCAAGTAAACATGCATAATATTTACGATAAAATAATTTAAAAAGTAATATTTTTAATGCCGTAAGCATACTCGCGTCGCTAGTTTCAAAATGGCGGTCAGCGAGATGCCTTCGAAAGAAGTCGATCAGACGCGCACGGTTAATCAGCTTTACTTTGCTCCTGAAGTGAAACAGAGATTATTTTGGATTTGAACTTTGAAGTACATCTTATCAACGTCAAATACGTTATTTTTCCTGGTCTTGAAAACAGCCTTTCCCATAGAACTCGGGTCTCATTTGTGGGAGGAAAGCATATCGAAAGTAAACTACCTTAGTCGTGCATGTTGTGCATTGTGTCTGCCGACCATCTTCAACATTCTGCAGACTTTATGTCCGGATACAACATGCATGTTGTTCGTCCGTTTTCCAGCCTAACGGCTCTAAGTGTAGGTCTGCTCTTTTGTTATTAGTGGAGATGGGATTTGTAACTGGTCAAGCAACTCTTATCCGACTGGTCTTAAGCACAAGCCTGGCAGAGTGAAATCCATCTCCGAACCGTTTCCATCTAAATCACCTTGTTCAGCTAAACACCTAAATATAAAAATTGTAGTTTTTGCAACCCATTCAACCAATCCACACTCAAGTACTCACAAAAACTCACTATGATCAAGCTTTATCGGTACTGCATGAGACATAATACAGGTAGTAACCCTCTCCATTGTATTACATGTTTTATTTATTTATTTATTATTGATTCATTTATGTATTCACTTACATATTTATTTATTATTTATCCTTTTAATTATGGATGGAAGGAATTCCTTGATGTACATGATCGCTGGTGGTATGGTGGTGGCCACGAAGGAGAGGAAATTATTTTTCAATATGCATACATCTGTGTATGTTCATAATCTATCCATAGGTCCCAGGTATCCCCGACTTATTTTATTTATTAATTTATTATTTTTTTAATTTATTTATTTACTTATTTGTTTGTTTGTGATGTATGTTTGCACATACACATCAGCATACAAGATGAGAACATACATGTACACATATATGGTAAAAGGTGCATAACACCTGCTCCCCACCCCACACACAAAACCACAGAACGCCCATTAAAAGACATGCAAGTCTGTGCATGTTTATAATATATCCCTTACTTGGTATTCATGTCCCAGGTATCTTTGATTTATCTGATTTTATTTATTAAAATTTATTATTTATTTTTAATTGTTTGTAAAGTAGGTTTTATACATATGCTGATGTTCTCATTGTTTTGGCATCCTGTCTCGGAAGACAATGGAGTATATGCGCTTGCTGGGTCAGTCACTGGAGTGACCTCTCCAGGGCGCAAGCCTGGGCGAAGTGTATGGAGATCCTGGGGTGCCCAGTCATCAAGATCCCCCTCTCGGCCTCGCTGATGTATCCAAAGGAATGCAAAGCAGTACGTTTGGCACCAGTTTGGCTGCAGGAGCTGCCAGAACAGTGCGTGAATACAGGCAGCTGTCTGCCTTCGGGGCTCCACTCCTGATTTGAAGGGTTTACTCCCCCACATTTGGCCGTTGGATCCAACCTGATCTCCTCGGTCCTCTAGCCGTTGGCTGTCAGAAACAGCTCATCCGCCTAGTGGTGCAATGTGAACACCACCCCCTCACGTGGTTTAGCCCACCAGCTGAGGTGGTTTGCCAGGGTGTGGCGCTTGGAGCCAGCACGTGAGAGATAAGAGATGGAGAGGACATGATGCCGTCGTCTATGTAGAGCACTGCGACAGCAAGTGCTACCTCTATCCAGAGCCCCTACACCCATTCTCATACACATACATGGTAATACTGCCCACTCCCAACCCCACTCCACAACCACAGAACACCCACTAAAAGACAAGTACATCTGTGCATGTTCATAATCTATCCTTTACTCAGCATTCATATGGCCCATGTATCTTGACTTACTTTATCTTATTTATGTAACAGCCAAAGATGACATTAGTCGCCTGCTCGGCATTAAACCCAAATAACTATTTATTTAAATTATTTATTTACTTTTGTTTGTTTGTAATGCAGGTTTTGTACATACACATCAGCATACAAGAAGAAAATATACACATATATATAGAATTTTAGATGGCAATAGGTGGCATACCGCCCGCTTCCAACCCCTACCCAAATACACACACAAAACCGCAGAGCACCTACCCAAAGACATGCACATCTGTGTATGTTCATAATCTATCCTTTACCTAGCATGCATATGTCCCAGGTATCTTAGACTTACTTTATCTTATTTATTTAAATTATTTATTTATTTTGTTTGTATTGTAGGTTTTGTACATACACATCAGCATACAGGCTAAGAACATACACCATGATGCCTCTGTGCATGTGGCCACCAGTACTATTCTGTCAGATCTGTCTCACCCAGCCAATGATCTCTTCGAGCTTTTGCCCTCTGGCCGGCGGTTCCGTGCTTTGAAAGCCAGAGCCTCTCGATACAGGTGCAGTTTCTTTCCAGAAGCTCTCCTCAGTACAGCACCATCCATGGAACAACGTGATTCCATGATTTGTGACATATGACTGATTAGTGTTTAATATTGTGAGCACCATTCATTTGGAAGTTAAGCACTATATAAATGTACATTATTATTATTATTATCTATCGTTTAGTGCTCTATACAGGATGATCGCCAACTGAGTGTATGACATGATGAATGCCCTACAAGTGAGGATGTATTTTACTGTCGCCATGCCACACAAAAATCCTTATAACGTTTTACTTGGTGAATAAATGTCTTATACATGTACATTGTCATAGGTGCCATACCGCTCGCTCCCAACCCCACTCCAGTTACACACACAAAACCGCAGAACACCCACCAAAAGAATGTATATCTGTGCATGTTCATAATCTATCCTTTACTTAGCATTCATATACCCCAGGTATCTTTGACTTACTTTATCTTATTCATTTAACCATCATGAGGGTGGCCGTAGTCGCCTGCGTGACGTTAAACCCAAATAACTATTTAAATTATTTATTCATGTTTTTGGGTAATGTAGGTTTTGTACATACACAGTAATAGGTGCCATACTGCCCCGCTTTCAACCCCACATACAAAACCGCAGAACACCCACAAAAGACATGCACAATTGTATACTGATGGGCATAAGCCATTAGTGGACTGTAAAACCTATATACATGTGTATATAGAGATTTGAAATTTAAAAAGTGGCTTGTATTGACTGCCTGTATTTTAGCCTAACCTAAAAATCTCATGTGTACAGTTAATCACACTGCACATGCAGCCATCAGTTCTGTGAAAAGTAATGTTGGCCTCATGCAGTGATGCACAGGGGCACCAAACCTTACAGAAAAGGCCACACCTGATAACAATAACAGAACTAATATGCATACTCAGCCACTAGTTCTGTAAACAGCATCTTTGTAAACAATACTAGTGGCCAAATGCACACATACATTATAGATGACGCCACCACTGATCACTTCAAACAATAGGCTGCCCAGTTCACATTGATAAGGAAAACCGCAGAACACCCACAAAAGACATGCACAATTGTATACTGATGGGCATTAGTGGGCTGTAAAATCTATATATAGAGATTTGAGGTTAAGAAAGTGGCTTGTATTGACTGCCTGTATTTTAGCTGCTCACCTAAAAATCTCATGTGTACAGTTAATCACACTGCACATGCAGCCATCAGTTCTGTAAATAGTACTGGTTGCCACATGCACAGGGGCACCAAACTTAAAGGTGAGGCCAAAACTGCCACCTCAAACAAAATGATACCTACACGCACATATCAATGATACAGTCAACCTCCATGTGCGATAGTCAGGACAGGTTTAAAGTACGGGACTGTAAATCTTAAGCGAAATGTCAAAGCCCGTAAGAAAATAATATAACAGCAGCAAGTACATGTATTTTGTAAATCACTCAAATAAAACATGAGAACTCATCGAGGCCAATGGTGTTATGATGGGTGATGGAAACACTGAAAGATATAGTATGTGCACAATATTATAAAGTATGTGCCTCCCCCCCCCCCCCCTACCTTTAAATGCCACCACTGATCACTTCAAACAATAGGTTGCCCAGTTCACATTGATAAGGAAAACCACAGAACACCCACAAAAGACATGCACAATTGTATACTGATGGGCATTACTTGCCATTAGTGGGCTGTAAAACCTATATATAGAGATTTGAGGTTAAGAAACTGGCTTGTATTGACTGCCTGTATTTTAGCTGCCCACCTAAAAATCTCATGTGTACAGTTAATCACACTGCACATGCAGCCATCAGTTCTGTAAATAGTACTGGTTGCCACATGCACAGGGGCACCAAACTTAAAGGTGAGGCCAAAATTGCCACCTCAAACAAAACGATACCTACACACACATATCAATGATACAGTCAACCTCCATGTGCGATAGTCAGGACATGTTTAAAGTATGGGACTGTAAATCTTACAGCGAAATGTCAAAGCCCGTAAGAAAATAATATAACAGCAGCAAGTACATGTATTTTGTAAATCACTCAAATAAAACATGAGAACTCATCGAGGCCAATGGTGTTATGATGGGTGATGGAAACACTGAAAGAAATAGTATGTGCACAATATTATAAAGTATGTGCCTTCCCCCCCCCCCCCCCCCCCTCCCCCCCTTTAAATGCCACCACTGATCACTTCAAACAATAGGTTTCCCAGTTCACATTGATAAGGAAAACCACAGAACACCCACAAAAGACATGCACAATTGTATACTGATGGGCATTACTTGCCATTAGTGGGCTGTAAAACCTATATATAGAGATTTGAGGTTAAGAAAGTGGCTTGTATTGACTGCCTGTATTTTAGCTGCCCACCTAAAAATCTCATGTGTACAGTTAATCACACTGCACATGCAGCCATCAGTTCTGTAAATAGTACTGGTGGCCACATGCACAGGGTCACCAAACTTAAAGGTGAGGCCAAAACTGCCACCTCAAACAAAACGATACCTACACACACATATCAATGATACAGTCAACCTCCATGTGCGTTAGTCGGGACAGGCTTAAAGTATGGGACTGTAAATCTTACAGCGAAATGTCAAAGCCAGTAAGAAAATAATATAACAGCAGCAAGTACATGCATTTTGTAAATCACTCAAATAAAACATGAGAACTCATCGAGGCCAATGGTGTTATGATGGGTGATGGAAACACTGAAAGAAATAGTACGTGCACAATATAAAGTATGTGCCCCCCCCCCCCCCCCTTTACTTTAAATAGCTGTTCATCACAAAGCATCTCATTCATTTGATCACTCTGTGTTACCTGTCTCCGTTTTCTTTCTCGTTTTAATCCCCAAATATATGAGTGTCAGTGCTAATGCCAGCTGCTAAGAATCTTGCAGCAAACTGCAATAATGCTGACAAACTTTAAACTATGCAGCAGCAAAATAGTTCCTCTTTTGTGCAATAGGCTACTGCTAGCAAGATAGGGTTTAATTTTAAACAAAGCATTGCATGAACTTCCAAGCGTGTTCACATTGTGCTGTGTATTTTTTACGTGTCAAGTGTACTGTACCATCAGTGATCACTGATCGAGACTGCATGGCACTGATCGCACATCACAACATAGCTTGCCAGTACAACTGATTGAATTAAGTGTTACAGTATAATACTAATTAATCAAGTTCCGAAACTTTGTTCAGCCATGACAGTAATTACAACCTAGTGGTGTGGCACTCTTTTACAGCATGCAACATGTTGCACTTCGGACATAGGTTTCGAAGATAGCCTTTTTTTTTGTTGCTGTGGTGTCGAAATGAAACGAGCAAAGCGCATGGTAAAGTGAATGAAAATAAACGTGACAAACCTTTATCAAGATGTAAAAATGCACAAAGCAGTGTTGCATGTTCGCCTTTTGGGGAAACAAACACGCTTCTGTAGAACAAATCAAAAAGAACTCGCCGGTACATCGAAATTCATCGCAGGGAAATCCGCGTGTGCCGATGTTTTGATCACGTGATCAGTTTGGGATACCTTATTGTTGAGTAACGATATTTGAGTTAAAGGCAAGCCGTTTCGTAACTGCTTCTTCTCTTAATATACCTAAGTGTGCAAATTTTATTTAGAAAAATAAATGAAATCCTTTTAAGTGACATGTAGTGCATACTATCACTGAATACAGGAACAATGAGACCCGCGTAAACTACTGATCCCCTGGGAACATGGCTGCGAATGTCCTGGTTTCGTCTGCAAGCGAACTAGAAACAAAATGTGCTACAGAAAAATGTCTCCATCCTCCGGCGGTTTAAAACGAGTGCGCACTGCTTTTATTCAAACTAGACTTCATTTTGATATACCCAAACCTTTGTTACTCTCTAGAAAATCACTATCTGGTAAACGGCTGATCGTCTATGAAGGGCAGCTGCTAGACTATAATCTGAGACTGCCCTTGAATTATCATGATCGATCCATCTCCAGCAACTGGTGCATAGTCATTAGATGACGCCTCCAAAACTGAAGAAATACGGCCGAAGTTTGTTATAACCGAATTAGCTTACATAGAAAGAGTGCATGTCGGGGTCTCAGGAAAAATGTTGTTTTATCCGACTCTTGTTATATCCGATCTTGTTATAAGCGAAGAAGATTTCTGGTCTGTGATTTCCGACCTCACGGCTGTAAGCCGTGAGGTCGGAAATCACAGACCAGAAGATTGTAATGGATGTTTGTCTCTGATTGTAATGGACGTTTGTCTCTGATTGTAATGGATGTTTGTCTCTGATTGTAATGGACGTTTGTCTCTGATTGTAATGGACGTTTGTCTCTGATTGTAATGGACGTTTGTCTCTGATTGTAATGGATGTTTGTCTCTGATTGTAATGGATGTTTGTCTCTGATTGTAATGGACGTTTGTCTCTGATTGTAATGGATGTTTGTCTCTGATTGTAATGGACGTTTATCTCTGATTGTAATGGACGTTTATCTCTGATTGTAATGGACGTTTGTCTCTGATTGTAATGGACGTTTGCCTCTGATTGTAATGGACGTTTGTCTCTGATTGTAATGGACGTTTGTCTCTGATTGTAATGGACGTTTGTCTCTGATTGTAATGGACGTTTGTCTCTGATTGTAATGTAATGGATGTTTGTCTCTGATTGTAATGGACGTTTGTCTCTGATTGTAATGGACGTTTGTCTCTGATTGTAATGGACGTTTGTCTCTGATTGTAATGGATGTTTGTCTCTGATTGTAATGGACGTTTGTCTCTGATTGTAATGGATGTTTGTCTCTGATTGTAATGGACGTTTGTCTCTGATTGTAATGGACGTTTGTCTCTGATTGTAATGTAATGGACGTTTGTCTCTGATTGTAATGGACGTTTGTCTCTGATTGTAATGGACGTTTGTCTCTGATTGTAATGGATGTTTGTCTCTGCCAACAGGAGCATAGATTCTTATGAACACCTGCCATCTGAATGGGTTCATAGAATCCGTCTCTGTCAGCTGGTTGCAGCCTGTCGCAGTATAACTTAGGGTTCTGCCTGATTAACACATTCTTCCCCAGGGACCGAAATCCCCAAATTTTGAAGTTGCCACCTGAAGGACTCTATTGCAATTCTAGAGACAGTTCGAGCGTTATCGTTAAAGGTTGGTGCCAGAATAACTATGCGGGCACCACCCTTGAACTATCATGCTCCATCAATGCCTTGCTGAGGTGTGTCGGGGCTGAATGAGTTAAGAATGTCCATTGACCCCTTCCCTTCCAACGGACGTACATTTTGTTTCTGAAATCTGCGTCCACTGAACGACCAAAAGCCACAGCTGTCCAACGGACGTACATTTTGTTTCTGAAATCTGTGTCCACTGAACGACCAAAAGCCACAGCTGTCCAACGGACGTACATTTTGTTTCTGAAATCTGTGTCCACTGAACGACCAAAAGCCACAGCTGTCCAACGGACGTACATTTTGTTTCTGAAATCTGCGTCCACTGAACGACCAAAAGCCACAGCTGTCCAACGGACGTACATTTTGTTTCTGAAATCTGTGTCCACTGAACGACCAAAAGCCACAGCTGTCCAACGGACGTACATTTTGTTTCTGAAATCTGCGTCCACTGAACGACCAAAAGCCACAGCTGTCCAACGGACGTACATTTTGTTTCTGAAATCTGTGTCCACTGAACGACCAAAAGCCACAGCTGTCCAACGGACGTACATTTTGTTTCTGAAATCTGCGTCCACTGAACGACCAAAAGCCACAGCTGTCCAACGGACGTACATTTTGTTTCTGAAATCTGTGTCCACTGAACGACCAAAAGCCACAGCTGTCCAACGGACGTACATTTTGTTTCTGAAATCTGTGTCCACTGAACGACCAAAAGCCACAGCTGTCCAACGGACGTACATTTTGTTTCTGAAATCTGCGTCCACTGAACGACCAAAAGCCACAGCTGTCCAACGGACGTACATTTTGTTTCTGAAATCTGTGTCCACTGAACGACCAAAAGCCACAGCTGTCCAAATAAAAGAATATGAACACAAAGCGGTCCCAGCAGTCGCGGGGGCTCTTGAGGATATATGCCTATTGCATTTAGATTGCTTCCTTTTTTCCTCGGCAGTGAAGCGGTTAACATGTCTGGAAGGTGTGGGCGATTGGTATATGCAGCACAGAGTAATGCAGGCAAGATTTCACAGGATTTCACGGGATGATCGTTGCGTAATCGATTTTCTCTATAACCATGGTAGTGGGAAATATACTTACGAGCAAAAGAAACGCAACATTTTTAGAATCATCGGAAGATTCCAAATATGTCGCATTTCTTTTGCTCGTTTGTATGCTTCACCCCCGTAACACGGGTAGTGGGCAATAGTATTTGTCACTACACATGTTACGGAGATGATCCGCAAAAGTAATCCGCCTGTGCCTGTCGTTTAGTTGATCATGATACTAGTATTTCTTCTTGTAAGGCTTCTGAATCTTCTAAATAAATCTGGACAAATATGTATATTTCCTCAGAATTTGTTCCCGCTCAAAATAAAACTCTAAGAACCATTTGAATCAGAATTTATCTTTGATATGAGTGCTCATACACAAGAATGAAATATGGTTTTTATATAAATGTACATACATGTTTAGTTTGTTTGTTTGTTTACGAAATTGCAAATATGGAGCTTATTTTTGCCAACTACTGCAATGGTTATGTATTGCGTCTGCAGTTATGTTGCATTATGTGTTTATGCGTTTTCAATCTGGTGCAAACAAATGTTCTCTTTACGGAACAATAAAGGTAATCGTATGCGTATTCGTATAATCGGTCAAATCTGACAACTTCCTCATAGTCCATAAGCTAGGAAGGTCTACCGTGCACCCCCCCCCCCCCCCCCAAGTACTCAATAAGATGGATTTCAAAGTGTTCCTTAGTATGTCCTGAGATGTTTAAGCCATGTTCCCCGAAAATCCTTAGGAACACACCAGAGATATAGCCGATGGGGCAAGGGTACCCCCATTCACGCTCTTCTCATGTGCTAAAATGAGGTTGAGAAACATTTTCCTCTAAATAAATCAGAATTCATTCCAGAAGCCCAAATCAGGCAATATTATGTCAAGGCACACCTTCTGCATCCTCTGCAAAAACAGAATGAAAAAATATTGAATCTCTGGCTCACAGTGAAGGTATTTGTGCACCCAGTAAACGACCATTTCCGCGAAATCGCAAAAAAAGACAAAAATAATGTGTCAGATGCCTTCAGACATTTTATATAGCACTGACAGTCCATTTTCAGGCTTACATCATTAAAACAGGATGTCAAAATTATTATAAACTTGACTAGGTGATGCTGTGATCACTGTGAGTGCCACAGTGGTTGATTTTGTATCCCTACCACCAAGTTGTAAAAATACACAAAATTAATTAGGAAAAAATAACTTAAGTTATTCTATTTTATTTTGACCTCTCTTTACCTATTAAGTTTCAATAATGTGAGCATAAAGTGCAAGAAAATAAGGAAAGTCGGCATCCTTTACGGTATGTTCGTGGTGAATGATAGCTTTTTCGCGTTTAAAATTGCCAAATTGGGAAATGTACGTTGTTTCTGATGCCCTCAGAAATTTTTACACAACTGATAGGTCTTTGTTAGGTTTTATTGGTTAGGATAGAGTACCACAGTTACTCCCAACCTGATGTTATGATGCTGTGGTGCATTTAGGGGCCACAGTGGCTGAATCTGCTGCCCTACCCCCATTTTACCAGTATGCAAAGGAACGAAAAATGATCATAACAATTGCTCCTCTGTTTAAATATTTTTTTTGCCAGTTTTCTTAACAAAATATGCATATTGAGCATAAACATTTGTGATCATTTCATTAATTTCAATGTGACCCATCAATTTAATTGTAATTCTTTTTATTTAAGGCATGCTTAACAGGGGCTGCCGCTGAAGCTTCTACCGTCTGCACATTCAGCACTCTTGTCAAACTCGGGGAAGGTGTACCTCAGGGAGATGTTGTGTCTGATGCTGTTTTTGGTCTACATTAATGACATCAGTACAACAGTACCAAGGTTCGTCTCGAACATCCTCCATGCGGATGACTTTGCAGTGTGGAGCGCAGCAGAAGATAAAAAAATAGCATCCTCCAGAATCCAGGATGCTGCCAATAGAGTCAGCAGCTGAACTGAAAGAGGCCACTCAAACTGAGCTAGACCATCTCTTTCAATCAGACGGAAGAGGTCACCTCAAAACTGGTGATCTTCCAGTACCAAAAACAGACAGGCCAACTTTACTGGCAACAAATAAATTACTGGATTCACGTGGAGGTCTCACATCGAAGCCATGGAAGCTAGAGCTGCAAAAAAAAAGTCTCTGATGAAGAAACTGGTGGGGACCACATTGGCGCAAATTACAGCATCCTGGCACAAACAAACACCTGCTCGGTCAGACCAGTTGTGCGGTACCAAAATACATCGACAACATGAAACACTGCCTGCAAAACCCAAAAAGCCAGGCTTGACAAGATGCAGAACATGGGTCATTCTCATGATGCAGTGACATTCTTAGAGCCATCTGGAGCACCCCAATTTAGGAAATGGAGGACATTGGAGCCACTGGAATGCAGAACAGTACACACGATGAAGAAACTTACTAAACACTGACAGCATGGGAGACTACAGGAGCAGACCAAGAACCGTCAGAAACGCCCAAGTCTGAACCGCCAACTGAAGGTCCTGCAAAGGGCTAACATTGACGTCCTGGAACCAAGCCCAAAGATGTGTGAACAGCTCCCTTCAGATACCTGAATAAAAGTAATGAAATGAAACTTCATTTCAATAAATAAATAAAGTTTCATTTCATTACCTGGACATCTCGAAAGAGCCTTCAAGACAACATAAACAATGTTCCAGGACTCTTTGCCAAAGGTCGCGGCACTGCACAAAGTCATCTTGCTGGAGGTTGTGCACAAGCGCTACCCTCACAGCAGCTGTGATACCACACAAGATGCCGTGCGGAATGAAGGAAGTGGCGTGTACATCTGTTGTGCAGACCGCACTACTACCTCCCTCTCCTTACCAGCTGGCGGCAGCAGCTCTATCATACAGATCTGCAGGTGCTCAACACAGCAGCAGAGCACTAGCTAGGGAAAGGCAGCAGCTTGATCCACTGATCTCACCAGGAAGCTTCAAGATAGACTGGATGCCCTGTCCACAAAATAGTGCTGCAGTGGATTCCAGTGCATTCTGGACTAGCTGGGAATGGAGACACTACAACAACAAAGTGATTGGCAACAGCAGAATGGTGGCTGCAGCCCGTGGGCAGATGACATCAACAAGCTGAACAGGGAGAGCCAGGCCACCATCTTTCATCTACGCACTGATTACTCTGGACTGGGTCCATACAGAAAACAAGGAACGTTTCACAAACCCAAACTGAAGCCTGAAGGTTTAGACACTTTAATCGGATCATTCTATATCAGCAATTATTGAAGCTTCCGTGTCTAATGCATGATAAATAACAAAATAAAAGAACGCTTAGCGAATGGCGGACTTCGGTAGAAGCGTAAACAACCAATCAGAATGTTCAGCAGAAAGGCCATCCAGTCACTTTATGATCAGAGCTAAATATAGATCACTTGCAACAAGCGTCAGCGTGATCGTTTGCAATGGAATAGTCACAAATTGGGGGAGAACAAAAAAAAAAGTAGACAAAAGTTTGCCAGCACGTTGTCATTTTTTTTACAAACTTTTACAGACTTTAAGGAAAAGGACTGAAATTGACAGACTTTCCAGGGCCCTGAAAAAGCCTTGTCATTTTTTTTAACAACTTTCACAAATGTTCACAGACCGTAAGGACCTTGCTGGACTCGACTCACCTCGTGAGACTGGGTCATGCGAAACAGCCCTATGCGAATTTAGCGTAGAAAATCAGTCTCCTTAGCACATTCTCCAAACATGTCCATACGGAGAAGCGGTCTGCTGGCAGTTGTGACCAGAAGACACGCCCCTGTACACCAAACTCTGAAAACATGCTGCCTAGCTCTTGACAGCTCACTTATTGGCAGCCAGAACAATATAAGATTTAAAGACGGTCATAAAAAAAATTGAACGTTGCAGAAGGTGGAAGTGGAGATCTCGGGGTCGACATGTGGAAACTAAGTATTTTGATAACATTGTTTTGGCTATTAGGAACCATGAAACCTCAAAGGAAAAGGGGAGACCTTACTAGACCCGCCTAAAGGTCCGTTTATACAGAGCGCGAACGCGAAAGCGAACGCGGTTTTTTCGTCCTGGAATATTTTAGTCATTTGTAGAGGAACCGTTCAAATAGAGTGCGAACGCGAACAATTTTTTGTTCGCGCGAACGACCGCCTTGATTGCCCCCAGAGCGAATTTTCTCAGAAGGTCGCGCGGCTTTTTTGCTATCAACCAATCAGCAGGTACTTCCCTTGCATCATTTCTACAAATAGAAACTTGTACGCCTGACCTGACAATGGACAAGACAGAAGCCATGATTCTTGAAAATGAGAAGAATCATGTACTGTATGACAAAGCAGACAAAGATTACAAAGACATCACGAAAAAAAGAGACATATGGAAAGCAATTTGACAGAGAGTCGGACTGACAGGTATGTGATTAAAATTAATTTTATTTTACCTGTGTCAACAATGTTATGGAACTGTATAAAAAAAAAAAACAAGTCTGCACGACTTTATTAATTAAACACGTTTTAACTTTCATGTCAGCAGTCTTCATAATGACACCATTTTAGCTCTGACAGAAATATATATTGGAATTATGACAGAAAAAGACGAGCCGCCTCGAAAGCCGTCGACGGTTTTCCGCGTTCGGGTTCGTGCTCTATTTGAATGGCAAAACTGCTCAAAAGTCGCGTTCGCGTTCGTGTTAGCGTTGGACGCGTTCGCGTTCGCGCTCTTTATAAAACGGACCCTTACGCTAGGTAAAATATCACTAAAAGACCAGCCAGTTAAAAATAGTTACAATTAAATGGATGGGTTACATTGAAATTAAGGAAATGATCACAACTTTTTATGCTCAAAATGCATACTTAAAAAAAAAACTGGCAACAAAAAATATTTAAGAGTATGACGTAAGCAATTTTTTCTGATTATTTTGCCTTACTTTGCGTACTGGTAAAATGGGGGTAGGGCAGCAGATTCAGCCACTGTGGACCCTAAGTGCATCACAACATCACAAAATCAGGTTGGGAGTAACTGTGGTACTCTATCCTAACCAATAAAACCTAACAAAGACCTATCGGTTGTGTAAAAATGTCTGAGGGCATCGGAAAGAACGTACGTTTCCCAATTCGGCAATTTTAAATGTGAAAAAGCTATCATTCACCACGAATGTACCGTAAAGGATGCCGACTTTCCTTATTTTCTCGCACTTTATGCTCACATTATTGAAACTTAATAGGTAAAGAGAGGTCAAAGTGAAATGGAATAACTTTAGTAATTTTTTCTAATTAATTTTGTGTATTTTTACAACTTGGGGGTAGGGATACAAAATCAACCACTATGGCACTCACAGTGATCACAGCATCACCTAGTCAAGTTTATAATTATTGTGACATCCTGTTTTAATGATGTAAGCCTGAAAATGGACTGCCAGCGCTATAGAAAGTGTCTGAAGGCATCTGACACATTATTTATATCTTTTTTTTTTTTTGTTGTTGCGATTTCATGAAAATGGCCGTTTGCTGGATGCACAAATACCTTCACTGTGAGCCAGAGATTCAATATGTTTTCATTCTGGTTTTTTTTTTTTTTTTGCAGAGGATGCAAAAGGTGTGCCTTAACGTAATATTGCCTGATTTGGGCTTCTGGAATGAATTCTGATTTATTTAGAGGAAAATGTTTCTCAACCTCATTTTAGCACCTGGGAAGAGCGTGAATGGGGGTACCCTTGCGCCATCGGCTATATCTATGGTGTGTTCCTAAGGATTTTCGGGGAACATGGCTTAAACATCTCAGGACATACTAAGGAACACTTTGAAACCCATCTTATTGAGTACTGGAGGGGGGGGGGGGTGCACGGTAGAGCTAGCTTATGGACTATCAAGGTAATTGTTGTGGTAATGAAACTAGTTTGGTTAGTTTTACAGTATTTGACGCTCAGTTTGACCTAGAAAAATGCACAACTGTGCCCTGTCTTCATACCAGTCGGTCACGCACACACCTCCAATCATCTGCAATAACGGACTTGGTAGGTGTCCGATTTGACACGAAATCTAACTCTCCGCCTCCCCGGGCACGTCAGCGTGCTGTATGCCACTTACTGATGCCCGCTGCGGCGGATTATCCTTCGACACTCCGCAGTAGAAAGCGTCAGTGAGTGGCGTCTGCCACTCACTGATGCTCTCTGCGGCGGAGTGTCTAATATAATTAAACGTAACTGACCGTAGGTAGTTGCGGCGGGTACAGCGACGGTTTATTTTGACAGACTTAATTGGGCAGCACTGGAAGACAGTCAGCTGTTGTGTTTGGACACTTCGGACAGCTTCATTGGTAGACTGAACACCTTGTGACCGCCTCTAAGTACGGAATGCTGATGTAAATGTTAGGAAAAGGGGGCGCATATTCTCGTTTACTCACGGGGCTGATAACGATCTATGTCTCTTCAAGGTGGCGCTGTGGCATTTGCGCATCGCAAATATTATTTGCACAAAAACCAGACAAAATTGTCAGCAGGAGAAACACAAATGAAAATGAAGTCAGCAAAAGTCATAGACCCTCATGAGCCCCCGCAAGCTTGTCGGGACTCATGAGGATGTATGCCTTTTGAAGATGTGCTGCGTTTGTAGAAGCTGTGGAACCATCAGTTAAGACAGTTTAGTCCGAGAAGCAGAATGCCATACCTTCAGCTAAAGTTCCCGGCCCACCAAGATAGTACCGGTGTGCTGTCTACGTGTGTCTGATTGTGAATTGATAACATTTAACAAGGTTTAAACCATTCGGCTCGGAACTGTAAGGTCCTAAATCACAGAGCAGCACACATTATTATCTAAGACATTATGTCCAGAATCACAAACCAGGACACATTTCGCAACGACGAAAGAAACACGCTTAAAAAAGACAATCGCAACACAGTTTATTATAACTTGCATAAATTAACATTTGCTCAAATTAACGCAGAAATTTGCCCCCCCCCCCCCCCCTCCCCCCACCCCCCGCCGCAAAAAACAACAACATAGACTTGATAACACCGACATTTGCATAAATTAAAGCAGAAAGTTATGGCATTGTTTTTAACATATTAAAATCCTGAGGCTGATTTATTTTCAGTGTTTCTTCCTCCGCACACTGCGTGTCAATACTCGTGTCACTTTCATAAAAGTTTGATGTCATCAGTAGTGACGCACTAATATCACGAACTTGTGCACGTGCTTTTGTACCTTAGTCTATATATGTAAAAGTATTACGATAATTTAGAATTTGAAAGTGCATGCGTGTACATTCTGTATCTATTTTGACGCACTACATTCTCACACGTAAATTATGCTTTGTTACCTAATTACCTGTTACATGGGCATTCTCCTGAAGAAGCCCTCCCTGAGAGGGCGAAAATTTGTGCATAGAATAAAAGTGTAACTCCTCCTAAACTACGTGGTATATGTGGATCCTTTCTTCACATTTTAAGTATATAGGCCTACATGAACCTACAGTTAGTAGGCCTGTCAGTGTATACCAAATGACATCGTATTATATCGTTACACTTTTGCATCAGAAACAACACGTTACTAATGAATAAATGCCAGCAAAGAAGAATAAGGTTATGAAGAGATGTCGTCAGTTAGCTCAATCTGCCCGCGACACACCACAGCAAGATAGGGCTCGACCATGATAGTTGAAGGGTGGTGGCAGAATAGCTTGGCGCCTATTGGCGCCAAGCTATTCTGCCACCACCCTTGAACTATCAGAGCCAATCTGTCATGGCCAATCTGTCTCCAGAATTATCATGCAGTCCTCAGAGGATAACTCCAAAGTGTGGGTATCTCGTACCTCGGGCACAATCTGTTAAAAGGAAAACTTCTTTGATGGTTTGGCGAATTTTGTGAATCTATTCCATTTGTAGAATAGTAACCTGATAACTGTATCTTTGAATAGCCTCTAAAACGGCGTGAAGTGTGTCATATTTGTGGACACTGTTGAATGAATATGGAATTACGTTTCTTTGTCTGGAAAAGCAGTTACATAACTGAAACTATTACTGAAATATCAAACGACTGTGCAGTGCCAGACAGGAAGAACAAGAACAAAAATCGACAAAATGAATGACACAATTTCGAACGAACGAAATAAGCAAATAAATGAATGAAGAGAAAAGGAACAAATGAGTGAATAATAAATAAGTAAATAATAATAATAATAATAATAATAAATAATAATAATAATAATAATAATAACAACAACAACAATAATAATAATAATCAATAATAATAATAATAATAATAATAATAATAATAATAATAATAATAATAATAATAATAATAATAATAATAATAATAATAATAATAATAATAATTTCATGTAGCATGATGATGATAATGATGATGAGCATTATAGTATTATTCTATTATGTTTGTAGTCGAGAAAATCTGGTTTTTTTTTAATTTATTATTTATTTATTTATTTATTTATTATTTATTCCTTTAGTTGCTTCTTTGTTCGTCTGTCTGTCTATTTATTTATTTATTTATTTATTTATTTATTTATTTATTTATTTAGATTTATTTTTTGTTTGTTCGTTTACCTTTTCAAACATTTCTTTTATGTCATGCGTTTCCATCTTTACTGTAAATGAACGGGCAGGAAAAGCCGCAGCAGATCTGGACACGACTCGTTGCTTTTGTTCTCCAATCTGACGGATCAAAATCTTCGCACCCGATGTGCTGCATACATTTTCTTTCCTCGCTTTTTTTTTTTTTGTTTGTTTGCCTTCTTTGCTTTTCTCTGCATGGTTTGACAGTGACTTTGTCCTCTGACCGTCCTATCATAACATCACACTGTCACATTTCTTTTGTTTCTCGTGAAATTTACCGTTCTCGTAGCAAAATACCGCATATTTGAGGAGACATTGTAGAAGGTGTCCTGAACGTGTTATCAGTTTGGAGAAATAACAGACATTTTTCACCGCTTTCCTTCCGGAACACAGAAGCAGCACTCATTAGCAAGTGATATAGATCCTCATGAGCCCCGCTTACGCGGGGGCTCATGAG
Organism: Semisulcospira habei; assembly: GCA_036245525.1. Taxonomy (NCBI): domain Eukaryota; kingdom Metazoa; phylum Mollusca; class Gastropoda; family Semisulcospiridae; genus Semisulcospira; species Semisulcospira habei. The sequence continues at coordinate 128,029,941 of BTPG01000002.1, read as the reverse complement.
GATCTATATCACTTGCTGGCTTTACAAAAGTCCGCGTGAAATACTGTTCGATCGGATGGCGCATGACAAAGCCATGAAATTACGTTATAAAAAAAAAAAAAAAAAATCCAGTGTGCAACACGAGTCTTTAAAACGGTATTTAATGTTGGGAGAAAAAAGGCGAGACGTCAGGTTTTAACCTTTGGGGTGTCGGTAGCGGTTTTAGATTAAAACCTCTACCGACACCAGAAGGGTTATAGAAATAACAACCGCAACTAAAAGCCAATCATTTGTTTTAAACAAAAAAAAAACAAAAAAAAACAAAAAAAAAAAAAAACCCCAAAACATTTAGACATACAAAGAAAAAAAAATGATTCGTTGAAACATCTTGCGCAATGCGTGGATTTTATTTTCTATGAATTCATTTAAAAATATTGAAACTTTTTTTATTTTGACGAGAGAAAATAATAAAAGACATTATTTCTCGCTTTTTTTTTTTTACCTGGCGTTGTATAAACACCTCATTTTGATCTTCTTTTCTTTATCTCAGTCGTTTATTCCAAATTGCTATTTGTACACTTGTTATAGAACCGCCTAAAAACAAAAGAATATGTGTGTATGTGAGTGTGTTTGCGTGCGCGGGCGCGAGCGCAAACACACAAATACACACACGTTCGCTCTTACCGATGCGCGTGTGTCTTTGTGTGGACATGGACGATTGTGTGTTCTCAGTTCAGCGTGTGTTTTCCGTTGTGTATTGTGTGTCTTTCTTGGTCAGAGAAAGGCTCGTTTGCTTGTTTGTTTGCTCTCGAATCAGCAAAAATACTCGGCCTTCTTTGAAAAGAAAGACTCTCTCTCTCTCTCTCTCTCTCTCTCTCTCTCTCTCTCTCTCTCTCTCTCTCTCT